>SSNS01000036.1:2273462-2325433 GCA_006937985.1 Aphyosemion australe
GAGCAGAAGACGGCAGGATTCAAAGTCTTATTTCCTGATATTCTGACATCTCTCCTCTGATAGGCTGTTAGAATCGTGACTCTACCACTGACTGTTTGCTCTGCAACGTTGATGTTTTATCTTCACAAATAACACAAGCCTGGAGGAGTTCTGCTGTGTGGTGGAGTTGCTAATGCTAACAGTTAGCTTCTAATAGCCGAGATGTGCTCTGCTGTTTCCTGGACGCTAAACCAACAACAGCCTTCCCCGTCGTGAGTCAAGATGGGTGAGTCCATGAATGTTAATTTTAGTGTTATGTAGATCTGACTGGCTTGTCTAATCCTAGCATTTCCCCGTCTAGTTTCTATTTCTGGCTAAAAGTCCCTGCCAAACTTCATTAGCTTTGGTTAGCTCAGTTAGCTCATAGCTCAGAATCGTCTCAGAATTAGATAGGTGTCAATCACTGGACTTCAATTCAGCTCTTTAGAAACCTACAGGTGATGGCGTGGAGGGTTTGTCCATTACATATACTGTCAATGTTTCACACAGATTTATGTTCTGTTAGATTTAAAGGGACACTAGTCCGTTTTGGCTTGTTTTTAGCACCCCCTAATGTTCGTTGGTGAAACCGAAAGTAAAACTTATCTCTCCTCGCTGTGCGTTTGTCTTTTTAACACCTTAATCTAACTGCTGAAATGTCTCCTCAGCCTTCATTAGTGTCTACGGGAGTTATTCATCACTAAGTTAAACAAATCAGCTGCATTCATGATCTAAAACATGCAGGAAACGTGCTGGAACCAGACTGCAGAGCCAGGTAGGTCAAGCTGAATTTTCTAAGTCTCAACAGACCGGACCGGCAACTGTGAAGTTGCAAGTGGAATATTCTGGCCACAGGGGGCGACAGGGGCTGGGTGGCCTTTCATTGACCCTGTAAAGGGTCATTTTAGCACATACAGGCTCAAGAAAATGATTTAAAAATATTAAAAAGTTGCGGAGTGTTACTTTAATGCAGACAAACTGTCAACAGCATTTACATGGCAGTTTCAGAAAAGTGTCACGTTATTATGACAAAGTTCCACTCAAAAACATTTCAGAAGCATCACATCTATCTGGAATCCTTTTTAATTTGTTGTGAGTCAAATAACAGGAGAAAGGTGAGATTTTGGTTAGAAACACTCCCCCCAAAAATGAGACGTCAAATCCTTTCCATCCCTAAACGTGTCGGACATCTTTCCCAAATTTAACCCAATTTTGCCTGATTAGTGTGGTTGTTTAAAACTGTGTGAAATCTATCAGTAAAAATCTCATTAAAAACTCTTGTCTTTATTTTTTACAGTCGTTCACAGATTCACGGGGAGGTGTGACTAATACAGAAAACATATTTATAGCTGTGTCATTTAAATTCACAGCCAAATCTAATCCTACCCAGAATCAGATGATAAATATTTCTCTAAACGACAGAAACTGACTAATAACCATCAATGCTATCTCTTCCTATAAGGGCACATTATTCCCTCCTGCACGCCGCCCCTAAAGGGTGCTGCAGTAGATTTTCTTTTCCTCAGCTTTTATTCCCGATCCAATAACCACAATGTCTTTAGAGCGCCCTGCAGGTCTTCCAGAGTAATGCTGTTTGACAGCACAGCTGTCCGAACTAATCGAAATTTGTGAAAATTTGATAACACCGTGAGGCCTGAAGGTGATGCCTGATGTTTTATGAAACTGCCACAGTTTGTCTTTACCAAACACTGACAAGGAGCCCACAGCTGATCAGTTCCACACTCAGTAGAAAACTATAATACCATAAAACCTTCACTGCGTTAGCGTCAAGAAAACACACCGCCCTTGGAAAAGAAGCTTTTAGGATGAAGCACCCTCTCGGTTTTGCAGTTCAGCAAAGATAACAACCACTTCTGACAAAAAAAAGAACTCGGTCTCACTTTAAATGCAACAGTTTTGCAAAATGTCAAGCGCTAACAGGGTCAAGTTAAAGGACGTCTACCTGCTCTTCGTGCCTCGAAGCATGCTTGACCCATCTCATCCTTCAGTTCTTGGTTCTCTGAGGCGATGGCCTCCCCGACGGCAACAAAACGTCCCACTGCCACGTTCACCGCCTGACCCACCCGGTGAATCGCTGCCAAGGTGCGCTCAGACTTCTTTGGCTTGTCTTTGTGGTTGATCAGAGTTGTGATCTGCAGGAATCAGATAAGCAGGAAGTGAGTCAGGGAACAAACTCAGACTGCCTCATGAGGATAACTTTAAGGTACGTTCGCTCAATTATGGGAAAAAGCCATAATCACAATTACTTTTGATAATTATGGAGGGTACAATTATTAAACACAACTGCTCATAGATGTTGGAAACAGAGTCCACATTTTAAAGAAACTACAGACATCAATTTACAGCAGCAGGCACAGTGGCGCCCCCAGAAAAGTTTCATAGGGGGGGCCATGGGGCCAGAGGAAATTTTGGGGTGGCACACCAAATTGATCCTCATGGTAACTCTGGGAAAGTTTAGCCTGTGGTGATGTAATAAATGCCCTTTATTCATTTTTATAAAAAAAATAAAATAAAAAAATAACAATATGCGTCCAACACACATCAAATTTGACAAAAAAAAAAAGACATTTGAAGACATTATTTTATGTTGTTTCAGCATTTATTTTAGAATTTCAGAACAGCTTAATTCATCTGTTGTTTCTTCACTAAAACATCAACAAAAACTACGATGATTGAAACTTTTGTTTTGAAAATGGTGAGCAGCAGCAGCGACATCATTTTTTTAAATTCTGATTATTTATTCATTAAATGTATAATTTTTATAGGGTTTACATGTCTTCATCAAATAAGATAAATTTATGGTTTTTGTGAACATTAATATGACTTATTAAAGAACACTGGTCTTCCCTGGAGTGGCCAGTAGGGGGGCAAGCAATTTTCTAGGGGCCGCCACTGAGCAGGGGGCAAAGTTGAGTTGTTTAAAAATTTACGAAACCAAAATTAATAGAATCCAACATCAGAAATTCTCTCACTTGTTTACAATAAAAACAAATCAAATAAATAGTTTGCCATCTTTCTGGCATTAATTTAAATCATTTGTCGACAACCAACTAATTAAACCGATTTTTTTAAAGTATCGTAAGACTGCGGTGTGTTTTGCCCTTGTTCTGCCATCTTTACTTGCGCAGACTTAAAAACACACAATGAACGTGAGTTTAAACTTCTAAAGGAATGGAAATCATATAGGAAGCAAGACAACAATGACAGTCTTGCAAAAAAAACAACCAACAATAATAATTTTAACACAAATGATAGAGTATTTAAAAAACAACTAAAATATGTACTCATATTTTAATGTGCAGAGTGTGTTTAGATGCACAAAAACACAAAAACTCAGGTGGGTCCTGGAAATGAAAGCTGAGGTTATCAATTATGGATAGGTAGACCCAATCGTTATTAACTATTCATTGATCACCTTTACTTCTCTCCAGCTGTTCTCCTTGTGTGTTTTTGGGAGTGTATGAGTGAGGAAACCCATTAGGATCAGGAAGTAGTGGGTGGTGATTTTAATTGGCACACCGCTATAGGTAGTCCAAAAGAAGGAATCTGTTACAGGAAAATCTCTGTGGGATTCCGAACGCACACGCCGGTTTCGGCTGAGCTCAGACGGCTACTTGAATGAGCAGCATCCTGACGCACAGGAATGCCTCCATCTAAAAGGCTAGGTTATCCTGAGTTATCTCTGTAGTTATGCTGCTATAGGCTTAGACTGCTGGAGGACATACTGACCACTTTCCACACTCTGCTACTCTCTTCTACCACCACTCTCTAACTGCATTATTTCCTGTTATTCCAGCTGTTAACTTTATTTTCTCTCTAAGTGTTTTTCTCCCCAGAAGAAGCTACACTGGCGTTCTGCTGAGCTGTGGTTGCCTCATGGAGGGGGCCATCGGCTGGCACACTGCTGCCAACCACCTAACATTCTCCCTTTCCTGATATTACATCTTACTTTCTTTAACATAGAATGTGCTACTATTAGTTCACCTATTGAATTAATTATAGATTCACTCAGATAAAGACAATAAAGTTTCTCTTACTCTTACTAAATAGAACTTCTACTAAGAAATCACAGTGTAGCCATAGAAACACTACTTGATATATGTGGTGTGTGTGTGTGTGTGTGTGTGTGTGTGTGTGTGTGTGTGTGTGTGTGTGTGTGTGTGTGTGTGGGTGCGGGGTGTGCCTGTGCCTGCTCTGTCTTCTCAACCCCCAGTGAGCCGTAGCGGATGGCTGCTCATACTGAGCCAGGATCCTCTGGAGGTTTCTTCCTGTTAAAAGGGAGTTTTCCTTCCCACTGTCGCTAAATGCTTGCTTAGTATGAGGATTGTACCAACACAATGACACTAGTCAGTGTCTTGATGCAATCTGCTGGGTCCCTTATATAGGAAACTTTTTTACTGATTGGCTTATGAACTGAACTGTATTGGAATGTTTACTTTGTGAAGTGCCTTGAGACGACTCTTGTCGTGATCTGGCGCTATATAAATAAACTGAATTGAATTGAATTGAATGTAACACACCAGGTTGCTGCGTTTTCCCACACCAAACTGTCGGAATTAATTACATTTCCATGAACAGACCCTAAACGTCCAGCAAAAGCTGACAGACTTGTTAAAAATCCCCACCATGCAGAGAGAATTGCAAGCTTTGACTAAACTCTCTGACATCTATTTGTGTTTGTAAAAGGTGATGAACAGAGATTTCCACTATATGGGCCTAGAAAGGCATTTTATATCAAATATCCTGCTTTGTTTGCCTTTAATCATGGAGAAAATGCACACTGGCAGCTGTACCATCTGCTGCAGGTTTGTTTTTCACAACTTCTCTTTAATCTTGTCTTGTTCTACTCGTAAACATCACGTGAACAGCAGATACTGCATGTGGTATCCTCAGTTATTGTTACAGATGCACTAAGATTTTGGCTGTTCACCAAATTTAGATGATCTCTGATTGAAAGGGTGACCAATGAATCAAGCACATCCAAATACTTTTTTTGGTCTGTGAGTCCACCATAGCTAAGTGGCTTTTTTGTGCTAGCTGTTTAGGAGAACTTGTACGTTAACTAAATAAATGTTAAAATCACAATACTTAGGCACACGTAGCTGGGTTTTTTAAAAACGAATATCCGCCCTCCCAAAAAATAGCGTCCACACCACCTCGTTTTTAGAAAAAACTCCATCCACACGTAACGCATAAGTGCATTGTTAAACACATTCATAGGCATGCCAGACCTGTAGGTGGCAGTAGTTCCCCGAATCATATTTATTTCATCTTCCTGCTCAACTTCAACGAAACATGAAACATGGCGGCTAGCTCGTTTGTGTGGACCAACTTCGACAAGTAGAAGTAATTCTGTAAAAACAAAGAGACAAAAAGCGCTTGGACGATTGATAATGCAAGCTCAGCTCTGAGGGTATCCATGTTGTAGCGTAAACACAGGTCGCACATGGGCCGTCAGCATTTTTGTCAGTGACGTTGTGAAACCTAACTTCGGTTATTTCTGTCCACGCAGAAACACTTAAAACGGAGAAAATCTTCACTTTAGCCGGAGTTTTTAAAAATATTCGTTTTTGTTGTGTAAATCTGTGTTTTCGTGTGGATGACAGGCCGAATCGTAGAAAAATATCTTCGTTTTGGGAGATACTGGCTACGTGTGGACAGAGCCTTTGAGAGAAGAGGAATGGAAATGGGTCAAGGTTGCACGGATGTTGACGTATGCAGCTTCGTCAGACGAAGACAGTGGCGGTGGGGGTGTGTGTGTGTGGTGCGGATGAGGACGTGTGCAGCCGTACTCTGTTGGGTCAACCTTGTTCTCCTCCAACAAGGTTAGCAGTAGCTTGGGCTAGCATTAGCAGTAGCCCAGGCTAGCACTGTTCTGTGGTTAGCATTACCGAGACAAACCTTTCAAAGTGGGTTGGAATTTGCAAATCTAAGTGAATGTGTCTTGCTTATGACGTGTTAAACCAGCTTTTCTTGAAACAAACTGTTTCTCCGTAGCCATTGCAACATTACTAATTTGCTCATAGGTGAAGATGACTTTACCTAGCCTGGCAAGCCATCCTATATATGTGAATATATAGTCTGGCCATGACCCATTGACGGCTCTCAGTCGTGGGGCGGGATCTACAGTTGTCTTTCAAACAACGTGACATAATCACAGCAATGAAAAAGAGGGAGGCAGCAATGGCGTCTAACATTTTGTATGAAAAACATGTGAATATCAGGTGTACTGGGACATTGCACTACTTTGTTTGATAAAAATAAGAAGCCGCAAAGTATAGCCGACAGACTTACGCACGTTGGAGTCTAAATCGTCCAATGTTGATGACGAAGCCGTTTCAAATGAACGTGGTTCCTGCGCTGCCGCCATGTTGTTTGTGTTCGCGGCCGCAGCTCTGACGTCATCGGCTACTCCCGCTCCCAAACTATAGCGAGCTGTGATTGGACAGCCACAGCAGTGGATCGGGCTGCTTTGGGTGCCAATGAAGCGTGCCTAGACCAAACTTTGCAAGGCAATAATTTGGTCTAGTTCACTAGGCTAGACTTTACCTATTACAAAGCTCATCCTGGTCCTGACAGTAATGAAGTAGTACCCACTGTACCTTGTGTGCACTAAATGAACACATTTGGATCAGGTTTTTCTTCTGCATAGACACAAGGAAGCTTATTTTAAAACTGGCGTGTTGATTATGAAACATTACTGAGTCATCAACCCTTAAAATGGCGTAGAGGTAACACGTTGATGCATTTTAAAGCCTTGTGTTTGAGCACCAATCTTGTTTATTGTTCGAATCAAAATGTTATCTTTCTGTTGCATCTAAAATCTACAGATAAACAAAAGTTAAAGCTTATTAGAAACTCCTAAAACCCTTAAATTGCATGCAGTTGTAAGAACATCAGAAGGCTTTCCAAGCTCCAGCTATAATTTGAGCTGGGCTTAGTGGTATTAAAATATAAATACCGCCCAATCCCACAAGGCGTGAATGAAAAAGAATCACTCTAAATATAATTGAGTGAAGACTTTTGCTTCCACAGCTTGATGAAGCCCTTTATTTGATGTATTTTATATCTCAAACTGACTCAAGATTGTAAATTAATCCCTTGTAAAGAATAAACTTTTTCTTTGTTACTTTATGATTGGGGCATAGAAATGCAAAACTCATTTTATCCACGTTACTGACAGCAACCAGGACAGAAACTCGAGGCTCTTCCTGCTCACTTAGGCGTGTTTAAGACAAAAACAGAGGAATCTGCTTCACCTAAAAACTTGGATGTTCTTGTCAGCAGCGCTCCTGTCAGTTCCACCTGACGCTCACATCATCTCCTCTATACCGACAGAAGCTGTTACTCATCAGCTTTTTTTGCTCTTAGTCGTCAAACTATCATTTTGCAACAGGATCCTGACAGCCTGGAGTGCCCATTAAAGCACTTCTCTTAGTCTGTCATTTATAATTCTCTGTACTATCCTCCCTTTCATTTCCTTAATTTATGCATTTCCTTTGCTTGTTTCAATGACTTAACCGGAAGAGGATGTTCTTCAGAAAACTTCAACGAACAATCAGAGGAGCACTCTGACACTTCAAACTGCATCAGATGTGGATCATATACAAAGGGAAAAGTCCTACTAAATGTTCTTGTCATGGTGCAGGATTCCTGCTTGCGTGCATGTCTGAATGCACAAAAGAGTCATGTTCCCCCGCCACTAAAGGTCAGAACTGATTCAAAAATCATGCATCTAGGGAACTATGGGCATGAGAATAGAAAAGAAGCTTTATTGTCACTGTACAAAAATACAATGAAATTCTATTTGGCACATCTCTCCTACAGAAACAGCTACATATCTCAAATAGAGCTATAGCTACATGTCACTGTCTTTAAAAGACCCCTTTGAAGTTATCGCCATTAAAAGTACGGTCTATATTTGAGGTTCAGAAGTCATTGTTCATTGAGCTGAGGGATGTTGGGGAAGGAGAATGTAAAAGTCACAAAGGAGTGAAAGAAGTGAGTAAAGGGGGTCGAAAGTGACAAAAAAAGATAGCAGAAGACAAAAGGTGACATAGTGAAAGATATTCTTGCATGAAATACCTTCAACTGCTAGCCTCGAAATCTAGACAAACCGTAGCAGTGGCAAAAGATTTTACTCTACAAGTTGATCTAGCCATGAACCGCTGGATAGATTATGTCTCTCGGCTGGCCAGGGAACGCCTTGGGATTCCCCAGAGGAGCTGGCCCAAGTGGCTGGGGAGAGGGAGGTCTGGGCTTCCCTCCTTGAGCTGCTGCCCCCGCGACCCGACTCCGGATAAGCGGAAGAAAATGGATGGATGGATGGATGGAAGTTGGTCTAGCCATGAACCGTAGTAGCCTCAGCAGGCCTATCATTGGCTTTGCTAGGTGAAGGCTGGGCCAATCACAGCACTCTATTGGCACTTACACACTAGCATCAGCTCTGCTCCACTCCGCCGGTTCCCAGCCCAGCTGCGTTTGTTCCACACAGCCTAAGAAATGCGGACGTAATTGAGCATATGGGCGGTCTCCAAAATCGGTGTGAAAAATTGGCGCGAAGATATCAGTGATGTCATGAGCGCATCTCTGAGCATGTGGGCGGGGCAAAAGAGAGCAGAGAAGTTCACAGTGTCTCCCTTATTAAACAAAGGCGTTCTGAACAGTCTTGTCGTTTTGGAGACTCTCTGCCTCTGATATTGCATCCTGCTTTGCTGTGTGTGGCAGCCTGGCAGCACTGTGTGTGTGTGCGTGTGTGTGTGTGTGTGTGCATGCGTGCGTGCGTGTGTGTGCTCCTCACAGCGGAGAGAAACAGTGAAAAATGGCTTCAGTCAGAGGCTCGTTAACTCCTCAGCATCCAGAATGATAATGAAGCGCACATGCGGGAAGCCCCCGCTGACTGATTCAATTCGCTAATCGGAGGCTCCCCCTAATGGTAGGTGTGAATTTGAGCCAACCAATCAGTCGGCAGTGGGTGTGTTGGACCGGTTTCGGCCCGAGGCAGACTGCCTTGGGAAGAGGGCTGAAAACATGTCCGGTTCAGCGTGGGAAATTCCCACGCTACTCGGATGTGAACACAGTTTACCCTGACTAGACCATGTGGAGCTGATGCTAGTGTGTAAGCGCAATTCATTTGTAGAGAGACATTGGGTGGGCTTTGCACCAGAGCTGTGATGTGGCAAAACAACAACAATGGCATCAGTTCAGGAACGGTGCTTGTTTGAATCTGCTTTGGCATCAACTTTAGACGATTTAGACTTGGGCTTTTCTTTAAGACATGAGCAGATAGAGGTACTTCTTCTTTGACCGTGTATAGCGGATTGCCCCGTTTTTGTTGCCAAGAATACGTCACGTTGTTTGTTGCTCTGATTGGTCCTAGTGCTGTCCAATTGCGTGCACAGACAATTTGAAAGATAACCATAGATTCAGTCTCAATGACTTGTGTCAATGGGTCGTTGCTAGACTACATACTTACATGTATAGGATGGATTACCATGCTATTTAACTACAGCAAAGTGTTACAGAATGTCAAAATTAGACTCAGAAGTTTAACTTAGTGGGTGTTAAAGAAACATAAAGAGAAAAAAGTCCCAGTGAAAACAAGCAGTCACTGGGATTTCCTCTACTGGGATTACTGGGTAGGCACATTTACTGGGCTGAGCAAACAGGAACTGAGCAGGGTGGAGAAAACACAATATTGATACAGAGCCATCACATAGAGGAGACCTTTGTGTTTGTATTGATGTGAACTTTGTGCAAAGGGGGAAGAAAAGAGCACATTTGGACTTGTCAGTAAAAAGAAATATTTCACGTTCAGCAAAGTTCAGATTATCAGTTCAGAGAAACAATCCGTTTAAGGAAGTGGTAGATTTCTCACCACTAACAGCACACTGTGGCGTTTTTCTTTTTTGCAGTAGTAAGGACAAATGCCATGAAATCAGAAATGAAGGAAATTATTTTATGATCGCTAAGCTATGCAAAAATCCTCCATCATCACTGCAAAATGATCAGGGTGTTTAACTTCTTTGATTTGGACCAAGAGCTTAAAAGATGTCGAATTGCAGGACGGACATGGAGCAAATGAATCCCTGCTCTTACACAGAGGAAGTCAATACCCAGCTCTCATCTCTTTGTCACACACAATTAGGAGGAAAATGACAAGGCCATAAGAACCCAGATATCAATGCTTTGCTGTGAAAGACCCAAGTCCACCCACTGGTTAGCAGGAAATCTGGACTAACACCTCAAGGACGCAGTGGCTGACTATAAATCAGAGAGTAACAAAAGGTGGAAGCATTGGAGGCTGCCTCCCATGGCTACAGAGTGAGTTTCACTGAAAGTGAAAGCTAGGAGAAACCTTGATTTTTATCACTCATCTGTTCATTCCTACATCTTTTTATTTTAGTTTGTGCAAATAAATAATAAAGTATAGAAGAGAAAACAGATATGTTTAAAGTTTATTTTTATTACCATTATGAAGAGAGAAATCCTATAACAGTTTCTGTATTATAGCTTTAATAGTTACTATTGTAAACAATTTCCCAAAGAACCAATGTTCAGGGACATAGCTTTTAGGATGCTAACAAACTGGACAAAGCTGTCTAACATGGGTCAGATATTGATTTTATAATGACTTTTACACTATGATGCACTTAAAATGGCAACAGAATACTAGTAATTGCCTCTTTTATGGCATATTGTATCAATTTTATAATTTAATAAGAGGTCATATTTTAACCCTTCTATGTTTTGTCTCTTTCATGTCCTCTCAGTCCCCAGCCAGCCAAGGTCTATTCCAGTGTTGGGAAAGTTTGTTTTAAAAACAAACTAGTTCAAAGTTCAGTTCATACATTTGAAAATGAACTAGTTCATTTTTTTAGCTCATGATTTAAATTTTTTTGAACTAAAATCACTGTTCCAAAAACGAACTAATTTATAGTTATTTTATTCCAATATATATATATATGGCTTTCATAAAAAAGAATTATTAATCAATATGAAGGAAGAGCCAGGCTGAGGTAGGAAACAAGGATGTACCTCAAAGTGCAAAACATTTAATTATCTTTAAATTAAGTCACTTCTCAAATTTTGTGAATGAATTTTCTGACTTGTTTGCCCAAAGATAAAGAAAACGTTATAGAACTTAAAAGGTGCAACAATCAGCCCCAAATGAATTAGTAAAAAAACAAAGCAAATAAATTAATAGTTAAAGCAACATTCTGCAACTTTTACACCTTAAAATTATGCTTTTTTGTAAAGTTTTTGTGTCATAGTATTATCTATTATGTTCATTTTCATACCTGTGATAGTGTTCGGGGGTCCCACATCTGTTTACTGCACTATACAGTTTTTGTGCTTTGTGTAGCCGCAGATGTACTGACTGGGTGTCGTTTTACGGCAGAATATGGCAAGCCAAAGGGATATAAAAAAGTGCACGTTCTAAACGCGCGTTTTTTTTTATCCCTTTGGCTTGCCATAATTGTATAACGTAGACTCGCTGTAGTAGTGGCAGATTCACCAAAGAAAGCTAGAAATCCCTTATCAGAGGAATCTAGGAAAAGAAAAGGAGAATGTGATAGAGCAAGAGCAAAGACCAGAGTTATTATTGTGCCGTCTTTTCCTCGCTGGAGAGCTCTTTTAGAAAGAACAGCATGAACTACGGACTCTAACCTAGCTGTGCTGCTAATGGCTAGGTAAGTAATAAATTATTTCACCGGGGTTATTGTGTTTGGCCGGGCATAAAGTTGTTATACAGTCATGACAAAACTATTTATTCAATGTGTGGAGGTGGAAAAGTTTGTTTTCGTTGTTTTGCCTGACATTAGGAATGTAAACATGCCTCTTATGCCCCAGAGAGAGATTTAATGTTACGACAGTGACGTTACGCAGCAAGCCTCTAGAGGGCGACAGAGACCATATAACTGCAAAGTTGCGGAATGCTGCTTTAAATATTACCGCTGCAAATCTGTGACTAGTGTTTTCAGATTGATGCTTTCCCTGGTTCGTTCCAGTTAATTCTACACTCGGAAATTCTAACTTCCAAGTAGAAATAATGAACTGGACCACCCCCCTAAGTCAGAGAATGTTTTTTAACCCAACTTTGAGGTTTAATATAACATTTCTTTGTAATAACAATAGTAGCTGTGGTGTAAACGTGTTTATTTTAAAAGATAAACTTGTGAGGGTGCATCTAAAATCGATGTTAAGTGTGGTTGTATATTTTCCGAGGTAAATGGAACGCACCATGACGTCCGTCCCCCACACAGCATAGACTTAGAAGAATAGGCGTCACACCAACCGCTACTCCCTATGGCGGCCGCATTTCCAGGGTCTACTTTATATAAAATCTATGGTTCATCAGACGTTTTGGACGTTTTAGCTAAAGCTTTAGCTCTGCTGAGATCTGGAGCTCAAACGGTGAGAGAACGCCGTTCATAAACCTGTTCACACACGCCAGAATGAGCGCGTTCACTTTAACGTTTGTCAAGCAAAATACGAGCGAGTTCAGTTCACGCTCACCAAAAAAACGAACGAGTTCACGAACAATCGTTCAATGAATGCGTTCAGGTACAACACTGGTCTAGTCTCAGTCTGGTTCTAATGGAGGTTTCTTTCTGTTAAAAGAGAGTTTTCCTCTCCACAGTCGCCCTCTGTATTGTGCTTACTTAGAATGAAGGAACTGCATGAAGACTTCATCCAATCAAGTTCCCTTGTTTAGAGCACAGTTGACTAACTGGCATTTTATAATCTAGTGAATTTATTTTTTAAATTAAATTACTTGAAACAATTTGTTTGAATAGTACTTGTTGCTTTATGTATAGCTCTTTGAGATGACTTATAAAATTAGTAGAAAACTGGAATGAACTAGCTGGAACGGGAGGTCCTACGAGACATTTATTAGACATGTTAGATTCTTGTTTGTTTTATCTAATTTTACTGGTTGACTTTAAGCTCTTCTTAGCCTGCAGAAATGAGGAAGGAAGGGCTACAACGATGAGAAACAAAATTCTAAGGACATTGAGCCAAAACAAATTAAACTCACTGTCGTCCATTTGAGAACTACACTTTGAATGACTGTATGTATGTCGACAACATGGCTCTAACCTTAGCCTAAGCAAACATCCGTGTGCTTCTACAGTTGTGAGTTTAGGAAGGAAATAGCTGCATGTCTGTGCAAAGAAAAGACGAGGCAAAGAGGAACAAAAAGAAGTTCAATGTCCTCCTCGTGTTTTTAAACAGCTGAGACTGCCAACATCTAAATGAAAAGGTGTCTCCATCTGTTAACTCCTTCAGCTTTCTGTCCTTGCACACCATTTGTTACATAACCAGGACACAGATCACAAACTGTCATCAAAAACTCGCAGATCTCATTTCAGCCAATTACAACAAAGACATCATTGTTGCACCAAAAACACAAACATTCCAGAAAAGTAATGACCAGGTGGAATTTGGCGCATTAATGTAGCTCGGGGAAGGAAATTAAAAGCACACAGTTCATGCTTTTGCTTTAACCACGTGAATCCTTGCAACCTTATTCATGTCTCTTAACCTGCACCGTCATGGCATCCTTGAAAAAAGGCCAAGTTTCTGTTCAAGCCTTTGTTCGCACACGGATATGTGTGGCCGGCTGTTCACTGGAGACCAAGTATGAGGAACGGAGAAAAAAAAAAGTAAAAGGGATGAAAGCTGCTCTGAAAAAGAACTTTAATGGGTTAGAAAATTCTCTGCAAATTGGCTGCGAGCTGACCAGAGTTCAACGCTGTGCTAGTCGATAGCCAGAACCTTGAATCTGAGGAGGCGAGAAAAAAGGAGTACGGGGAGAGCAGATGGTGATGCACGAAGTGAGGGAAAACAAGAATATATTAGATCTACATCACCTTTTAGTCGTTTATTCCCTCCAGACTTTCCCCATGTGACTCATCTAAAGCTGCAAAATCAAATTCACCATCCAGCTCTGAACTCTACAAAAACATGCAACCCAGGGAATATCATGCTCATCCTCCAGTTTACTTCCAGCTTCTAAATTTAGCCGCAAAACGCACTGCCGCTCCGATTCAAAACAAAAAAAAGGGTTGTGGTCAGTTTTCTGGAGAGCAGTACCACAGAGAAGCATTAGTACAACATATCAGGCTGGAAGCCAATTAACAGGAATATGTCACGACCTTAAAACGTGAGAAGGACTCATTTGCACCTTTTGCTGCTTTTAGCCACAATGGGAAGAGCTACACAATCTGTTAATGGGGGCAGGACAGGGAAAAAATTTAGGTGCTGCTTGTTAAATGAAACCCACATGCCTGCAGTTCACTCCAACTCTAAACATCCAGAAAGTCTCAACTAGTCATGCATTCCTTAGGATTTAGGTTGCAAGAGAGGGATTTACATCACATACATACCTGTGGAAAGATTCTTTCCATGGGTTTGTCTGAGCAAATTAGGAAACTATTTACTTTTCTTGCAGAAAAAGACCATGGCAAAGCAGGTTTTGAAGTAGACTGCACTATAATAAATGCAGAAAATAAAAAATAAAATAATAGTAATTATTTGTATCAAGAAATGCTGCAAAGATTAAATGTTTGGTTATTTAATTATATTTTTTGAAACACTGTGAAAAAAGAAAATGTGGTTTTTTTGGTAGAATTTTGTTTTAGCCGTAATTTTACGATGGAATTTTGCAACCTCAGCTTTTGGCTTTTTACCATAAAATCTACTGCATCTTTATTTTTACAGTGTATGATAAATATTAGAGATGTGAATATTACAACAACTCACGATTTGATTCGATTCCGATTCTCGGGGTGCTGATTCGATTCAGAATCGATTCTCAATTCTCGATTCAAATCGATTCACAATCAATATTAACAAAGAGTGTCAGTTCCAAAATTAACTACTTTTTTCTGCAAGTTAGAAAAAGCTATGGGAAATTGTTATTTTACTTTAAAGAAAACTGGTTATTTTCAAGAAAATGTAAATTTACAAGGTAAAATGAAGTGATTCTAAAACTGTAAACAGAGGCAATCTTTTCATGAAAAGGCAACTAAACAGGATAACACCATTTAAACATTATAAAACATAATGTAACTTACTTCTTGACTCATAGAACACACACAAGATAATACTAAAGGTAAGTCTCTGTTGTATTTCATGCGATTGCAGTGTAGGAGCACACAGAGCGAGCAGCTACAGCTAGCGCCGGAGCTACAGCTAGCGCCGGAGCTACAGCGACGCTCGGAAATACGGCAGTTTACATAAAGGCTTTCAGACAGAATCGATTCTAAACCTTTATGAATCGATTCTGAATCTTTTTAAGTAACTAAAGCATACAGATCAGAATTACTGCGCTGGTTACAAAATGCTTTTTCCCATCTATCTAACTCTGGGAAATATGTCAACAGACAAATTTTCAATTTTGGGTGGAATACCCCTTTAAAATACTGTGATATAATTTTGAGAATGTATCACTCACCTTTGGACTTTCTTTTATACAATTGTTAAATGTTTTATTGGTAGAAAACATCTGGATTTAATCCTGAAACTGCATCATGGTTCATGAATAGTGCTCATAACTATGCAAACTGGTTATTTTTCACAGCTCTTGATCATTAAAACCCATATTTGTTTAAAACTGCATGGGGTTTATATTCCATCTTCCTTGTTTATGCACAAGAATAAGCTTGCAATGCTTCAGGCATGGATTTTTTTAAAAATAATTTTATGCTATTGACAGAATTTTTTTATATTTATAATTTTTCAAATAAACCTATATAGCCATCCATATACCTTCAAACTTAACTTGTGGTTGTTACACTGAGTCAGATTTTATAATCAGAATATTTTTAGTCTAGTTTTAACCTCACAAGCTCAGCTGCAGTTACCACGGCTCTAGAAATGAAACATTTTGCCACAGCCTCCAGACCTCTCAACTATTTTAAGCAAACCTGACAAGCTGCTAGATTTAATTTTATACCAGCAGGACAAACAATCATTTACAAAATGTACAATAATGTAGAAAGCAAATGCTACTACAGTCATTATTCATTTTGTGGGGTAAAGTCCTGATGAGCCTGTAGCTCACTGAGATATTTTCAATAAAATCAGGGAGGTGGAGGGAGACATCAAACATGATTGGCGAGGAAGTGGGACATGTGACGAAAAGGCTTCAAATCAAGAGGACGAGCACATGACGTGAACTTTAGCCCACTCGCTCATGTGTCAACCACAGACAGGCAGCAACGAGACAGACGAGCATGTGAGGACGCTGATGCAGGCCGACAGCGAGAAGTTGGGGAGTAATAAGGTTTTTTTGATACACAGGAAGGCAAACAGAGACTTATAGAGGATGTGAATGGAATACAGAGCCAGCGGATGAATGCGTTTGGATTCCTATCAGACTGTACCCGACCGGAGATGTATAAGAAAAGGGCACTGTATGGCCTTCAAGCTTGGGTTCAGTAATCAGAGCTGACATTTGAATATGTGGAAAGGCGAACGGAATCCACAGCAAAAACCAGCGAGGACGGTTCCACTGAGAATAATCACTAGCTGAAACCCAGGGTGTAGAACCAACCACTCAAAAAGGACAAAAACCAGCAAATGCTCATTTCTATTTATTGACGTTGAATAGCATTTTACTGACGAGAGAAAAT
Organism: Aphyosemion australe; assembly: GCA_006937985.1. Classification (NCBI taxonomy): domain Eukaryota; kingdom Metazoa; phylum Chordata; class Actinopteri; order Cyprinodontiformes; family Nothobranchiidae; genus Aphyosemion; species Aphyosemion australe. The sequence goes on from SSNS01000036.1 coordinate 2,290,145, forward strand.
GCTGAGTAGGAGTATCCAAATGTAGCCACCGGACTGATGGAAAGGTCAATAAAAGCTGCATCAAATTTCATTTAGAAATAAAGTTGAAACTATAGTTACATTTGTGCATGAAAAAGTACTTCCTGTAAACTCTTCTTCTGTTGCCATTCCTATATGACTTTCTCCTGGTGTTCAGATTAAAGGAAGTAAAACGTCACGATTGACTCATTATTCACTTCACACATTTTACTGTAATATCCAGTTGTTGGTGATTCAAAATGTAGCTTGAGATATTTTTAGACGACTATTTGCTTCTAATGGTGCGTTCAATTTGTCCTCGGAACTCGGAAATCCCAACTTCTGAGTCGGAAAAATCAAATAAAACGCCCCGCAAAGTCGGACCTCCCAGTCGGAAACTCAGAGGTTTTTCAGAACTCCGACCTTGAGATCCAAGATGGCAGGTCTCCGTATCAACAACAGTAAGTTTTGGTTGAAATGTGTTTATTTTACAAGACACACATATAAGAGTGTGTTTAAAATCAATGTTACATAGCACTTGCATCTCTAAGCTGAACAAATCTGTTTTCATTGAGAGCTACCAAAAACAGCAGTTTTCGAGGGTGTCGCCATATTGGAATGCCGACTTCTCCGACTACGTAACCAGAACGCTGTTAACTCAGGTGTGACGTCATTCCTAGTTCCGACTTCCGAGGTAAATCAAACGCAGCATAATTCACAGTTAGCATTGTTAGCTCAACATTAGCCACTTGCCTTCTTTACTCGATAGAGTAAAACAAAAGGATGCTGTGGCTTCTTAAAGGTACAATAAATAACTTCTAGGTCGCTCCTGTTTACTAGCTTCATTTTTTTTAAACAACTCTGGAGATTTTTGCCTGCCAGTGTTGAATTACAAACACCGGAGCTGCAGCGTTAGCTCGGTGCCGACTTGGCAACCTCACGGGCTTACTGATTGTAAACAGTAACTACGTCCCTCTTTTGTTTTTTGAAGCAGAAAAACTGACAACTCCCCAGCCGGCTGAGAATGAAAGCTGTTTCAGTATAATCTATAGCATGATTGAGACATTAGACTGTTTTGTGATTAGTTTACTGTAGAATTCTTACAAAATGCTCCTTTAAGCATTTTAGACGCTACACATGATGAAGTAAACTTCCTAAAATGTTTCTTTAAACAGCTTTAGCTTTTCTTCCCGCTGTGATAATCCAAGGCTAAAATGACTGCAGAGCTGTATACAGTAGTAAATGGAAGCTGCTACAGAAACAAACACAGCTTGGACTCCATGTCTTTTCATTTCTCTTTGCACACATAATTCTGTGGATGGAAGGTGGGCAGGGGAAGAAGGTGAGACAGAGAGAAACAAAAAGAAATTCAGTGAAGGGATCGGCCAAGGAAGGGAGAGACGTACCTGGAACAAAGCATAACCGCTGGGTCAAATTCACTTTGTCTTGACTATTTTCCTTCCTTTTCTCTATCCTGAGGATAAAGCCTAAGAATAAACAGCAGGGGTCAACATCAGATACCGTAAACCCAGAGGAAGTGGCTTACTTCACCTTTGACCTGCATGTACCAAGCTTTTCATGTTCTGTCAGCATCTCCTCTGTGTGCTACTGATTTTCTTTACCTTCAGAAAATAAAAAATATAGATTCAGAATATTGTAGACTAAAAGTTTGACTTACTACATGCTGTAACAACAACTAATAATCAAAGAGCTGGAATATGAGTCTGCCCCCACTCTCACAGCCCCATTCTCAGCTCCATTTTTGTATTTTCCGGGAGTGACAAGATGTGGCAAAGATCACAATGGTGGAAACCGCCCACTGGACTTCAATTCAACCCTTCAAAAATCTACGGGTGACACCACGAAGTGTTCGTCTATTATATATACAGTCAATGGTCATCAGCCAAGATGGGTCCATAGATGCTAATTTACAGTATGTGGCTTTTTCTGGCCCGATGTTACAGTTCCAGCCTGACCACCCTGTTGTAACCATACAACAAATAAAGACCTGACCATCCTGGACGAGCCCCCATTGTGTTACAACCCGGAGCTGGTACAGTGAAGGAGGGTGTAACACAAGAGCATTTTCATCTCTAGTTTATTTTGGCTGCTAATTCAGGAAATAAGGGTGGAAGTCTATTTCCATGTTTAGCCTGCATGTGAAACTCAGAGTGACCGATCATATATAAAAAAGGTTTCTTAGTGAACTTGGTCTTTCACGTTTGGAACAAAAAGATGTTAGCAAAAAATCTCATAGACCACTAGGAATTTTAAAGAAATGATTAGAAAGTCAATTTTAAATGTACACCTATAATTGATTAGGTTTGGGAGTCAACCCAATTCAAGATGGCCACTACAACTAATTGATCAAAGTCAAGACACAAAAATGGCTAAAATTCAGTCAGTTTCATAGATATTGAGCTTAAATGTAATGTGGTCATAACTATAACTCATCCCTACCCCAGACTCTGATATGCTTGATTCAAAGTTGAATTTGAACAAATCGGAAAAAACTCATTCAAAAATGGTCCTAATTAATTTTTAGAATACTTTCTAAAATCTGAAGAATTGCCCAACTAATAAAAAACAACAACAACAAATATAATGCAACATTTCTAATAAATATTTGTTAAAACACACTGATTCTGTTTTTCAATCAGATTTTTTTTAATTAGGTCAAATTACAAAGACAAAACTTGGACTTTGTATTTCATTTTTAAGAAATGCTTTAAATGATTAGCATCATTGTGTCATGAGTTTTAATTTGAATTTAATTGTTTTTCTGTACTTCATACAGATTTTAATTGTCAAGGGTAAAATAAAATTTCCTATTGATGTCAGCCAATTTCCCTTGAAAGCTGAAGGGGGGACTGTTTGACTCCTGAGCAGTTATGTGAAATGTTTCCGTTTATGACTCAACATCGACAGTTTGTCAGACGCTGTTGTTCTTTAATAGCTTTCTTTGAAGCATTACTCAAAGTAAGAGGAAACTTCCAAAATAAACACTGTAAATCTGGTGCTGCTTATGCAGCTGCTGGAACACAATAACCTGATAGTCTGTCAACACAGCGCACGTTCAAACAAATAAGGCAAAGCAAAACAAAAGAATTAATTGCAAATTTGACAACCCTGTAAAAAACACATAACCTCATATTTTCCAGGGGGCCCATTTACTGTCATATAAACCGTAAATATAATCCCACTTTTTGCCTGGTATTAAAGCTTGGCACCGATCCTCTCGGCTCAGTTCAAGTGCTTTCCCTGAAATTTCCCAGAGACGGATTTTCAAATAGAAAAATGGAAGCGTGGCCTGGGGATTTCGGATTGCATTTCTGAGATTGTTTCAATGAAGAGCGATTCCTCTGTGGGGCTTTGCAGCAGAATAGCTCACCATTCGGTCACATTTCCACTCAAAGAATTAGAAGCTCAAAGGAAAGCAAAGAGAGGCCCGTGTGCTACCTGGTACTCCATCACTGCTGTCGAAAAATAATGGGAAATCTCAAGTTTTAAGCTCTGAGTGAACTCCAGAGTCGCTCTGACCTCAGGTTTGGGCACTTAATGACAAAAATTAAAGAGCCTGATCAAATAAATCCTTACTGAAGCAGCAATCTGTTAAAGGAAAAGGCCTTAATACTTATGGATATATTAGATTAAAAGAACAAACCAGTGTGGGAGAAACAGGACCACATTGACCTGGTTTGTTGGTGCACACACTGACGGTAACGCATAATCTCTCTGTCGAAAGAGAAGCACTGCTACAGTGTAATCAGTCAGCCTGATATGAGGTGCGGGAAGCCTCGAGGAACCAGAAGCTGATAAGAGCGAAGGATAAAAACCTGGGAGAAAAAACAGACGGAAAGCTGTGATGGAGAGATAGGATGATGAATGGCAGAGGACGTTCAGCAAATATGGAAAGATGGTAGAGAACTAGAGATGGAGAATGGGAGAAAGCAGGGCTGAAAGTCAAAAAAAGTCAGATTCATTTGAAAACTTTACTCAAACTGCTGTCTCTCAAAAAACAAAGTGACAATGCGGGTTAACATGATGAGAGAGTGAAGTTAAGTAAGGAAATCCCGGACGAGCCCCCACTAAAATGATGAGAGAGTGAGAATAAAGCTGACCTCCGATGCTTTAGTCTTAGCTGGAGGCTGAACAAACAATGCTGCTGGAGATCAATCTGTGCTCTGTTAACCACAAACCAGGGTTAACCGGAAAGAGAAAATAATCAATCACTTCTTTTTGCAGTGCACCAAACCATGACACTAATCCTAAGCCTTGTTTTGATTTAAAACCCTTTACAGTTTCTGATTAAACAGGAGTTTTAATGCTTTTTTCATTGAATCGATCCTCAGACATATATTAAACACACTATCAAGAATTATTAACTTTGAGCCTGAAACATCTACAAAATGTCAAAGTTGAAAGTATTCTGCAAAATATAAAATATGCAAGAAAGAAAAGGAGAAGGTATATAACTCTCAAAAACTTCATGCATTTAGAACAAGGATTCAGGGCAAATCATGTGTGACTGAACACATTCAGCTGATACATAATACAAAAGTCTAGTGTTCCTTACAGGAATGCATACTGCCTGCCATCTTTCACATTTGAGTTATAAAATGAGATAATCTTCCATAGAAATATGGAGTTACAGCTTTTTTGGTCAAATCTTGAAAATAAACATAAATCTTGATTTCACGCAATATCAAATAATCTGGATTAATTTGTTCGCACTCTGAGTTTGTGATGTGAAATAATTTCAGCTATGACCATGTAAAATATGAGCTTATTGATAGCTATTTTTGTGCTTTCTAATGCTGATCAGTTGTGTCATCTTGAAATGGGTTGACTCCAAATTTGAATTGGTTGTAGATTTGAGTGAACAGAAAAATGCCTGATGGTTTATGGGAAATTTTGCTAACAGACATACTGCTTGTAAATATCATGAACTGACAATTACAGTCACATAGTGTCTAACCCAAACCTTAAGCCTAAACTGACTTGACATTCTGCATTAATGCCTCAAATCTAGCCAGGAGACAAAAAGGGAAAACCCCACCCAAAACTTAGTTTTTCCTATAGTTTATTAAGTGGAAATCGATGTTTTCATAGTGAAACGCTGCCAGTCAGACTAACAGAAAACGCATCTTTGATCTAAGCAGGTTCCTTGCAAAACATCCAGAAACTAAGATCAAAAGACATCGCTGACCCAGACAGCAAAGTAGATGAGATCCCAGCCTTTTGGAAATGTGCACCACATGTAGTTACAGGTTTCTGCAGGCTACAATGGCCTCTTTCTTTCATGGAAGGCCAGGTTGTTTTATAAAGATGTCATGCGTTTTCTGGTAAGCCCTTTATAATGGTATGTTAGTAATTTAATCTGGCAAAGAAATGTAACAAAGAACCAATGGAATATGTCATAAATGATGTCTACATAGTGCATCTGCAACTGATAACATTCAGGGAACGTTTTAAAACTAAAGTGAACACAACATAGAACAGTGGAAAGAAATCCTATTCTGAAAAAGGAGACGCCAACACTGTAAACAACAACACATTTTAGTGTAGGATTTAATTTGCAGACATGATCTGTTGTTGGTGTAAATCAACAGACCAACATTTGGTCTGAATGAATGAATAACAAAATCCTGCAACCTAAAGATCAGTGTTGTTGTGTATGTGAGAAAAAAACTGGCACGCCCTCAACTGTGAAAAGATCTCCATTCAATAACTGAAATCAGTTTTACCTTGTATGAAAAAGCAAACATCAAACAAATCAAGGCAAATTCTTTAAAATAAAGAAGCTACAGTACATTTATCTCTACCTTTGACTCTGGAAAATAAATTTTTATTTTGTTCTTATAATACTTTTGGACTCTGGATGTTCCCAACTGGGATTCCTTTGTGTTGATGAAACCTAATATGATGAAAGGTGGTACAGTGAAGCTCTATTGTATTCTTAATTCAGCTCCGCAGAGATTGTAGAGGGAGTGATGAGTATCTGGGTGATCTTCAAAGGGGCAGAACTATAAACCAAAAGAACTCCATCCTGAGTGCACAAAACTATGTCATAAAACCATAGTAAGACTTCAAGCTTGCAATTGCTACCCATCTTTCCATTTTGTGATGTTTTTCTGATGGTGAGCAACAGGAGTAACGGGTCCAGGAACTAAAACCAAACATCCCTTCCTACAGCTCCTCCATGGGTATCTCAAGACATTCCTAGGCCAAAGAGGACATATAATCCTTCTAACAAGTTCTGAGTCAGGGGAGGTGACCAGGAGGCCTTCTAAAAAGATGCATACCATCTTATTCCATAAAAGCAGCAGCTCTATAGCCTGGCAAACCATCCTATATATGTGAATATAAAGTCTGGCCACGACCCATAAATAGATTTCAGTCGTGGGGCGAAATCTACGGTTTTCTTTCAAACTGTCTCCACATTCTATTGAACAATGAACAACGTGACGTACTCACCGCTACGGATGTCAGTCAACGGGACAGTCCGCCATACACTGTCGAAGAAGACGCGAATACATATTTTTTCTAAATAAAGGACATATTGTAAGTACCTCTATCTGCTCTCGACTCAAAGAAAAGCCCAAGTCTAAATAGTGCAACGCTGATGCCAAAGTCATTTTAAACAAGCGTCGCCATTTTTGTTGTTTTGCTCAGTCGCAGTAACATCCCACCCACCAAACTGGTAGAGCGCTGTGATTGGTAAGACACAAGACTGTTCGGGCCTGCTGAGGTTCCACTGGAGCATGGCTAGACCGACCTGCAAAGCAAAATCATTTTGTTTCTGCTACGGTCTGTCTAATTTTCCAAGCAAGCAGTTCTACTTAGATCTTCCCGTGATGAAGAAGCTCCTCACCATACCTCGACCTACAGAGGAATCTTGTATCCAAGACTTTATTCCTCTAGTCAAGATCCTTAACTAATTACCACCACTGTGCACTCTGAAGGTCATGACTTGATGATGCCTACAGAACCACATCATCTGCAAAAAGCAGCAACAAGTTCCTGAGATTCCTAAGCCAGACACCCTCCTCTCCATTATTATGACTGGTACTGTCCATAAACATGGCAAACAGGATCAGAGACCAGGGGCAGCCAACATACATTGGAAACAAGCTAAACTTTGAGCCATGTACGAGAACACGGTTTTTCTATTTTGTAACAGATGGACAAGTAAATCGTTACTCATTCTTTGCCACAGCAGACCTCAGCAATGTTGAAGAATCACTCCATTGGTCCATTTTTTCCTCCATCCTACCATCGCTCGTCAACAAGACACCAAGATACTTGAACTCTTCCACCTGAGGTTTAGGAGCTGAAAAACAAGCTTCACAAATTCTGATAAAAAATCAGTTTGCAGAAGTCGAAACACCAACAGCTACAGACCACAGTGACACAAAGCTGCTGGCACAGCTAGAAGAATGCCATTGAGTCATCTTACAAACCTCTGGCATTGACCTCCAGTAGCCTCACCCCCACCCCAGGTCACCTTCATGCTGAGCTGTGTTTAATGGCAGGGTAATTGTATGGAGTCCTCCGCAGAATAATCCGAACAGCTTGAACTCAGCCTCAAAACAATCCATCAGTCATTTTGATGGGTAATTACAAGTAATTGACAAATAATAGTGTGCGGTGAACAGCGTGTGAAAGTGGCTTAACCAGGCTGGGTGACAGCCTCGTGACAACTTCAGTGGTTTGCTGCTAAATTTATAGCTTTTCTCGTTGAACGAAGACATAAAATAAATTTTTTCCAGTTTTATCTGAGAGGCATTTTAAGGCTCAAGTCTAATGAAAGCAGACTGAAGGATTGCTTCAGGATTTTCGCTTATTTGATTGTTAAAGTCTCTGTACTTTCCAAAATTCAAATAAAAAGGAAGAAGATGGCGGGAAAAAACTCAGCATCCCTACAAAGATATCACCATAAGAACAAGGAAAAAGAATTCTAAGAATGTCTGGTTACTTGAGGGTGCAGAAGAAAATAGCAATACTGTTTTTTAATTGTGCAAAACCAAACATCGGAACTGATGATTGAGCAGAAAATCATTATGGGATATGGTAAACTATACAGAGATCTTATTCAAGTGAAAACACAACTGTTCTTGTACATACTAGCCAGTACAGCATGCCTGGAAGTCTCCCCCTTTGGGGTTTTGACCTTTGACCCCAGCCTTAATTTCACCGTAAAGGATACACAGACACAGTTTTAGACACCAGTGCACACTGAAGGGGTCTGAAACATGTGCTCTGGAAGGAATGCAGCCCCCCCTGACTTTGCCGACATAATAGCCTGTGTTGCAGCAGACACACAGACTCTCCAACCCATTTAAGACTTGGAGGACACACTTTCACTGCGTGACATTTGTAGACTTGTTCTTTAAGGGTCCTATACTAAAAAATATATAAGAAATAGTCATAAATTCATAATCCTTAAATTGAACTCAAAAAGCATTTCAAAAGCTTATTTGATCAGTTTGGACAGGAGGCGAAATAAAATATCCTGAATAACTTTATTTATAGGAGTTGAGTGACATTATTTATAGGTGTTGGCATTGAGGATGTGTCATTCAGCACACTGTTTCCTGGACGTCTAGCCCCAGCTGTCACCCACTGGCTCCAGTCATCCAGAGACAGCGACAAGCAACAACACCTTCCCCATACTGATAGAGCGAGGCGTCAAGAGTTTCCAGGTTATTTACGATGGAAGCGTTTCGCTGGGTTTGAACAAAAAGACACATGTTTCAGTGACAGGCTGAATCTGTGGCTGACTGTCTTTTACCAAAAAATTACTGTCTTCATTTTTTGTGCTTCGCTGGCTTTCAAAACAAGGAATGCAAATAAATTAACAAGGGAAACAGCGTTATATAACATTTACAAGGCTGTGTGTTGCTCCTTCTCGGAAGTTAAGATCCGATTTTACAGCAGCCGGAGCAAAACCAGGGCACTTTAAATGCTGCTCCACTCAGGGCTAAGTATTTGAGGACAAAGCCTGATTTGTTCAGCACACCACATCCCTGTAATCGGATCCATGTCATATTAAAATCATTTTGTCTCATTTGAGGTGTTTTGGAGCCTATCTCCTCACAATTGTGCATTCAGCTCAGCGTTGGCTTCAGAACACATTTTCCCTCAAGATATGTGACAACCAGACAAAAGATGTTAACAATACCAACATCATGATCACTTCTTGGGTAAAGAGAGAGGCGTCCAAATCTGGCTCAGCTGGTTACACGTTATTATTCACTTTACTGTTGTTCAGGGTGCAGGAATAGAGACGCTGCCTCAGTTTACAGCAGCAAAGCAGAGAGATTTGATTCAAAGAGAAAAAGTAAAGCCGCGCTTCTGAGCTTTGTGCACAACCTGTAGCCTCTGGCTAGGTTTTCAGTAGGATGCATAATTAATTTGGTGATACAGGGACAGAAGACTCTCTGGAGAGGGTGAGATTAAATGCAAGGAGGGGTAGAGGGGGGGGGGGGGTAAAAGACGGAAGACAAAGTAAAAACGCAACAGAGTAAGATGCATGTGACAAGAAAACAAAATCAGGAAATTGGGCAGGGAAACAGCGGAGGGTCAGAAGGCATACAAAACAGGTGCCGTAGCAGCTACATACAAATACTTTTTACACCAACACCGTAAAGCCATCTCATGGGAGGGAAGAATTCCATTCAAGTAGTCACTGAGACCGAGTATACACAAGGTCAGAGGTCAACCCTTGACTTTATATTGTGCGGTACGATACAAATCCCAACGTGTTATGCTAAACAGTGAACCCATGTTCACAGGCATTTTATGTAAACAGGTGACGTCAACTGTAAGGCTAAACTAAATTCGCCAAAAGGAGAAACTTAAACGCAGATTATATTGGAGCATAGGCCATGTTTCAAGTAAATTGACATCAACATTGTAGAGTTGCAATTTATGCTAATTAAGACATACACTCACTACAGTTCTCCTCCTAACCAGTAGAGGTCCATATTCAGAAAATACAATCCCAGAATTACATCAGAGGAAATACAGGAAATTTATTTTTTATGAACAAAGAAATAATATTTCACGGTATCTGCTTTACTTAAATGCAGTGTTGTCTTGGCAGGCATCTTAGTCTTAATCTTTTGGACAAAAATGCTTTTTAGTTTTAGTCTGCAACCCTCTGGTTGTAGGGCAAGCATTTAAAACTCCATTTAACTCCTCTGCCACCATCACCCCAACCTTAGCAAAATAAAATAAAAGTAAGCTTTAATGGTCAACAAGTTTAATGGCACAAAAACACCCAAGAATTTGGTGTTATTTATAGGTTGGGAAGATATCCATGACCCTCAGGCCACTTAATGGGTCTTTCCTAACGTCCGTGAAATGTACTACGCAGCAATTAGCCACCATTATAGGAGATGGCCTTGCGTTATTGAATTGTCCCAGAAGCTCAGGGACGCAAGTCTTCGAGTCTATTTTTTACATGCTACACTTCCAGAACGCGTCAAACTCCACGATTCAGATCAGGCAAGACAGGAAGTCAAACACAAAAGCAGTGGAAAATATCTGGAAATTTTAAAAATAAACTCCAGTTGCTTAACTAGTACATAAAAGTACGTAAAATACGAACCTGCTGTTTTCTTTCTCTTTGCTTGTTATCATGTGAAGTCCTGGAATCACACATAGTGCAATTCTCCTGTGATTTCGTAATCTTGTGGGATGCTTTCGCTCCCGTTTTGCGTCAGAATTGTTCCCGCTTGGAAGGTAACTCGCAGGTAAAACGTGTCTATTACATTACACGCCGTGGAAAGGCTGGAAAAGTATAAAATCACGCTGCATCTAAAGGTTATGTGTGAGGACAAAAATAAACTTTCCTGGACTGAAGTTCAGCATTTAAACAAAGAGTAGATGTTTATTTAGGTCTTTCTAAAGATCTAAAATGAAAAGTTGTGGCAGTTTAAGCAAGATTTAAGTAAATAAAAAGTCATATGTTTTGAAGCCTAGAAGAAAATGGTTGGAATTCTATGCTGAGTCCTTCACGTTGTCTTTGTTTTGTCATGTCAAACTTCAATTCATTAAAGACATCATTATGTGGAGGGCAGAAGTTGAAAGATGCTACAAGAAACCAATTAACACGTACTAGACTCCCCTGTGTTAAGTCCCTTTGCTGCTGCAAGACAGGAAGAAGACACCTGGAATAAAATTGGGTTGAATGTCAATTTTATTCTGTTTCATAATTAAAAACATCATAAAACGCTGAGATGAAGATTTTACACTCAAAGCCAAGTTGGGAGTTTACCAACAACATGGCTCAAACATCGTACCAGATTATAAAACTTAAGTTTGGCATGTCTTCATTTTAGTAACTAAATTATAACAAAAAAGTTCCATGTGGATGGTAGCAAACGCTTAAAAGGTGACAGCAATTTCAATTGCAGTTTTATAGTTGCATCATGGCCCCGGTGTGAACAAGATGCTCATGTCTACGTTTCCAGATTTATCCTTATGCAGAGCCAAGAGTGTGTGAACAAGAAAGCAGTGGGAGACAAACAGCTTCCTACCAAATAGAGATGTGTTTACCTGTGGTTGTCCAGGCAGCAGACAGTGTGGATCCCACCAACACATGACAAAGAAAATAGAAGAGTGCACATCTACTAGATTACAGTAATAGGCCCTTCCATTCGCACTCTTCAGTCTTTGTGTGCTGACAAAGTCAACAGTGACACATCATGTGTCTTTCCATTTCAGACTCTTTATACAAGTTGTCTGTGTTTTGGGGACCAGGCCTAAAAAAGAAAAACAACTACTGTTACGTTTCTACATGCCGGCCTTTCTTCTAGTGGTTGATAGGCTGTTAAATGTTACCATGGTGCAGCACAGTAACAGAAGGAGCATGGATGAATCTGTTTGGCCCATGTTCACAAATGGTATCCATACCCTTACATGACAACAATTTAATAGGTGTGTTTGGCCCAGACTCTGAAGATTATAGGGTCTTGCACAATTGCTTATGCAGTGCCACAGAACTGACCGACTGTTAGCATTACCGAGTAATTTACAGTACTCACGTGACATTCACCACCAACAACAAAGTAGGACGTCATAGCTGGAGCTGTGTGTTGCGTTTTTTATTTTTTAAGTAAAGAAAGAAAGTGTCACAAGCATTTATAACAAGATCATGACTCAAACAATAGGTTTGTTTACTGTCATGATATATGGGGATGCACCAACACCCTAGCCTAGTGAACTAGACCAAATTCTTGCTTTGCAGAGTTTGATCTAGGCACGCTTCATTGGAACCCTCGCAGCCCGATCCACTGCTGTGGCTGTCCAATCACAGCTCGCTTTAGTTTTGGTTGGGCCAATCACAGCGCTCTATATTTTGGGCCAATCACAGAGCGGGAGTAGCCGATGACGTCAGCGCTGCGGCCGTGAACCCAAGCAACATGGCGGCAACGCAGGAACCACGTTCATTTGAAACGGCTTTGTCATCAACATTGGATTATTTAGACTTCAACGTGCTTAAGGCTGTCGGCTATACTTAGCGGCTTCTTATTTTTATCAAACAAAGTAGTGCAATGTCCCAGTACACCTGATAGTCGCGTGTTTTTCATACAAAAACGACAGAAATCATTGATGTTAGACGCCATTAATGCCTCCCTCTTTTCCGTCGCTGTGATTACGTCATGTTGTTCATTACTCTGATTGAAATAAGACAGTACCTTTTTTAATTATTATTTCTGATTATAATTGGTCACTCTGAGTTTGTCATGCAGGCTGAACATGAAAATAGTCTCCTACACCTATCTCCTGCATTAGCTTCTGATAGAAAATAGACGGTGAAAATCCAGGATTTGAAAATCCTGACAGATCTACATCACACTGTCACTTAACATTCATGGACTCACCCATCTTGACTCGCGACGGGGAAGGCTGTTGTTGGTTTAGTGTCCAGGAAACAGCAGAGAACGTCTCGACTAGCAGAAGCTAACATTAGCATTAGCAACTCCACAACACAGCAAAACTCCTTCAGGCTTGTGTTATTTGTGGAGATTAAACATCATCGTTGCAGAGCAAACAGTTAGTGGTAGAGTCGTGTTGCTGTTAGCCAATCAGAGGAGAGATGTCAAAATATTATCTTCATAAACCTAAAACATTTTGTAAATAGCCAAACCATATGTAGTTTAGTTTATTTGTCTTTATTTATTTAATTTAACCATTTATTTTAGGATCGCCAGTCAAAAAGTGCTCTTTAGAATGAATTTCCACATTTCATGAATGGGGGCACCACGAGCCATGTGAACACAGATAATGCCAATTGTTTAATCAATACTTAATCAGCCTTTAAGGTATAGCTATATGTCTTAAGCCTTCCATTGAGACCATTTAAAAGAAGGTTTTACTATAAACTTTAGTTCTCAGATTACTTAATCTTACGCTTTCCTTAACAGTATGTTTACGCTTTTGCTCTCTCCAGATGATTGATTCCCTTTGGCTGGGTTATTTGGAGGCTTTAGGTCGCACGTGTGCAATCACTCACTCACACACATAAAAATACACACTTTTCACTCCTGGAAGTAAATCAGCCAAAGAAAGGTCAATGGATCAATGTGTGAGGCAGGCCCTTTTATAGGCCCTCAAAGAGAACGCCGCTGTGTAATGACTCCCATGATAGCGATAGTGAGAAGCTTTCAAAACAGGGGACAGGGGTTAAAAGCTGGCCATTTAAGCTTTTCTCAACTGTGTTTACATGTGTGCGTGGGTGTGTGTGTGTGTGTGTGTGTGTGTGTACGAATGAGAAGGAGATAAAGAGAACGTGGGGAAGTGAAATGAGAGGGAATGTGAACATAGATTTTTATGAATTGTAAAGGTAGCTGACTAATGTTACCACTTTACCAAACAGCAAGATATGTTGGGTGGGATTTGATCTCATTTAAATCTAATTTAAGCTTGGATGGTAGGCTGATTGTGTAAAATATAGGAATTTCAGGCCGTGTATCCACTTTGCATGAAGATTCATCTTGAGTGATTCAATGACAAGTTGACCCTCACGGTTTCCAGTGGGTATTATTTACCATAATTTGACATAAACTGCTAACGCGTGCTCTTTGCATGAATAAAGTTAGAGATTTTTTACTGAGTGACAATGCAGCTATTCAAAATCAGTTTGCCTGAATGAAAATTGATGGCTTCAGTAGCGACTTACAAAGAGAAAGCATGCTGGTTTGCAAAATTAAACCTACAGTAAGTAGAACTCAGCACTTGGAGCATATGAAGGGGGTGACTATTAGCTACGGAAACACCACATTTTAGCTCAATATTTGTAAAACTGACAGAGGTAAGCCATTTTTGTGTTTTCTAAGGTCAACTGGGAATGGGAGGGATGTTCAGAACAACTTCTATAGTGCCTTATCTGTACATTCAATGTTAGTTTTTGAGTGGTTCATAAAATATTTTTGCTAAAACTAAATTTTGAAAGAAAGGAACTTTTTGAAAGTGGACGAGCCTGGAGTCTGTCACTCATGCCTTGGTTCTATCTAGAATGGACAACTGTAATGTGTTGCATGCCGGCCTAAGTCAGGGTACGGTGGCACGACTACAATTAGCCCAAAACTCAGCTGCTAGGTTCTTGACAGGCACGGCAAGCAGGAAGCACATTACTCCTGTGCTGGAAACTCTGCACTGGCTCCCCGTGCACTTCAGGGTGAAATTCAAGGTGCTAACTCTGGTGTTTAAGGCTCTTCAGGGAACTGCTCCTCCTTACTTGGCTAGCCTTTTGAATAGGCATGCTCCATCAAGAGCCCTTCGTCCGGCTGATAGTGAACTGTTGGTGGTTCCACGTTTGAAGTACAGGTCACGGGGTCATCGTGCGTTCTCGGTGTTAGCTTTAACCGAGCGCCAGTCACCGTCTTTGCTGGTTTTTAAGTCTCGTTTGAAGACGCATTATGTCATGGCTGTCCAACAGCAGGTGTCGTAGTGTGGCTTCATTGTCCTGCATGTAATGTGGCCTTTTTATTAGGTTTTATGTTGTTATGGCTGTTTTACTTGTACTTGTTGCATTGTCCAGCACCTTGGGTGTCTGACAAGGTCATGGAAGGGTCTTTATAAATAAGTGAAATGAAATTATGCAAACCTTGTATCTTTTCTACAAGAAAAGGTAATTGGGTAGTTGCTCAAGCCACAAAAGGGGTTCATTTACTGTTTCAAGTACCGTTTGTCTCTTTGACCATTTCAAAAGGAGAAAAACTGACAACCCCCCTAACCGACTGAGAATTAAATCTGTCTCATGATTGAGACATTAGACTGTTTTGTGATTATTTCACTGCAGAACTCTTACATATTGCTCTTTAAAAGATTTAAAGAACATTATTATTAGTATTAGAGCTCGTGATCAGATGCCATGTCGTTAACTGATGGTAGCATAAAACCTAAATTGAATGGTAATGATGTAATTAGACACACTGCTGTTTTGTTCTTAGTTGAAAACAATCCAAAAGTTAAAAATGTGACAAGCTTTAAAAGCAAAACACAGGTGACAACACAAGAAACAGTAACGCTGGCATCACTAATCCCTCCAGGTTCTCACATTCATCAGTAAACAATCTCTCACAGCAGAGTGAGCAGACATCTAGTACGCAGATAAAAGACACAAAACGGGAACCCCCGACCACCATTACTATCCTTTCCCACACATTCTAATACACACAATAAAGGCTTATTGTATCCTGTTCCCATGAGGATCCAGCTTTGGGTGTGTGTCTGTGTGTGAGTGTGTGTGTGAGTGTGCACGCTCATGCGCTTTCATTCCAGGGACTCATTTGTTTTCATTATCATCATACTGCTGGAGGAAGAAGGTCTGTTAGGGCTCATGGCCGCGGTACTGCCTCAGTATAAAAAGCAACTTTACTACCTGGAAATGTGTCGTGTGACTCTACCAGAGGTCTGTGAGCAAGAAAATGGAAATAGGACTTCAACAAACCAAATGAAGGAGAAACATTTGACTGAACGCTTCATTTACAAGCCTGTTAAATTTAAGCCATCATGTTTCTGTGGAGTAGCTTTGTCGGAAATCCTGTTTAGCATGGAATTCTGGAGCAAACTGCCTCCTACAGCCTTCCTCTGAGCTTTTGTTTGGGCGATAAACATTTAATTTTGATCCCGTTTGCAAAATTGAACATGAAAAACCCTTTTGTACCCCCGGTCCTCTTTAGCGGATCAGCAAGCAAAACTGCAAACATCACAGAAACCCTGGAAGCACGACGGAGTCGATCCTGACAGACTTGGACAGAGAACGGATTTTTTTTCAGGGCCCAATTATAACTGAAAATCTCAGAGTTTAGTCTTGAAGAAAACTGGTGGAGACAGCGGAGCAATGTAATCACCAGGCAGGAGTTGTCACAAGTGTTCAAATGTGCACCGAACTGATCAAAGCATCAGAAATTACTCCCTCGCTGCTGTTCGTTCCGACACATTTTTGCACAAAAAACATCCCGGTTAGACCTCATAGATGGAGATCTAGAGCAGCCTGGAGCGTATTTGATAGGAAAACACACCTTCACCTGAAAATACAAGAGACAGAGCTGCTATTTTATTATGCATATCCCCAAATCAGTAGGAGACATTAGGTTACAATAAACCACATGACTGCTAATTGCTTTCCCGCACGGTTTTAGACCACACGACTGCAAACGCGGTGGTTCTGTTTCCCTTCTCTCTGTGTGATGCTCATTGCATTTTGACCACCGCCTCTGCAAAGTCATTTGCCCCTACCCCCCCCCCCCCCCCCCCCCCTCAAAAAAAGGTTGGCGAAGGTGTCGTAAATCACCTTGGCGATGACAGTTTCCAGCTGAGCAGATAAATTAGTCAAATATACGTTCTGTTCCGAAACAAATTTGAGAAGAAAATGATGGAGGATGCGACACAAAAGCACCCAGGTGGTCCATTAGATAAAAACACAACTCCAGCACAATAAATTAAACTAAAACCAGGAAAGTAAATAAACTAAAATACTAGAGTAGCTGCAACAGTAGCAATGCAAATATCGAAAATCTAAGCACAAACAATCAGAATGACAGGTGAGCAAGCATAAAAAGTACGCAAGTATCCATCGTGTGTGTGTGTGCGTGCATGCATGTGTGTGTGTAAAAGAAATGCAAGGGGAGGGGAGTCTCAGGCCTGTAATTACAGCCTGGTAGGGGTGAAGCTGATAACTCAGGCCGTGTGGATCAACATGGTGGAAGGGAACAGTGTCACCTTATCAAACATCAGCTAAATGGAGCTCCTTTTTCATTTCCTTCTTGGAAGTTATCTAATGACCCGTGAATGCACATAGATATACATGAAGATTTTTGTCTTTTAATAAAACTGTAGGAACTCAGCCCACCCAGTCAGTGTGGGTACATAATCAATTCAATTAAAAGAAAGTAAAATGAGGATCAACTGTGAACATATTAATGTACAATTAGGGCATTTTGTAGCAAGCAAGATCATTTTGTCACACCTTATCCTTGAAAATAAATCTGAAACGTCAATGGAGTTATCCTAATTTGATGATACATGACTCTGCATCCTTGTGGTATGATCCCATGTGTGGCAGTAAAGGCCGTCTGTGTTGAACAACTCTGGGCAGAACCAGGAGGACATGCCGCCACACAAATGCAGAGATCCAGGCTGGAACTATCAGCCTTGAGAGCCCAGCTGAGTGCTCGAACTTGGCCAGAATTATGAGGAGGAGCAGCCTGGGACAGAAGCAGAGGACCAGGCATGAATTCCTGCAGGATTCATCTTCAAATGTACTTTTCAAGTCGTTACCGCATCTAACGGCTTACTGAAGGGGAACACGGCCTCCTCGTGAACATGCATATGTCACGACACCTGCAATCACAGGTGGCTTTATCACCCAGTCCTAGTAAAACGGTTGAATGTGGTCTGCAATACGAAAACATGATGCACCCAGCATTAAGTTTGTTCAAGTTGTTAGAGTTTGTGTTGCTCATGCTACACTCGAAAACCCTATTCAATCCCCATTGCCTCCTTCAGCCAGAAAAAAGAAACAGACGGAAATATGATCAGGTCAGAAAAAGCCAGTCTCTTCTGCATCGCAGTAAAAAAGTGAGTATTTATGGCCTCGCTGACTTTGGCTTGCAACCACAGACGGCTGTATTGATTTGGCGGCCAGGAGAGAGCAGAGTGTGTGTCGTGAGTAGAAGCTAACCATTAGCATTAGCTACTCCACAACATGGCAGAAAACATTGGGGCTTGTGCTATTTGTGGAAATAAAACATCAATGTTGCATTTTCTTACCAAAGAAAGAAGAGTGAACGAAGGCAGTGGAGGAGTTGCGTTACTGCTAGCCAATCAGATGCGAGACTACTGCATATCATGAATATTATTGACTAAGACTCATAATTCTGTCATTTACTGTCAATGGAACATCAGTGTTGCCAGACGTACGATAATTATCGTATCTGTAGGATACTTTAGCCCTCTGTATGATCATAAATCCCATAATACGATAATTTTAGATCTTCATTGTGTGGAATCTGCAGCTGCGAATTGCATTCAGAGTAGGGATGCACCGATCCACTTTTTTCACATTCGATACCGATATCAGAAGTTTAGTATCGGTCGATATCGATCCGATACCAATATGGAAAAACAGTATTAAACTGCATTACATAATGAACTACTTGTTACCATATGAAAAACACTGGGATCATTCTTTTGTACAAGGGCCCAAATGTTCCAAATTGCCGATCCTTTTGCTCGCTCCATTTTGAAATTAACGTGAGCTTCTGCACAGCGTGGGACTGTAGCACATGACGTTGTCACTCACAGCACATAGAAATATACTGAATAGATCAATTCTTATGGATCGGGCCCATAGTCTCCAATACTCGATCTAGAATTTTCTTTTATATCAGATACAGATATTGAGATCAGATCGGTGCATCCCTAATCCAGAGACACTCCTAAAGCTAAAACTACTTTAAAGACTATAATTTTGCACTGTGTTGATACACTAGTATTGAAGCTGTTGGTCATAAGACATGTCAGGATGCAACTAAGTAGCGTACGATAATTTTTCTCAAAATACGATAATTTTAACATTTCCAGTCTGGCAACACTGCGCACCATGGTAACCATTTCATCCCTAGTCTTTTAAAATCTATTAATTTCCATTCGAGCTGATAATGTCTATATTTTCTCACACTTTGTATCTCCAACTAGTCAGAAACGATCACAGCCCAGTGAGATACTGGCTAAAGCAACCAAACTTATTTCAAACATCTGTTTTCTTTTTTAACCAATCAGTCCGTCACAACTACGCCTTCATGTGAGCTGATTCACAAGAAAATAAGAGCTATGCTTTTATTCTTGTCTTCCCAGAAACTGAAATACAGACAGCATGAGCTGTCCTCTTCACGATGCACCACCATGCTTCCAAAGCAGCCCCAAAACATACAAAGCAAACACTGGCTGGAAAACCGGCCTTTCACATTTTTTCTGTTTTTAGCTGCCACTATGAATTCTTCTGGACAGTTGGAAATGGAAGAGTGGGGTTAGAGGGGGTTTTAATTGGCTGCATTTAGTAACCTGCATGTTTCCCTGAACACTCACCAGATTGTAAAAATGTTCAATTCCAACTTCAGTTAATTTGCTTTTATTTTTAGCGATGATCAAGCTTTGTAGTCAGACTCAATAGAAAACCCTCATCATCCAAGTCTGATGACGTCACAGTAGCAACAATGGCTAACAATTTTGCACCTGATAGTCTTTGGAAATGCAGTTTCTTTCAGCATTGCAAAGCTCTGTTGCTATGGGGACATGTCTAACGATGAAATAAAGAAAAAAGAAAATTAGGAAAGATTGTCCTTGAGGCTCCACTTTTCAACAAGACTGCGATGTGCTGAATGCCGTCACAGCATCCGACATTCTTCTACGGTATGTACGCCGGAGCCAAGCTGGTGTGTCTCAGCAGGAAGGGGTGAAAATTAAAATTGCACAATTTGGCAGATGATCACAGCAATATTCGCTTTAAATATTCCTGAATTAACTGCTGCTTCCATCTCCGACGTAACTTTAGAGTTTGCATTTAATTTCCCATTGGAAAACCTCTGAACTTTTCTCTGATGTTTTTATGGATGCCTGACAAACGAAACAAATACACATGGAACACACACCGTCTGGTAGATGTGTTTTCTTTTATAAGCAGCTCGTTCACTCCGTACAGGATGATCTTATCTATGAAATGAGCCAGTGAAACGAGAGGGAGGAAGGATGACCGTGTCACAGACATGAACACTGTGATCCCAGCTCAACAATGAGGTCCCTCTCTGTTCCACTGCCTGTCAGTAAAAACAACAGGACTCTGTCCCTTTATCCTCCTGAACAAGATAATATCAGCAGCATTTAGAAAATGGATGGTTGTTCTATTCAAGAAACACACTTCTCATTCTCTGAGACTAAGAGTGGGTGATGTGGCAAATATATCGTGAATTATAACAGATCGCAACTTTTGTTGTTTCAAATTTATTTATAATCTCGACAAGAGCAAGTCCCTTCTTTCCATCTTATTCAAAGAATCAAGTCGGTGCTATTTTGCCTCTGTATAAGATTTGACTCACAATCTTCATGTTGGTTGTGTTAATGATGCTACCATTTTAGATGGGTGACGAAGGGACTACGCAATCAACAGGTCACACTTGCTCATTAAAGCCCAGGTCACTGTGCGTTTTTCAGCTGCTTCATGTCACATTGTGAGGACTCTAGTGAGGACCGTAGACTGTACGGTCCATGATTTCAGTGAGCCAAACCGCATAACGTCTCACTTTTGCAGGACACACCAACATCATGAGCCTACTCGCTGAAAAGCTTGCTGCTGCATGGCGCTGCACTGCATGTAGTGCTGGAGTGTTCCACTAGAGGGCAAACTAGAGTACTCAGACCGGATAGAGAGCCGGGTTTGTGGGTACAACCAAAACAAACAAGGCGTCAATAAAAGAGATCACTAACTGGTTAATTTTGAGATACTGACAGAGACGGACTCACCATGGTGAGTGTGTCTCGTTCGTTTTGTCAACTCCACCTACTGGTTACTCGTATATTGCAACGTTCGGATGAGTTGCGTTAATTTCTGGTGACACGCACAAACGACGCTTCAAATCAACGCGTTGCAGTTACACGTTGCAGTCATTTTAAACATGTGTAAGCATCGTTAAACAGCAAGTATATTCCAGCCTTTACAACCGTACTCCAAAAAGGAGTGGTCCACATGTTCTTGTGTGTAGCCTCCATTGTTGCTAGTGTTGCTAATGCTACTCTTGTACTGTACACTCGTCACTAGTTTTTCACATCACTCCCTGAGAACTGCCAAAATCAGGCTTGGTGTTGCAATTGTCCCATGATTTCGTGGCCTAGTGGGACCAGCATGTGTGGAATACTTTCACTGCTGTTTCGCGTCTGAAATGCTCCCGGTGTGGAAAATGCGTTTATTTTGTTACGCGTCGCTTACCTATCCAGTGGAAAGGCTGGGTAAAGTGCATTTCATCTTTTTTGCTTTTTACTAGTAATACATAACATTTTTATCTGAACTATAAATTAACCTGTTAGTGCACTTGACCTAGCAGCAGCATC
Organism: Aphyosemion australe; assembly: GCA_006937985.1. NCBI lineage: Eukaryota > Metazoa > Chordata > Actinopteri > Cyprinodontiformes > Nothobranchiidae > Aphyosemion > Aphyosemion australe. The sequence goes on from SSNS01000036.1 coordinate 2,311,763, forward strand.
ATAGCAGCAAATCCCTAATTTATGACTGAATATTGAGGCTTTCTAACTGGACATCCATGAATGTACCTGGCTTTAAAGCGGCTCAACTAAAGAGGTCCATCAGCCCATGCAATATACAAAAAATGGTAACTATTAGACTCTCCCTACTGTGCCAAACAAGAGTCAAGCCACACTGAGTAGCCTCCTTTATAAAACAATGCCGCCAATTTGCCGCAAAGCCGATGCACCATCAGGGAGCGTTTGGTCGTTTATAAGTGGTCAGACCGTGGCAGTAATGTGGCGCAATTGTGTCCTTTTTACAAAAGATTACATGATGGCGGTATTAAGCTCAAGCTCTAACAGAGAGAAACTCCTCTGGAGCTCTAAATCACTCCAGTTTACCATCTCAGCTGATTCTGTTTACAAAAGCGAAACTTATGCCCGTGTTTACTTTCATTTTCAATGTTGTTGCCGGAAGGAGCTCGGCAGTAACTCCCCATGTGATCATGACACCTCCTTCTGTTGCGCCAAGGCGCAATGTGCATTCACAAGTCCGGCATTGTGGCAATATTACTACCAAGCGTGGCGGCACGAATGCTGCAAAATTCCTGCAACGTCATCCCACTATGGCGCGTTCATAAGACACACCGTTGCAGTAATATTACGCCACTTTGCCGGTATAGTGTGTCTTATAAAAAGGGCTAGTAGGTAACTATTAGAAAAGGGCCATGCGTAACCACAGCCACAGCACAAGTATGATGTAAATCACCAACTCACACTAAAGTCATGTAAACATAACAAAACTAGACAAACTCATCAATTACACACATCTTTAGTGCTACTTCCTTTCTGTTATGAAGGCACAGCCTATGATCAGGCTCTATTCTACTCTATTCTTTTCTGACAGGTTCCACTCCTTCTCAGTCTAACAATATCAAGAGCCCGTTATGCTGGTCAGAGTGAAAGTTTGTGGTTCTTACACTGAAAATCAACACCTGTTAATAATAACTAAATAATGTGTAATAGAACTATTTAGGAGACTGTAGCCCATCCTGATTAATTAACTCATTGACACAAGTTCCACACTTTAAAAGGCTGACACTAGAGAAGAGTTGTTGAAAGTCAGCCTTAAGTAGGTCTTTCATTTCTTGTGTTTATTGTAAAACAAAGCACGTGCTTTTCAAAGTGGCACTGGGAGGGAAGTGGGAGCCACAGCTCAGCTCTGGGCTGGACTGGCAGCTTCTGGGAAAACTTTTATGGCCTTTGAAATAGTTGGGTGTGGGGGACTCCCATAAGAGAGGGGGGATTTCATAAGCCTTTATTGTGATTTAGAGGGCTGTTTTTGGTCATAGTTTAACTTCTTTATCTAAAAAGGTTCTCACATAGCAGAAATCTCTGCATCATGTTTCAAAAACACATTAGTGGATGTCTTACAACATAAAAATGTTACAAAATCCTACTTTGTTCAACTTAAAAGTAGCTTAAGAGTGATGTTTTTGCCCTTTATGCTTATAAGGAAGTCTCTGTTTACATTTAAAAAGAAGCCAGCTGTTTTTGTCGCGCGCGGGGATGGTTTTAAACTCGGCACGTGAAGGAAAACAAACAGGTAAACATGATCGTTGTGGCGGAAGTTTAAACAGAGGGAGCACTCACCTGCGAAACTAGAGGAATAAGCGTCTGCTCCACCGAGCGAGTTTTGATTTCCAGCCCGGAATCAAAGTTACTGTTCCCGCACGGAGACGAAGCCATTCCCGCCGAGCTCTCCTTTCCTTTCCCCTCCGGCTGGCTGGCTGCTGCTGGCTGACGCACAAATCACGACGCACCGAGAGGCTTTTATCCGCTGTTTAGCAGCTGTAAACTGGTGCAACGGACTTGTAATTACACACCGAGGCGTCTCACTGAGTCACACTGCCGGTAACCGAGCGGCTCTTTGGACACGCGCTGGCTTTGAAGTCCACTCCGGTTCGGTGGCTCGGTGGTTGTGCCGCTGCGCCGCTAATGTCCATGTAGTTTACTCAACTACGGCAGGAGCGGACTGCAGCTCACCACGCTGTGGGCAACCACACACACACACACACACTGCTGGCTGTTTAAACAGTGATTTATTCAGCCAGGTATTTTTTTCTCACGGTTACATAATAAAAAGGAAGCATAGACAGTGCATCTTTGGAGTATAAAAGTGCATTTTCATCCACAACTCCACAAAGGTCTCAGTATTCATGGTTCCCATGTTGGGGTCGTGACCCCACTGGGTCACCAAACTCCTTAAATAGGAAACTGAATAAAATGAATTAGTTTTTTAAATGGAACTATTTATCGTCTAATGTTAGTATAACAACAACCTAATAACCGGTTTCATTTTATTATGTAATTATTTTACTAATAAATAAATAAAATTGGCCCTCGCCACCTGCTTCCCCACTAGAGCCCAGTAAATGTTCAAAATCTATATTAATAACATTATTCATGCTGTTGACAGTTCTCATATACATTTATATGCAGACGACACCATCATGCATAGGGATGTAAGAAAATATCAATATGGCAATATATTATAATAATATAATAATATATTATTTATTCCTGCAATATAATATCGATATTCCAAAGCTATGTATCAAATTTTTGGAAGAATTTACATGCAAAAATTTGTGTATTTTCTTTTCTTTTGGTGCAATTCAAACGCCGACAGCTAGTTGGCAGCAGTGTTGCGCCTTCACTCTGACGCAAAACGCAACACTTTTTAAGTGTTGCGTTTTGTGGTGCAGAGAGCGCTTTTATGATTTGTATTTAGAATCAGAAACTACTGAAAGTGATATTGTTTACATACTTTTTTCATGTTACACAAAAGACTTAATATTTAATTGAAACATTTTTGTGTTTGATTCTACAGAAACTGCCTTTTTTGTTTATTTTGAAATGACTTCTGATAATGCAGATGTTATATTACTCCATTTATTTTTTACCCTCTATTATGGTTCAAATACCTCGTGTTAAACATGTTATGTACCAGTTTGGACTGTTTATTGAATTTTCCTACAATAAATTCAGTCTAAAATAATCGCTAATATCGTCAGGCTGAATGTATCGCGATATATCGCGATACATCGCGATATATCGTATCGTCTCCCCTGTATCGTGATACGTATCATATCGCCAGAATTTTACCAATACACATCCCTACTCATGCAGTTCTTCTTTGATTGCAGCTTTGTCCTTCTTGCTGCACAACTTTAATTGTCTTTAACATGCCTTCTCCAACCTTCACCTTCATTTAAACACAAGTTAAACAAAGTTCATGCCGTAACTTACCGCAATCCACTTGCCACCCTAGTATTTTTTCCCTGGATGGTACAGAACTACAACTTGTCAGTTCCTATAAGGGTATCTGGCTTGACAGCACACTTTCATCTGACATTCACGTTAACACATTACTTTCTAAAGTCAAGAATTGGGTTCCTGTACAGCAAATTGAGTATACTTCCAGAAATCAAATAAAATTACAATATTTTCATTTTTACTTTCATTAATAACCTTATTCAGGCAGTGATATAATGGGATCATGAGTCTTTGGGTCAGAAGATTGATAAAAGGATGGAAACCACTGCTTTAGACACACCAGACATGCATTTCTTTGCCAGTGGTACCTTTAAGTGGTGTTCTCCCATCTGGCCCCTCTTTGAAAACGTGGAGATGCTCCTGTTTCTTGCAGCACAGCTTTTGGTTTGATCTCGAATTCCAATCCCTGGGGAGAGAAAGTTCTCATCATCCTCTCTAAGTATGCAGATACTAAATAAATCCAGCAGTAAAGTAGCAAACTTTCCTTTTTATTAGAAGAAAATGTTTTTGTTTTTATGATCTGGGGTCAAAATCAGGGGGGAGATTCTGTGTTGGCTCTTAGGAAACCAAAATGTTTGGTTCCGCATTACTTCTTTGGGGTGAAACTAGCTAAGATGCTAAGAAACACCAAAGAGAAATATAATAGGGTGGAAGATCAGATCTGTCTAAATTCTTTGTGCTCACGCTGATAGAAAATCTTCTCCCACAGGGGTTTTGGATAGTTTTCTGACAATTTGAATGGAGAACCTCAGCGTTAACCCACAAAGATCATTTCAAACAGAGTTAGGTGAATAAAACCTCTCCTTTGCATTACTTAAGGGGGGTTTTTAAACAGAACCTGTAGTTTATCGGTCTCATTGTGTCATTTTTAATATTTTCCCATGTTTTGCATTTAGACCTATTATTATTGCCTCTTGTACAAATCTATTGTTGATCTAAGATTTAACTCAGTCAATTCCATTGCTTTATTGGCTTTAATCTTTTATTCTGTTCAAAGCAAACTTATTTTTATCACTTAGGGGGACTTGATTTTAATTGATTTATTATATTTAGTTATTTGTTTTAAGAAAAGCACAAACGTTTTTCAAAATTAGGAACAACTAAATATTGCAAAAATAATGCTTGTGTTTTAATGTCTGCTAACCTGAAATAGCTAGGGGGAAATAAATAATTCAGACCATAATATAAAGCTTGGGTGTCAAGAAGATGTAAACCAGATTCCAATGGAAGCATCTGCTGCAACAGCAGTGTGTGAGGCAGCAAATCAACACAACTCTTGGACAGTTCCACTTAAATACATCAGATCTCACCTGCAGAAAGTATATCTTTGAGCTTTTCAGACCATTCGTGTTGCTGCTTTAACCTAAGAAATATTTTGTTGTCTATGAACTTCAATCCAAAAGCCACAAAGATGGTCTCAGCAGGTCTTCCATTGGATTCAATCAATTTTGTGTTATGCCAATCACAGCGCTCTATCGGTTTAGTGGGCGGGATGATGTGATGAAGCGGAACAATAAAGATGGCGGCGGTTTGTTTGAAACGTCACATTGTTGTCCAATAGGATGCGGAGACAGTTTGAAAGACAACCATAGATTCTGCCCCATGGGTCGTGACCAGACCATACATTTACATATATAGGATGGCTTGCCAGGCTAGCACATGTACACTCTAAGAAATTATGAACTATTTAATTCCAAATTACAACAAGAGTCAGTGCCTAACAGTGCATTGAGTTCAATTCATTATTCCAATTGGTTAAGATTTTCTTATTTAAGTAAACCCAGCAGATTGCATCAAGTCACAGCATACGTTGGTATGTTAAAAGTAAATATACTATATTACCCTTTACATTTAAGCAACTAGGTTTAAAGGTCAACATTACTCATACTTTTAATACATGTGCAGTGGTCTCTAGTAGGAATGAATGCCTCGTACGTCGAACTCTGTGGGGAAAAAAACTCTGGTGCACCTGTTTGAGGACGGAGAATTCAGCTGGAGGAGAGAATGGCAGAACATGGAAGAATTTGGAGTCTCTTATTTCACTCTTGGACATCTCTCCTCTGATTGGCTAACAGCAATACAACTCTACCACACATCAAATTCAGCATGCTCAAATTAACACCGTCAGAGTTGATTTCAACACTTTTAAAGTGTCTATATGGGTCCACACCAGTAGGAGTTAATTTAACTCTGTTTGGAGAGTTGGTACTTTAACTCTGATTTAGTGTCAAAAACCAACTCTTGTGGAGTTGACAATTTAACACCGGTGTTAGAGTTAATATAGTAACTCTTAACACTGGAGTTACATTTTTCAGGAGTTATTTTGTCCAAAATTACTCCTACAGAGTTGATTAGGAAACACTCCTTTTTAACACTTGGGTTTAACTCTCATGTCAGTGTTACATATCAACTATGTAACTCTTTTAGTGTTAAATGAACCATTTTTAGTGTTAAATTGGACCAACACCCAAAAATTAACACTTAAATTTGCTGTGCACTGACTCTGTTTGCTCTCCAACGTTGATGTTTTATCTCCACAAATAACACAAGCCTGGAGGAGTTCTGCTGTGTGGTGGAGTTGCTAATGATTAGCTTCTACTAGCCGAGACGTTCTCTGCTGTTTCCTGGACGCTAAACCAACAACAGCTTTCCCTGTCACGAGTCAAGATGGGTGAGTCCATGAATGTTAAGTGACAGTGTGACGTAGATCTGTCAGGCTTTTCAAATCCTAGAGTCAGGGCCGTAGCAACAGGGCAGACAATCAAGGCAATTGTCTGGGGCCCCAAGCTGGTTAGGGGCCCCAGACAATTGGGGAGATGATGAGGAAGAACACTTGGAATAAACTACCTCCAGCGGTACCATGGCCTCAACATTAACACAATTTGAGTCTGCACAAGGTACCATAAGCTCAATATTTATGACTGATGATCCTGCACAATGGCCATGATTTTTAACTGATAACGTGCTGTCAAACTGTGACAAAAGGACCAGTGCAAATCACATATCTTGCATTTTCTATTTAATTTGATTTGATGCAGTTTGCACTTTCTTTATATGTTTGTTGCTATGGGGTGGTTGAGGATTTTTTGCAAATGTAAACATTACCATACATGCAGTATTATGCGAGATACATAAAGTTTTGCACTGTACCAAAGGTATTTGTTTCATAAAATGTTAGTGCAGTCATAAACAGTGTGTCCATGCTGTGGCTCTCTTGTGGGGGTGGGGGGAGGCACAAAGTCCTTCTTGCCTTGGGCCCCCAAATGCCTTGAAACGGCCCTGCCTAGAGTTTCACCATCTATTTTCTATCAGAAGCTAATGCAGGAGATGTGTAGGTGTAGGAGACTATTTTTATGCTCAGCCTGCATGAAAAACTCAGAGTGACTGATTATAATCAGAAATAAGTAAACATGTTTTTTTCAGTGAAGTTGGCCTTAATGGAGTCAACAAAACTTGCAAATTCAACATTTAATTTTTTAGAGTGAACTGTTTGCAAAATATCTCGATATTTGAGCCTACCTAAACATTTCCACTCACCTGTTTCTTTAAGTAGCTCTAAAATGATTTCACCACAAGTATACTTATTTTACAAACACAGCAGAGCACATATGGTTGGTGAGCACTGTGTCACTCTGTAGTGGCTGTTTTTGCAGCCTGCTTCATCATCAGCTCAAACTCTGTCAGTGGTGGACACAGTCACCATGGTTCTCTGTCTGTGGTGCTTTAAAGCTGTCTGCCACACTCTCAGATTCTGTATTTATTTAAAACCCCACAGCTATGGTATAGTTTAACCCTCCCTGTTTACATTGGCTTCCCACCATTTACACACACATGCACGCACGCATGCACACACACACTTGGAGTGCATCATTATAAAAGCATGCAAGCAGTTAAGTGGAGCAGATTGCGTTCCACATTGATGAATGGCTCTACTACTAGATGAGATCTGGGTGTGTTTTTGGTTATCTGGACTCAGGCTCCCTCCCAGCTGATAAGATGATAACAAACCTAACTCGGGCTACTTGCAACGTGCTGTATTAACTTGTGCTGGCACTGCCCTGACTAGATAAGTTCGACGAGGGAAAGAAGATAAGAGTCCTGCAAAACCTCTGCAGAGAATAGTTCAGTTAACAGCTTGACAAATAGCTTCCACAGCCTCGGATACACACATTTATACAAGCTTGTGTTTTTAACCAGCCTCTCATTTGTTCTGCAAGATTCAACATTTGCTCCTCTGTCTGTAATCTCTTCTAAGCACGTTGCATTTTGAATATTTGCCTCCGACTCCACACAAGCGGCGAGTCCCTTTGTGCATTCCCATCCAGGCAGTCCAAGGGTATTGCTCATTAAACAAGAGATGCTCATGCACGCCATGGCGGTGCGTAACAGCTGCTACAGTCTCTCTTTGTGTTTTAGAAGTGCTGACTTCTCGTCCCCTCTGGATAAATCCTCCAGCTCCAGGGACGGGATCTGCTGAGCCTAAAGAGAAAGTCATTTTTCATATTGGAAGATGTTAAATGAACACGCTCAATCAGACGCTCCCTGTTGGATACGTAGATTGGAATGTGGTTTACTAAGGCATGTATTTGAAAATGACTCATTTATTTAGTGGGGAATAGTTTATGCATATGCATATAAAATTAAAGGGGGTGACTTGCATGTTTTTGCTTCACTGCGGCTGTTACCCATATATTTATTTGACAAAATCGGCCTATATTTGCTGTTTCAGTGAGAATATTCATGCCCGGAAGTCGTAACTCAGATCCTGCTGGTTTGGAGGAATTTGCAAAAAAAGAAGTTTCTCAGAACGGCTCAAAGAAAGACTGCTGTGACATTCCCTGAGACCTGCAGCTGAACTCAGCCTGTTTGCACGAGACAGTGACCAGAGGAGGCCTCTGTGGAGAAAAAGGGGTTCAAACTGAGGTGAGGAGTCCTTTATGGATTTGCAAGGTTTTTACATCCTGACCCACCCCAAAAACCATTAATGATTAACCAGAGAATCTCACCCAGGTCTTTGAAAATCACTATCCTGCAAGTTTCTGTTATTTTTTCTGCTTTAACACAGTTAAACCATTATGTGAGCAGTGGCGCTCCCAGAAACTTTTCATTGATTTCATAAATTATCTATTAAAATTGTAATAAATCAAATTTATTTATTGGCTTTAAATGTTATTTCTAGATTAAAGAAGATGAATGTATGGTTTGTGAAAACATGAATGTGTTTTTTAAGGGGTGTGAGGAGGTGGTCTATCCTGGGGGGCCAGTGGGGTGGCTAACAATTATAATGGGGTGGCCAGGGTCCCCCCTGGCCACCCCTTGGGGGTGCCACTGTATGTGAGTCAATGAATAATTAACAAGCTTCTGCTACTTGTTGAACTTGATAAATTAACCACTAAATCTGATGTTGGGATCAGGATGACTGTAATGTCCTTAGGTTCCTGCTAAAAATAATGAAATAAATAAAAAAAATATTTAATGTTTTCCTCATGAGTTCTCATAAATCTTTGTGTAGATGGTGGCTTTGACTTAAAAAACAAAAATTATGTTATTAACAGGAAGTGCAGGATGAGAAACATGAAATGATACGTTTCAGGAAAAGCCGTGGAGCCGATCAGGAGCGGGTCATCCGTCTGCTCGTTTTAAGCTGTCCTCTTGTCAAGGAGGCACCCACAGGAACAAAGCTAATTTAATTACATGTAAACAAAAGAGGCAGCACTAAAGTGCAAAGCAGTCACTCTCCTCAGCTTCTTCGTTATATAATCAGACTCATTTTCATTCGGTTCTTGTTTTTCTGACAGCCGCCTCAGTAAGGAATAACAGCAGACGTGAGATCATTAAAACAAAAACTCATCAGTCATATTTAATTGCTTTCATGCAATAATATATATGTTTGATATATCACATTTTTAAAAAATGTACCCCTACAAAGAGTAAATAAAACCACTGACTTGCTGCTGCAAAAGAAGAAGTCTGAATCATGATAAAGGTGCAAAAAGCATGCTGTTGCAATCACAGCAACTCACAACAGTAGTGAAATCAAACGTGCAAGAGCGAATGACAATGTTAAACCACTGAGAGTTCATCAGTGATTCTCTGAAAGTGCTACTCGTTCTTCTATAACGACCAGTGGTGCCCCTAGAAATGTTCATGATGGGGGCAGAGAAAGGTTTGGGGTGGCACGCCAAGGTAATTCTGAGAGCGTTCAGCCAGTGGCATTGCATTGCTCCTTCATTACTTTTCATTAGAAAACAAAAAACATCCAACACATTCACCTCAGATTTGAGAAACATAAACATTTCAAAAAAATAAATTTAAAAAAGTTATTTGAATTATTTATTTATTTATTTTACAAGAGTTTAATGCATGTTGCCGTCTTCACTAAAACATCCACAAAAACTATGGAGAGTTATATTTTTGTTTTGTGCATGATGAGCAGCTGCTACCTATACATGTGTTTAAATGATGATTGATTGATTTACTCATTAATACATATTTTTTTTATTTCTGTCTTCATAAAAGATGAAGAATTTATGGTTTGTGCAAAAGTGAGTATGATTTATTAAAAGAGAAGGGTCTTCCCTGGGGTGGCCAGCATTTTTCTAGGGATGGCCATGGCCCCCCTTAGCCCCCCCTTGGGGGCACCACTGAATAAAACCTTGGGTCTTTTCAGTTACATTTAAGTTATTAATCACTCAGTGATAACAAATGAAACAAGACAGAGTAACGTTCAAGTACATAATTTAAAATATGAAATCTGAGACTCTGAGATTATAATCCTCACCATTTCTCAGCACTGAGCTCAGGATCCTTATAACGCTTTCATTATGTGCTTTATATTAAAAACAATAAATGACTCGTATGGAAGATACTATTAGCTATTGTTATTACAAAAAGTTTACCCTTAGTATTTTTCAAATAAATGTGATTTTTCACTAACTAAACCTTCTTTCTTCAGCAATAAATGGACACGTTTGATTAGATTAATCCTATATTAGCAGAAGCAGACATTTCACCTCCGGAGGAAGATGAATACATCTCTAAAGAGCTGCATGGATAATAGAGATCCTTCACAGAGCCAGCTGTTTGGTTGTGTCCCAGCTCCAGAATCCTAATGGATCGTCCATGATGAGAACGTCTCACTCTGCAAAGTCTGTCTATGTCTTGTTTCACTGACGATGAGGGAAGAGGGTCAGCAGCACGGCGAATAAAATCTATTTTCTGCCCAGGAGCTGCTGACAGTGTGTCTGTTTTGTCTTTGTCACAACACACACACACGCGCGCACACACACACACACACACGCACACACACGCGCACACACACACACACAACTCTAAAACCAACTGGTAAGTATTTTTAAAAAGTGAGGACTACAAAAATGTCCTCACTTTGAAAAACGTCCTCACTCTGTTGCTTGAAAACGTGCGATGGTCCTCATTATGTAGTAATTATAAGAAGACACACACACACACACACACACACAAGTCAGCACGGATACCAGAAAAAGGTTGTTTTATTCTCTCTCTGTTCCTCGTATTATCTGATGCTGTCCCGCTTCACTCAAGAGTACACAAACCATGTTTTTTGTATCTCTTGTCAAATATTTGCTTGTAACATTCTTGTATAACTTCTACATTTGTGTTTCTTTGCTTTTTTGTGATTTATTAATCTTCTTTTTAAATGTATGCCTGCAAGCCTGTTCGTCTGGCAGCTAACTCAGCTGCGACCATGTCAGCCTTAATCAAATCTTGGCAAGGGAATTACACAGTATGACGTGTGTGTGTGTGTGTGTGTGTGTGTGTGTGTGTGTGTGTGTGTGTGTGTGTGTGTGTGTGTGCGTGTGTGTGTGTGTGTGTGTGTGTGTGTGTGTGCGCGCGCGCGTGTATCAGAGCTTGACTACAGATCAAGCATTTTTTTTATCAAAATAGAGGTTTAAATAGGTTTAATGAATACATAGACTAATCTTTAGCTCAAACTTAACTACTCATCAGATTTCAGTTTGAGTCTGCTCTTGTTGGATTTGGAAATAAATATACTCACATCTATTTAAAAATCACATTGTTTGCTAAGAAAACACACCAAATTCATCACTTTATGAGATTTGTGGTCCAATAGAAAAATAAATCTCCACAAATTTAATTTATGGTCCTACTCATTCAGAATAAGCTTTATGAGGCCCTGATTTTCTGATTCTCTTCCGCCATCTACTGGACATTACTCAGAAGTGCAGGTCACTTTAAACGTCATAGCAAACGATTTTAGACAGGGAACATAGATTTTTCAAATTAATATACATCAAAATAAATGTATTGAATAAAATACATAAAACATTAAATTATGAAACGAAAAAATATATATATATATATATATATAAATATATATATTTATTTATTTATAAATTGCGGCTGCGGAATGAATACTGTCCGGGTGCCGTTTATCTACGGACTCTTTTTACAGTAACTCCACAACATTAGCTTCCAAGATGGCAGCGTCCATAATGGAAACATGCCATGTAGCTTGTAGCGCAAACAGGACACCAAATGTAGTTTCTTGGAGTCGTGATGGTCTTATTGCTTTCGGGTCGTGTAATTCAGTGGCTCTTTACGACCCTCGGGTGAATAAATATGATAATTATTTACGTTTTTAGCCTCACATCGCAGCTAATAAGTGCGGCTAACACGCTGTTGTTTTAAAATGTTCAAAAACAAAACGAATGTACGTTGTTTTCTTTGACTACAGGAGGGAAGAGTGGTTGGTTTGCTGAACGGACACACTGGGAGAGTAAATGCGGTCCGGTGGGTTCACAGAACGGAGAACGGTGAGCCTGGAGTGGGGCTATGATGATGCTAGTTTAGCTAGTTTCAGCCATAACAACAGGGTTTATGGAGCTCTTGTTCCAAAATATGTTCTAGTTCTATTTAGCAAATCTAAGATATGCAAACAAGTCAGAGTTCTCCTGTTTTACGGACTCATTTAAAATATCTGTAGTTTGTTAACCAGTTTCTGCATACGGGACCTTTTTCAAGAGTTTGGCTGCGTTCCATAAGGTCTAATAATAATAACAAATATGATGATGATGATGATGATGATGATGGTCTCTTAAGGAGATTTTTCCCTGTTGTCACCTTTCAAATTTAGATGATATTAATCTTAACAAGTAGCCCAGACCATAATATGTGTTTTTGTTGCCACAGCACCAGAGTGTCACCTTGTCTCAGGAGGCTCAGACAGTCTGCTCATCCTCTGGGAAGCTCAGCATGGAAAGGTAACCAGTGTGGCATTGGATTCTGTTTCTGACTGAAATGTAATAATAATAATAATAATGATGATTAATTATGATGGATTGGATTTATTTAGTGCATTAAAAGGCGTCCAAAGCTCTTACCAAGTGTTTTTCACAGATGACTTTGCCATATAATAACTTTTCTTTATCCTATTAGCTAACTTCCCTTGTACAGATGTAGTTTTTGGATTGATTTGATTTTACGTTAATGGAGTGAAATGAAAAATGTGTGGTGTTTGTTCCAGTTGATCCGGTCGGTGGATTGTAAGGGCCACACTGGTGCGGTCTGTGCCGTGGACGCCGTCTACACGGAGGGCTCAAAGGTTCTGGTCGCCTCCTCTGCTTCAGACTCCACAGTTAGATTGTGGCTCTGCAGCAACAACAACAAAGGTGAGGAACAAAAATGAAACAAATGGTTAAGTTAACGAGTTAGCCCGTTGAATCCATCAGATCATTATTTCTACTTCAAAGTTGTGGGAACTGATCAGGTTTCAGACTCATGATTATGACCTTTGAATTCTAAGGCTTCAGGACTTTAACATGTTTATATTTAAAGATAAGAGCTGGTTGTGATTCATCAGGTGGGTTTAGCTCAGCAGACAGAAAAGAAACATCTTAATGGACTCATCTACTCATTAACCGGAAACGGGTCTTCAGTCGTTAATCTAATTATTCTTTATTATTAATAGTGGGGGGGTCCTGGAGGGTGCGTGGGAGTTCGCCCAACCAATCTACATGTGTTTTGTGGATTTGGAGAAGGCGTTCGACCGTGTCCCTCGGGGGGCCCTGTGTGGGGTACGCTACTCTGGGAGTATGGGGTACCAGGCCCCTTCATACGGGCTGTTAGGTCCCTGTACGACCAGTGTCAGAGCTTGGTCCGCATTGCCGGCAGTAAGTTGGGCTCGTTTCCGGTGAGAGTTGGACTCCGCCAAGGCTGCCCTTTGTCACCGATTCTGTTCATAACTTTTATGGACAGGATTTCTAGGTGCAGCCAAGGTGGTGAGGGGATCTGTTTTGGTGGCCTAAGTATCAGGTCTCTGCTTTTTGCAGATGATGTGGTCCTGTTGGCTTC
>SSNS01000036.1:2339496-2369764 GCA_006937985.1 Aphyosemion australe
TGTGTGTGTGTGTGTGTGTGTATTACTAAAGTTTTAACCTAACATCTGTGTGAGTTAAGCCGTATTAAAATCTCTACAGGTTAGGTGTTTCTATTGTTGATTTATCTTTGGCATGCTTTTATTTAGAATAAAATCAAACCAGTGACTGAATCCTGATTCTCTTCACGTGTTGCTTCCCAGCAGTCCGGTCACTTCGGCTCAAGCTGCAGTAACAACAGCGCCCCTAGTGGCAGCCAGGACAGCGAGCCGCCCCAGTTAATAATAAAACAAAAGTCGGCAAAAATAATGCAACACTGGTTTTATTTTGAAATATACCGCATGCACCTCATTGAAACACGTCTCACTTCCTGTCTGGCTCAATAATTTCTTTAACTTTATGGCTGTGTCCAAATCCAGGGATTGCATGTACCCGTCCTCATTGGTCTCAGGAGGAGAACCTGTTCTTCCGTGACCGCTTAGACTGGACGTTAACAGCTGTGAATGTGGACATTCTAGCCTTAAATAAAAGTAAATAAAATTAAAAAAGCATCTTCAGCGCGTAACCCGAGCCGATCATAGACGGCAATGCGCGTGCATGGTGGGAGAAGCGCGAGGCAGTGATGAGCTGCAGCAGCTGCTGCTTACGTATATGGCGCACACGCAGACTGACGCATCCCGTTGTCGTGTACTACCATGTACAGCCTTTGTGTACTAGTACTCGCACATCATAGACAACGTCTATGTCACACATGCTCTACACGTGCTACACGTGCGTCTGGAACGCAAACCTGCATGACGTCATCGCGTCTCTGTATCCAAAGCCAGAGAGATATCCTTCATTTGAACGCTAGTCCCCAAGCGACTAACATCGTGATTTCAACAGCCGCAGGCAGACTCTGATACTAGGACCTTATATAAAAAATGGAAAATGAAGAAAGTTATTTTGGAAAAAACAGTTTCCATCGGGAAGAAAGCTTTTTATTCAATCATCCACAAACATTTGTATAGAATCTCAGCAGATCAGTGGAACATACTGATGACAGGAGTGGCAAACTCTGAGATTGAAGAAATAATTGAGAAAATGATTACTGAAATTTTTCAATTCACTTCAGCACAGGTTTTATGTCTAATTTTTCCTAAAATATGTACATATATTCAAGCTTTGAGGCAATATCAGTTAATCATATCTGCTATAGTGGAAGACGCTTTCAGTGAGTGCATAGCAAGTATTTTAGGGATGCCATTTGAAAAATCCAGTAGTTCTACAACTCTGAAAGGAATTTTGGATCAAGAAATATCCCAAAATGTGAATAAAATTATATGTTCTGTAGTAAAAAGCAGGGATATTCCAACAGCGCCATTAGATTACGTCAGAGACTCCACAGTCAGTTCTGAAAATCGAAAATACACCATACTCCTCTTCTTTAAGGTCCTAAGAAAGTATGCATTACGAATGCAACAGCCATTTGTTAAATATTGGGAAATAAATAAGAGCCCTTTCAACTGGAACATTGCTGTGGATGGAGTTTCAGAACTGATGGCAGATTATAGATTCCCTAAACTAGACATAGGAGAATTATTTGAAGAATCGCTGTCATCTCCTACACCTAAAGATGACCGGAAAACATCCTCTGATGCAAGAAGCGCCATGATGGAGACGGCCTGGCCAGTGAACTGCAGGTGCAGCAGCTGGTTTATGTCAAGGACCACAGCATACGGGGCAGAAACAGGATCCAGGACGTTTGGAACCCCACGATTCATGTGGTTTTGAAGCCTCCGGTATTGGGCGGGTCTGTATATTCAGTTGCACCCCTGGATGATTTGCAGAGGGTTAGGACCATCCATCGCTCTCTGCTGAGGCCTGTGCCGGAAAAGCTCGTTCCTGAAGAGCCCAGGGTGAGGGGGGAAATTTCTGACTTAGAGGAAGAAGAGGAACCAGACGGCGTCTTCGTGGTGACCAGGGAACCAGGTGGAGAGTCGCAGGCAGATGCGGTTGATGGTGCCACAGGTAGAGAGAGGGGCCCTGCTTCTCCTCCACATGTCCCTGCAGCTGCCTCTCAAGGGCCTGGAGCGAACACGGCCCCTCTTTGGCGGACAACACAGAAGACCGCTGGCTACCATTCCAACCCTCACCATCTCCCAAGGAGGGCTGTAGGGATGGGGCTACAGTCTCTCAGATCTCCAGTGATGGTAGTAGGGGGTCAATAGTGTTTCGACCGTGGTGTTAGTAGGTAAATCGTGGAATGGAAGACTTCAATGAACAACGTCTGACAGAAAACAGACTCTNAGCTGTTAACTTTATTTTCTCTCTAAGTGTTTTTCTCCCCAGAAGAAGCTACACTGGCGTTCTGCTGAGCTGTGGTGGCCTCATGGAGGGGGCCATCGGCTGGCACACTGCTGCCAACCACCTAACATTCTCCCTCTCCTGATATTACATCTTACTTTCTTTAACATAGAATGTGCTACTATTAGTTCACCTATTGAATTAATTATAGATTCACTCAGATAAAGACAATAAAGTTTCTCTTACTCTTACTAAATAGAACTTCTACTAAGAAATCACAGTGTAGCCATAGAAACGCTACTTGATATATGTGGTGTGTGTGTGTGTGTGTGTGTGTGTGTGTGTGTGTGTGTGTGTGTGTGTGTGGGTGTGGGTGTGGGGTGTGCCTGTGCCTGCTCTGTCTTCTCAATCCCCAGTGAGCTGTAGCGGATGGCTGCTCATACTGAGCCAGGATCCTCTGGAGGTTTCTTCCTGTTAAAAGGGAGTTTTCCTTCCCACTGTCGCTAAATGCTTGCTTAGTATGAGGATTGTACCAACACAATGACACTAGTCAGTGTCTTGATGCAATCTGCTGGGTCCCTTATATAGGAAACTTTTTTACTGATTGGCTTATGAACTGAACTGTATTGGAATGTTTACTTTGTGAAGTGCCTTGAGACAACTCTTGTCGTGATTTGGCGCTATAGAAATAAACTGAATTGAATTGAATTGAATTTGTGTTTCTTTGCTTTTTTTGTGATTTATTAATCTTCTTTTTAAATGTATGCCTGCAAGCCTGTTCGTCTGGCAGCTAACTCAGCTGCGA
Source organism: Aphyosemion australe (assembly GCA_006937985.1). Taxonomy (NCBI): domain Eukaryota; kingdom Metazoa; phylum Chordata; class Actinopteri; order Cyprinodontiformes; family Nothobranchiidae; genus Aphyosemion; species Aphyosemion australe. Next base: position 2,342,565 of record SSNS01000036.1, read on the forward strand.
CCATGTCAGCCTTAATCAAATCTTGGCAAGGGAATTACACAGTATGACGTGTGTGCGCGCGTGTGTATCAGAGCTTGACTAAAGATCAAGCATTTTTTTAATCAAAATAGAGGTTTAAATAGGTTTAATGAATACATAGACTAATCTTTAGCTCAAACTTAACTACTCATCAGATTTCAGTTTGAGTCTGCTCTTGTTGGATTTGGAAATAAATATACTCACGTCTATTTAAAAATCACATTGTTTGCTAAGAAAACACACCAAATTCATCACTTTATGAGATTTGTGGTCCAATAGAAAAATAAATCTCCACAAATTTAATTTATGGTCCTACTCATTCAGAATAAGCTTTATGAGGCCCTGATTTTCTGATTCTCTTCCGCCATCTACTGGACATTACTCAGAAGTGCAGGTCACTTTAAACGTCATAGCAAACGATTTTAGACAGGGAACATAGATTTTTAAAATTAATATACATCAAAATAAATGTATTGAATAAAATACATAAAACATTAAATTATGAAACGAAAAAAATAATATATATATATATAAATAAATATATATATATATATATTTTTTTTTTATTTATTTATTTTTTTCCGTATATATAAATATATTTTATATATATATATATATATTTATTTATTTATAAATTGCGGCTGCGGAATGGATACTGTCCGGGTGCCGTTTATCTACGGACTCTTTTTACAGTAACTCCACAACATTAGCTTCCAAGATGGCAGCGTCCATAATGGAAACATGCCATGTAGCTTGTAGCGCAAACAGGACACCAAATGTAGTTTCTTGGAGTCGTGATGGTCTTATTGCTTTCGGGTCGTGTAATTCAGTGGCTCTTTACGACCCTCAGGTGAATAAATATGATAATTATTTACGTTTTTAGCCTCACATCGCAGCTAATAAGTGCGGCTAACACGCTGTTGTTTTAAAATGTTCAAAAACAAAACGAATGTACGTTGTTTTCTTTGACTACAGGAGGGAAGAGTGGTTGGTTTGCTGAACGGACACACTGGGAGAGTAAATGCGGTCCGGTGGGTTCACAGAACGGAGAACGGTGAGCCTGGAGTGGGGCTATGATGATGCTAGTTTAGCTAGTTTCAGCCATAACAACAGGGTTTATGGAGCTCTTGTTCCAAAATATGTTCTAGTTCTATTTAGCAAATCTAAGATATGCAAACAAGTCAGAGTTCTCCTGTTTTACGGACTCATTTAAAATATCTGTAGTTTGTTAACCAGTTTCTGCATACGGGACCTTTTTCAAGAGTTTGGCTGCGTTCCATAAGGTCTAATAATAATAACAAATATGATGATGATGATGATGATGGGCTCTTAAGGAGATTTTTCCCTGTTGTCACCTTTCAAATTTAGATGATATTAATCTTAACAAGTAGCCCAGACCATAATATGTGTTTTTGTTGCCACAGCACCAGAGTGTCACCTTGTCTCAGGAGGCTCAGACAGTCGGCTCATCCTCTGGGAAGCTCAGCATGGAAAGGTAACCAGTGTGGCATTGGATTCTGTTTCTGACTGAAATGTAATAATAATAATAATGATGATGATTAATTATGATGGATTGGATTTATTTAGTGCATTAAAAGGCGTCCAAAGCTCTTACCAAGTGTTTTTCACAGATGACTTTGCCATATAATAACTTTTCTTTATCCTATTAGCTAACTTCCCTTGTACAGATGTAGTTTTTGGATTGATTTGATTTTACGTTAATGGAGTGAAATGAAAAATGTGTGGTGTTTGTTCCAGTTGATCCGGTCGGTGGATTGTAAGGGCCACACTGGTGCGGTCTGTGCCGTGGACGCCGTCTACATGGAGGGCTCAAAGGTTCTGGTCGCCTCCTCTGCTTCAGACTCCACAGTTAGATTGTGGCTCTGCAGCGACAACAACAAAGGTGAGGAACAAAAACGAAACAAATGGTTAAGTTAACGAGTTAGCCCGTTGAATCCATCAGATCATTATTTCTACTTCAAAGTTGTGGGAACTGATCAGGTTTCAGACTCATGATTATGACCTTTGAATTCTAAGGATTCAGGACTTTAACATGTTTATATTTAAAGATAAGAGCTGGTTGTGATTCATCAGGTGGGTTTAGCTCAGCAGACAGAAAAGAAACATCTTAATGGACTCATCTACTCATTAACCGGAAACGGGTCTTCAGTCGTTAATCTAATTATTCTTTATTATTAATAGTGGGGGGGTCCTGGAGGGTGCGTGGGAGTTTGCCCAACCAATCTACATGTGTTTTGTGGATTTGGAGAAGGCGTTCGACCGCATCCCTCGGGGGGCCCTGTGGGGGGTACTCTGGGAGTATGGGGTACCAGGCCCCTTGATACGGGCTGTTAGGTCCTTGTACGACCAGTGTCAGAGCTTGGTCCGCATTGCCGGCAGTAAGTCGGGCTCGTTTCCGGTGAGAGTTGGACTCCGCCAAGGCTGCCCTTTGTCACCGATTCTGTTCATAACTTTTATGGACAGGATTTCTAGGTGCAGTCAAGGTGGTGAGGGGATCCGTTTTGGTGGCCTAAGGATCAGGTCTCTGCTTTTTGCAGATGATGTGGTCCTGTTGGCTTCGTCAGAANTCTACGGACTCTTTTTACAGTAACTCCACAACATTAGCTTCCAAGATGGCAGCGTCCATAATGGAAACATGTCATGTAGCTTGTAGCGCAAACAGGACACCAAATGTAGTTTCTTGGAGTCGTGATGGTCTTATTGCTTTCGGCTCGTGTAATTCAGTGGCTCTTTACGACCCTCAGGTGAATAAATATGATAATTATTTACGTTTTTAGCCTCACATCGCAGCTAATAAGTGCGGCTAACACGCTGTTGTTTTAAAATGTTCAAAAACAAAACGAATGTACGTTGTTTTCTTTGACTACAGGAGGGAAGAGTGGTTGGTTTGCTGAACGGACACACTGGGAGAGTAAATGCGGTCCGGTGGGTTCACAGAACGGAGAACGGTGAGCCTGGAGTGGGGCTATGATGATGCTAGTTTAGCTAGTTTCAGCCATAACAACAGGGTTTATGGAGCTCTTGTTCCAAAACATGTTCTAGTTCTATTTAGCAAATCTAAGATATGCAAACAAGTCAGAGTTCTCCTGTTTTACGGACTTATTTAAAATATCTGTAGTTTGTTAACCAGTTTCTGCATACGGGACCGTTTTCAAGAGTTTGGCTGCGTTCCATAAGGTCTAATAATAATAACAAATATGATGATGATGATGATGATGATGATGATGATGGGCTCTTAAGGAGATTTTTCCCTGTTGTCACCTTTCAAATTTAGATGATATTAATCTTAACAAGTAGCCCAGACCATAATATGTGCTTTTGTTGCCACAGCACCAGAGTGTCACCTTGTCTCAGGAGGCTCAGACAGTCGGCTCATCCTCTGGGAAGCTCAGCATGGAAAGGTAACCAGTGTGGCATTGGATTCTGTTTCTGACTGAAATGTAATAATAATAATAATAATGATGATTAATTATGATGGATTGGATTTATTTAGTGCATTAAAAGGCGTCCAAAGCTCTTACCAAGTGTTTTTCACAGATGACTTTGCCATATAATAACTTTTCTTTATCCTATTAGCTAACTTCCCTTGTACAGATGTAGTTTTTGGATTGATTTGATTTTACGTTAATGGAGTGAAATGAAAAATGTGTGGTGTTTGTTCCAGTTGATCCGGTCGGTGGATTGTAAGGGCCACACTGGTGCGGTCTGTGCCGTGGACGCCGTCTACATGGAGGGCTCAAAGGTTCTGGTCGCCTCCTCTGCTTCAGACTCCACAGTTAGATTGTGGCTCTGCAGCGACAACAACAAAGGTGAGGAACAAAAATGAAACAAATGGTTAAGTTAACGAGTTAGCCCGTTGAATCCATCAGATCATTATTTCTACTTCAAAGTTGTGGGAACTGATCACGTTTCAGACTCATGATTATGACCTTTGAATTCTAAGGCTTCAGGACTTTAACATGTTTATATTTAAAGATAAGAGCTGGTTGTGATTCATCAGGTGGGTTTAGCTCAGCAGACAGAAAAGAAACATCTTAATGGACTCATCTACTCATTAACCGGAAACGGGTCTTCAGTCATTAATCTAATTATTCTTTATTATTAATAGTGGGGGGGTCCTGGAGGGTGCGTGGGAGTTCGCCCAACCAATCTACATGTGTTTTGTGGATTTGGAGAAGGCGTTCGACCGTGTCCCTCGGGGGGCCCTGTGGGGGGTACGCTACTCTGGGAGTATGGGGTACCAGGCCCCTTGATACGGGCTGTTAGGTCCCTGTACGACCAGTGTCAGAGCTTGGTCCACATTGCCGGCAGTAAGTCGGGCTCGTTTCCGGTGAGAGTTGGACTCCGCCAAGGCTGCCCTTTGTCACCGATTCTGTTCATAACTTTTATGGACAGAATTTCTAGGTGCAGTCAAGGTGGTGAGGGGATCCGTTTTGGTGGCCTAAGGATCAGGTCTCTGCTTTTTGCAGATGATGTGGTCCTGTTGGCTTCGTCAGAATGTGATCTCCGGCTTTCGCTGGAGCAGTTCGCAGCCGAGTGTGAAGCAGCTGGGATGAGAATCAGCTCCTCTAAATCCGAGACCATGGTCTTGAGTCGGAAAAGGGTAGAATGCCTTCTCCAGGTCAGGGACGAGGTCCTGCCCCAAGTGGAGGAGTTCAAGTATCTTGGGGTTCTTGTTCACGAGTGAGGGAAGGGTGGAGCGTGAGATCGACAGGCGGATTGGTGCTGCATCTGCAGTGATGCGGGCGTTGTACCGGTCTGTCGTGGTGAAGAGAGAGCTGAGCCGAAAGGCAAAGCTCTCAATTTACCGGTCGATCTACGTTCCTACCCTTACCTATGGTCACGAGCTTTGGGTAGTGACCGAAAGAACGAGATCGTGGGTACAAGCGGCCGAAATGAGTTTTCTCTGCAGGTGTCTGGGCTCTCCCTTAGAGATAGGGTGAGAAGCTCGGTCATCCGGGAGGGGCTCGGAGTAGACCCGCTGCTCCTCCACATCGAGAGGAGCCATTTGAGGTGGCTCGGGCATCTGGTTAGGATGCCTCCTGGACGCCTCCCTGGTGAGGTTTGCCGGGCATGTCCAACCGGGACCCGACTCCGGATAAGCGGATGAAAATGGATGGATGGATGGATATTAATAGTGGTGATTAAATCTACTATTTTACTATTTTTGTTGACACTTTTAAAATGTTTTTAAACTTTACATGATGCACATGTTAAACAGCAAAAACACAGAAAACATTTATTTTAGTGAGAAACGTGACAGCTGAGTGTCGGTGACGTTCCTGTCATCTGTATCTAGTTTTCTTTTTCAGTCCATCTCCTGTGACAATTTCCTGATGCAGACATTTTTTTGTGTCACCTGTCAGTTCGACACTCATCAAGTGTGTTAATACAAACTGGTTTTAGCTTTATTTTACATTCCTAAATGAAAATATAACCTGTTATTTATGCTGTCATCTGCAGGATGCGGTGGCTTTAAATAACTTTTGCATTCTAACGTGAGCTGAAACTGGGCGTGTTGTGGCAAAAAGATGCAAAACTATGTTTTTTGTTAATTAATGTTATTGTGAAAAATATTGCTGCAGGTCTCAGATTGTTTTTGTTTTGCTCCTCAGCTGAGTGTCTCCATATTGTGTCATTTGGTGGTGGTTTCATGATGGATGTGTCTCTAGCTCTGTTACCAGGCACCAGAGGTACGCATACACCTCCTCTATGCATAAGCAATAGTTACACACACACACATGCACAGACGTGTTCATTTCTCTGTGTGTGTTTGTGTCTTTGTGTAGTTCCTGTACTAGCCTGNATTAATCACATTTTAATTGACCTTTCGCCGAGCCCCGCCCCCCTTAGTTACTGTTGCCAAATCCGACAATAAGTGGATCAAATACTGCAGCTCCGCAGATTTCCATGATGGAAAGAAGTAGACAGATGCGTGTCAGCGACATTTTTTGGAGCAATTCGTCCTCAATATCATTCAGATGGAGGCAAAAGGTTACAATATGCAGTGGAGGGATATATTAGTGTTGGCTCCGCTGAGCGAAGCGTAGCAGGGAACAAGGAGTTTGGAGTTTGGGAGAAGGTCTGGCGTCCGGGGACGCGTGGATCCGAGGAGCTGTGGCGGCGACGCGGTGTCCCTGTGAGCTGTCAGATGATCTGAGCTGCAGGCAGCTCTAACGGAGAAAAGCTCCCGGCGCTCTGCATCGCTCAGTTGATCATCTCAGCTGAGTTTATAAAATGTAACTTTTAAAATACATGTATTTCAAGTGTAAGATGTTGCTAAATAACACTAAAAATCCAAAGTGTAGAAAAGTAATTCTAGTCAACGTTTATTTAAAATAAGAGCTCAATGTCCAGGAGCATAAAGATGCTCTGGCCTTGATCTACAGTATGTATAAAACAGGATACAGTACACATACAGAAATATTATACTTAAGTACAGTAACTAAGTATTTGTACGTCATTACATTCCGTCACCTTTTATTTAATACTAGGGGTGTAACAATATCCAAATCTCACAATACGATATTGTCACGATATGAACCTCACGATACGATATTTATTGCGATATTGCGTGGAGGCTCACGATATTGTGGCTATGCTCACAATAATACGACTCACAACATAAAATACTTTGACTGATATCCTCCGTGCTGCGTTCACCGTTGTAGCCTCTATCCTCCAGGTTTGTTTTTCTTTGCTGTGTGGGCTGCGCGCACTCCCATTGACAAACTGGCTGATGACACAGAAGCAAAGGATCATGGTCTATGTAGTTTACTTTGCTATGCTCCGGTGGAGCGGACTGAAAAGTGTTATTTTTACCTCAAGGCGTACTGTACGATATCGTGACAAGACCACGACGATATTGTGGCTATTTTACTACGACGATATTGCCAATATTGTTACAGCCCTATTAAATACATAAATAAACTTTATCATATGAGGCCAGATAAATTTGATAGCACTTTCCCTTTTAAGAAATCATCATTTGGAAACTAGATGTAACTTAACATAGCTATGTTGGTGGCTAGTGGCGTTCCAGCCATAGGAATGTTCTTATATTTGTGTGCTTTAGCTGCAGAGATAAAACTGCTTGTAAAAAGCTGACACCAATAAAGTGAAAAGATTTAGGAATAGCAGCATCTGTGTTTTTAAATTGTAAATGTTCTGTATTTGATATAGCACCTTCAAGTTTTCTACAACCCCCCAAGGCGCTTCATAACACAATCTATGACTGCGTTTACATGCAGCCAATAACCCATTCAAAACCAGGTTATCTGCAACAACCCGGTTCGGCAAGGCCATGTAAACACTGGCAAAAACCCGGTTATGCTCATAACCGGGATTTTAAAAACCGGGTTATTACCCCTGGGGTAACCCTTTTCTAATCCAAAATCAGGTCATGTAAACGCGTATCGGGATAACCCTTTCAAAAGGTGTGCTCTGCGCATGTTCTATTCACAAGGAATCTTGGTATTTTGAGTAGATGAACTTCTTGTATACGCCAGTAACCCGGAAGTGAACACGTAGAGTTCAACCTGAGTTCAACATGGCTAAATGCAGCACACCACATTTTTGGAGCGATGAAGAAACGGTGGCTTTGACTTGAAAACAAAAATTATGTTATTAACAGGAAGTGCAGGATGAGAAACATGAAATGATACGTTTCAGGAAAAGCCGTGGAGCCGATCAGGAGCGGGTCATCCGTCTGCTCGTTTTAAGCTGTCCTCTTGTCAAGGAGGCACCCACAGGAACAAAGCTAATTTAATTACATGTAAACAAAAGAGGCAGCACTAAAGTGCAAAGCAGTCACTCTCCTCAGCTTCTTCGTTATATAATCAGACTCATTTTCATTCGGTTCTTGTTTTTCTGACAGCCGCCTCAGTAAGGACTAACAGCAGACGTGAGATCATTAAAACAAAAACTCATCAGTCATAACCCTAACCCTAACCCTAACCCTTACCCCTACAAAGAGTAAATAAAACCACTGACTTGCTGCTGTTCATCAGTGATTCTCTGAAAGTGCTACTCGTTCTTCTATAACGACCAGCCGCCTCAGTAAGGAATAACAGCAGACGTGAGATCATTAAAACAAAAACTCATCAGTCATATTTAATTGCTTTCATGCAATAATATATATGTTTGATATCTCACGTTTTTAAAAAATTTACCCCTACAAAGAGTAAATAAAACCACTGACTTGCTGCTGCAAAAGAAGAAGTCTGAATCATGATAAAGGTGCAAAAAGCATGCTGTTGCAATCACAGCAACTCACAACAGTAGTGAAATCAAACGTGCAAGAGCGAATGACAATGTTAAACCACTGAGAGTTCATCAGTGATTCTCTGAAAGTGCTACTCGTTCTTCTATAACGACCAGTGGTGCCCCCAGAAATGTTCATGATGGGGGCAGAGAAAAGTTTGGGGTGGCACGCCAAGGTAATTCTGAGAGCGTTCAGCCAGTGGCATTGCATTGCTCCTTCATTACTTTTCATTAGAAAACAAAAAAACATCCAACACATTCACCTCAGATTTGAGAAACATAAACATTTCAAAATAATAAATTTAAAAAAGTTATTTGAATTATTTATTTATTTATTTTACAAGAGTTTAATGCATGTTGCCGTCTTCACTAAAACATCCACAAAAACTATGGAGAGTTATATTTTTGTTTTGTGCATGATGCAGCAGCGAGCGCAGCGCACTCTGCTATGTTTCACAGATCTCTTTGATCTGCTTAAATCGTGAAAAATGAAGCCAGGCAGCCGTTTTTCTGGAGGATTGAGAGGAGATGCAGCTAAAATACAGACAGGACAGCAAAATGGTTGCATAAAAAATAAAACAAAGTGCTTGAAAAGGAAAATGCAGGTAGATTTATCCCACTACTCGTTTGTAACTTTATAAAGCAATAACTTATAAGCATGTAATATTTATTTGATACAATTCTAGTCACCTTCAAAACTCTGTCCCACACCCAGGGCCGTTTCTAGGCATTTTGGGGCCAATTCAAAGTAGCCCCCGCCCCCCCCCCCCCCCCCCGCTCGCACATTACCCCACGGGGGGGGGGTCGCGAAAAAATCTATGTACCCTAGGGGGGGCTTCACCAAAAGTAATTGAGAACCACTGGCTTAGAGGCAGTTCACAAATATAGTTGATCTCGATCAAAAAGAGAGGATGGTTCCTTATATTATTAATTATTAAGCGTTGCTTTTCCCCGGCCGGCCAAACCAAGGAAGCATAGCTTGTTGTCTTAGGCTCACCCCTTTGAGAGGAGGTGACCTAGTCAGGAGCTTGCAGGAACTCAGGAACTGAAGAACTCTGGCCGACACGGGGAGCTTTGTTATTCTAATTGTTTATAAATTTGAGCAAATCAAATTTGGACACATTAGAGTAGGCGTTACCAAGTTACCTCAGACACCAGTTTCATCAACACTTAAGGATGAATCAGCTTAATGTGGTGTGACTTATTAACTTAATGTGAGTGTGAATTAATTATTCAAACACAATACTATTATTTGTGGATATTTATCAGATGATGATTAGCATTACTTAAAGGAGCTAGGGGCAGGAAAAAAGAAACAATGCTCACGAGCGACGCGCCCGGCTCTGCGAGTAACTGCAGCCCAGCACGGGAGCGTGCACAGACGGCTATGTTACACAAACACAAAAATACCATTACCTGACCCTCTTCACACGCTCTCACGCCACACCTCCAATATCTCACGCTGAAAAGGCAACTCCCCGCCGCTCTCACGGACAATATTGCGGCAAAGCAATCCACGCTGCAGCCCTGATCACAGCTAATGCTACTACTGTAGCATGATCACAGCTAATGCTACTGCACGCTAGCTCTCTCTGAGTCATCGGTGAGGTCAGATCATTGTCATCATCTCTAAACACAACCTATAATGTTTCTTACCTGCTCACTAGGAAATGAGCCAAGGCAGCATCCTTTTTGAGTCCCAGATATAGTTGAAGCAGCCTCCATTCGTCAATCACGTATCCGATATAGATTCGGGTCCCTGCCTGTCTTTTACCATATTTGGTTTTTGACTCACGAGATGCCGCTGAATAAACTTCCTTTGTGCCACGCTTGGTCGTTTGCTGGTTGCAGTAGAATCCATTCCCACAGTTCTTCTTTTGGAGTTTGGCGGTTGGCAAGCAACTTAAGGTGCATTAGCTCCACCTACCGATCTGCAGTGTCGAACACATTTTCTTTCTGTTTTGAAGCTGTCATGAACGCGCAAGCAGTGTCAATTGACGCCACATCCGTAGGGCAGCGCGGGAAATTCGTGACCGAACTGCAGCGCATTTTGCAGCAAACAGCCTGTTCAAGAAAATGGAACGATACATGGGTGGCCTCATTCTTTTTGGTTTATAACGCTTCATCACCCATTAGCTTTGAAAAAATGAACATACATGTTTAATTTTTTACAGATTTTTTAAAGATCCTGCCNGCTCATCCTCTGGGAAGCTCAGCATGGAAAGGTAACCAGTGTGGCATTGGATTCTGTTTCTGACTGAAATGTAATAATAATAATAATAATGATGATTAATTATGATGGATTGGATTTATTTAGTGCATTAAAAGGCGTCCAAAGCTCTTACCAAGTGTTTTTCACAGATGACTTTGCCATATAATAACTTTTCTTTATCCTATTAGCTAACTTCCCTTGTACAGATGTAGTTTTTGGATTGATTTGATTTTACGTTAATGGAGTGAAATGAAAAATGTGTGGTGTTTGTTCCAGTTGATCCGGTCGGTGGATTGTAAGGGCCACACTGGTGCGGTCTGTGCCGTGGACGCCGTCTACACGGAGGGCTCAAAGGTTCTGGTCGCCTCCTCTGCTTCAGACTCCACAGTTAGATTGTGGCTCTGCAGCAACAACAACAAAGGTGAGGAACAAAAATGAAACAAATGGTTAAGTTAATGAGTTAGCCCGTTGAATCCATCAGATCATTATTTCTACTTCAAAGTTGTGGGAACTGATCAGGTTTCAGACTCATGATTATGACCTTTGAATTCTAAGGCTTCAGGACTTTAACATGTTTATATTTAAAGATAAGAGCTGGTTGTGATTCATCAGGTGGGTTTAGCTCAGCAGACAGAAAAGAAACATCTTAATGGACTCATCTACTCATTAACCGGAAACGGGTCTTCAGTCGTTAATCTAATTATTCTTTATTATTAATAGTGGGGGGGTCCTGGAGGGTGCGTGGGAGTTCGCCCAACCAATCTACATGTGTTTTGTGGATTTGGAGAAGGCGTTCGACCGTGTCCCTCGGGGGGCCCTGTGGGGGGTACGCTACTCTGGGAGTATGGGGTACCAGGCCCCTTGATACGGGCTGTTAGGTCCCTGTACGACCAGTGTCAGAGCTTGGTCCACATTGCCGGCAGTAAGTCGGGCTCGTTTCCGGTGAGAGTTGGACTCCGCCAAGGCTGCCCTTTGTCACCGATTCTGTTCATAACTTTTATGGACAGAATTTCTAGGTGCAGTCAAGGTGGTGAGGGGATCCGTTTTGGTGGCCTAAGGATCAGGTCTCTGCTTTTTGCAGATGATGTGGTCCTGTTGGCTTCGTCAGAATGTGATCTCCGGCTTTCGCTGGAGCAGTTCGCAGCCGAGTGTGAAGCAGCTGGGATGAGAATCAGCTCCTCTAAATCCGAGACCATGGTCTTGAGTCGGAAAAGGGTAGAATGCCTTCTCCAGGTCAGGGACGAGGTCCTGCCCCAAGTGGAGGAGTTCAAGTATCTTGGGGTTCTTGTTCACGAGTGAGGGAAGGGTGGAGCGTGAGATCGACAGGCGGATTGGTGCTGCATCTGCAGTGATGCGGGCGTTGTACCGGTCTGTCGTGGTGAAGAGAGAGCTGAGCCGAAAGGCAAAGCTCTCAATTTACCGGTCGATCTACGTTCCTACCCTTACCTATGGTCACGAGCTTTGGGTAGTGACCGAAAGAACGAGATCGTGGGTACAAGCGGCCGAAATGAGTTTTCTCTGCAGGTGTCTGGGCTCTCCCTTAGAGATAGGGTGAGAAGCTCGGTCATCCGGGAGGGGCTCGGAGTAGACCCGCTGCTCCTCCACATCGAGAGGAGCCATTTGAGGTGGCTCGGGCATCTGGTTAGGATGCCTCCTGGACGCCTCCCTGGTGAGGTTTGCCGGGCATGTCCAACCGGGACCCGACTCCGGATAAGCGGATGAAAATGGATGGATGGATGGATATTAATAGTGGTGATTAAATCTACTATTTTACTATTTTTGTTGACACTTTTAAAATGTTTTTAAACTTTACATGATGCACATGTTAAACAGCAAAAACACAGAAAACATTTATTTTAGTGAGAAACGTGACAGCTGAGTGTCGGTGACGTTCCTGTCATCTGTATCTAGTTTTCTTTTTCAGTCCATCTCCTGTGACAATTTCCTGATGCAGACATTTTTTTGTGTCACCTGTCAGTTCGACACTCATCAAGTGTGTTAATACAAACTGGTTTTAGCTTTATTTTACATTCCTAAATGAAAATATAACCTGTTATTTATGCTGTCATCTGCAGGATGCGGTGGCTTTAAATAACTTTTGCATTCTAACGTGAGCTGAAACTGGGCGTGTTGTGGCAAAAAGATGCAAAACTATGTTTTTTGTTAATTAATGTTATTGTGAAAAATATTGCTGCAGGTCTCAGATTGTTTTTGTTTTGCTCCTCAGCTGAGTGTCTCCATATTGTGTCATTTGGTGGTGGTTTCATGATGGATGTGTCTCTAGCTCTGTTACCAGGCACCAGAGGTACGCATACACCTCCTCTATGCATAAGCAATAGTTACACACACACACATGCACAGACGTGTTCATTTCTCTGTGTGTGTTTGTGTCTTTGTGTAGTTCCTGTACTAGCCTGCGGTGGTGACGACTGCAAAGTGCACCTGTACGCGCTGGCGAACGGACAGGTAAGCTCCAATCGTGACTCGTTCAGAAAATAATGAACTAAATAAATTTTCTAAATGAAAGATTGAAACTAAATTTTAATTTGGTCTGAGAGGAGACACTGATTCCTTCTCCGTGTTTCTCCTCTGCAGCTCCAGAAGGTCATGACACTGCAAGGACACGAAGACTGGGTTCGAGGAGTGGAGTGGACTTCTGCAGGTGAGTTCCAAAATATTCTGCACTTTATAAAGTCCTAATCAAATAAAATAAAAGTAATAAATATTCTTTAATATTTATTTCTATAGAGATGCACGTTAATGACGTCTTTAAAACAATACTTTACTTCTTATAACCTCCACATATAAAGAACCCAGCATTTTTACATAATGCTGCATGTCTGTCACTTATAATATGCTCTAATTCACATTTATTACTTATTTTCATACCAGTGAATTAATAATAAATAAATACATAAATAATGAAATCAATCAATAATATATAATAAAAATAATTAAATAAATACATAAATAAATAAATAATTAAATAAATAAAAATCATATAATAAATAAATAAATAAATAAATGGGCAGCAGAGTTCTAAAAGGGGGCGTGGCTTATGATTAAGACCTCTGAACACATCTGGCTTTAATGTGTTGTTTTCATACGAGTGAGTGAATAAATAAATAATNGGGGGGTGTCTCTGGGAGCTCCATCAAACACTAAGTTGTTGCCTAGCTGAAGCTCAAATAGTCAAACCGAGCTAAATGATTAAATAAATAAAAAATAAAACAAAGTGAATACATACATACATTAAAAAAAAAAAAGCAAAAGGCTCTGGTAGCGGTACTCTCAGTAATGAGACGGGGTTCGATTCCCTGCAGGGCCCTGCTGGTTATACCTACAGACACTAAAGCATTTTAATAGAAACCTAGAACCTGTTTAGTTTAGCCTCCATCCTGGTTGTAACTTACCTGCATGAATAGAAATAAAGTAAATAAAATCATAACATAGAAGGTTCCTACAGAAACCAACTCTTCTGGAGTTGGCAATTTAACACTAGCGTTAAGAGTTACTATATTAACTCTAACATCAGTGTTAAACTGTCAACTCCAGAAGAGTTGGTTTCTGACACAATCAGAGTTAAACTACCAACTCTCCAAAAAGAGTTAATTTAGCTCTTTCTGGTGTGGACCCATATAGACACTTTAAAAGTGTTGAAATCAACTCTGACAGTGTTAAATTGAGCATGCTGAATTTGCTGTGTACAATATGTATTACACAGGATGCAGTACAGATCCAAGAAATTGTACTTTAGTACAGTAACTAAATACTTGTACTTTATTACATTTGACCACTAGTATATATTAAAAAAAAAGTAAATAAATAAATAAACTTTTTCATATGAGGCCAGATTGAATCGAATATCACTTTTTCCTTTAAATAAATAATTTTTTGGAAACTTGAGTTTTTAGTTTTCCACTGGTAGACACAGAAAGCAAGTGGGCATTATTGTGGCCACTCTAAGGGCCGGAATATACTTGCAGTTTAACCTTGCGTTATCACAGGCAGCGTCTTTGTTCATATGCTTGCTGCTACACAGCGCAGCCCTGCGTATAGTACCGGAGTGTTCCACTAGGGGGCAAACTAGAGTACTTTGACCGGATAGAGAGCTGGGGCAACCAAAACAAACATGGCGTCAATAAAAGAAATCAGAAACTGGTTAATTTTGAGATTCTGGCAGAAAAAAAGACAGCAGCGGTTTCATAGATGGTGTGAAAGACCTCTAAACCAGAGACGGAGTCACCATGGTGAGTGTTTGTCGCTCATTTTGTCAACTCCACCTACTGGTTGCTCGTATATTACAGCAATNGTTTCATGATGGATGTGTCTCTAGCTCTGTTACCAGGCACCAGAGGTACGCATACACCTCCTCTATGCATAAGCAATAGTTACACACACACACATGCACAGACGTGTTCATTTCTCTGTGTGTGTTTGTGTCTTTGTGTAGTTCCTGTACTAGCCTGCGGTGGTGACGACTGCAAAGTGCACCTGTACGCGCTGGCGAACGGACAGGTAAGCTCCAATCGTGACTCGTTCAGAAAATAATGAACTAAATAAATTTTCTAAATGAAAGATTGAAACTAAATTTTAATTTGGTCTGAGAGGAGACACTGATTCCTTCTCTGTGTTTCTCCTCTGCAGCTCCAGAAGGTCATGACACTGCAAGGACACGAAGACTGGGTTCGAGGAGTGGAGTGGACTTCTGCAGGTGAGTTCCAAAATATTCTGCACTTTATAAAGTCCTAATCAAATAAAATAAAAGTAATAAATATTCTTTAATATTTATTTCTATAGAGATGCACATTAATGACGTCTTTAAAACAATACTTAACTTCTTATAACCTCCACATATAAAGAACCCAGCATTTTTACATAATGCTGCATGTCTGTCACTTATAATATGCTCTAATTCACATTTATTACTTATTTTCATGCCAGTGAATTAATAATAAATAAATACATAAATAATTAAATCAATCAATAATATATAATAAAAAATAATTGAATAACTACATAAACAAATAAATAATTAAATAAATAAATAATATATAATTAATATATAATTAATTAATTAAATAAATACATAAATAAATAAATAATTAAATAAATAAAAATCATATAATAAATAATTAAATAAATAACTAAATAAATAAATGGGCAGCAGAGTTCTAAAAGGGGGCGTGGTTTATGATTAAGACCTCTGAACACATCTGGCTTTAATGTGTTGTTTTCATACCAGTGAGTGAATAAATAAATAATATATAATAAATAAATAATTAATTACATAATTAAATAAAAAAATAAAATGTAATTAAATAAATATTTAAATAAACAAATAATAAATAATAAATAACTAAAATAATTCAATTAATAAATAATATATAATAAATAAATAATTAATTACATAAATAAATAAAAAAATAAAATATAATTAAATAAATATTTAAATAAATAAATAATAAATTACTAAAATAATTCAATAAATAAATAACATATAATTAAATAATTAAATAAATAATTAAATAAATAAAGAAAGAAAGAAAGAAAGAAAGAAAGAAAGAAATCAGCAGCAGAGTTCTAAAAGGGGGCGTGGCTTATTATTGTGATTATGATCTCATCACAGTCCTTATAAGGAACTCTCTTCAGTCAGGTCATAATTTCTCTACAGTCGTCGCGATAGCATCTCAGATTGTCTGAGTGGAAAAACGTTTCAACACTTTGCCTTTATCACAAATCAACGAGGAACGATGCCAACCTTCATTGGAAAAGCACATAACGCTCCCTCCAATGTGACAAATGCCAGGAAACAGAAGGGTGAAAAAATGGATCCCAAATTGTCTCAGACAAATACCAGACCTCCTGGGAAGCGTTATCCTGTAGGTAATGGCTACCTACCGCCATCTAACGCAAATCTAGCCAAGAGGAACCCAAATTCTCCACGTGGACCTGAGAGAAAAACTGAAAATTGCCCAGAGGGCCCAGCTAGGACACATCCCTCTGCTGGAAAAGCCCCGATAACAAAAGTTCTGGGGAATCCTGCTTCTCCAGCTAATATTCACAGGCCACAACTAAACCAGGCCTCCAACGATACGTCCATCAATCAGAGACACGACAGGTTGGACCAATCAGAGATTCCCACGACATCCCACATGAGGAACCAACTTCCTGGGATGCGTTACCCCACAGCTAATGGGTATCGGCCAAATTATTACTATAATCCCACTAGAAGGNTTGGATTGATTTGATTTTACGTTAATGGAGTGAAATGAAAAATGTGTGGTGTTTGTTCCAGTTGATCCGGTCGGTGGATTGTAAGGGCCACACTGGTGCGGTCTGTGCCGTGGACGCCGTCTACATGGAGGGCTCAAAGGTTCTGGTCGCCTCCTCTGCTTCAGACTCCACAGTTAGATTGTGGCTCTGCAGCGACAACAACAAAGGTGAGGAACAAAAACGAAACAAATGGTTAAGTTAACGAGTTAGCCCGTTGAATCCATCAGATCATTATTTCTACTTCAAAGTTGTGGGAACTGATCAGGTTTCAGACTCATGATTATGACCTTTGAATTCTAAGGATTCAGGACTTTAACATGTTTATATTTAAAGATAAGAGCTGGTTGTGATTCATCAGGTGGGTTTAGCTCAGCAGACAGAAAAGAAACATCTTAATGGACTCATCTACTCATTAACCGGAAACGGGTCTTCAGTCGTTAATCTAATTATTCTTTATTATTAATAGTGGGGGGGTCCTGGAGGGTGCGTGGGAGTTTGCCCAACCAATCTACATGTGTTTTGTGGATTTGGAGAAGGCGTTCGACCGCATCCCTCGGGGGGCCCTGTGGGGGGTACTCTGGGAGTATGGGGTACCAGGCCCCTTGATACGGGCTGTTAGGTCCTTGTACGACCAGTGTCAGAGCTTGGTCCGCATTGCCGGCAGTAAGTCGGGCTCGTTTCCGGTGAGAGTTGGACTCCGCCAAGGCTGCCCTTTGTCACCGATTCTGTTCATAACTTTTATGGACAGGATTTCTAGGTGCAGTCAAGGTGGTGAGGGGATCCGTTTTGGTGGCCTAAGGATCAGGTCTCTGCTTTTTGCAGATGATGTGGTCCTGTTGGCTTCATCAGAACGTGATCTCCAGCTTTCGCTGGAGCGGTTCGCAGCCGAGTGTGAAGCAGCTGGGATGAGAATCAGCTCCTCTAAATCCGAGACCATGGTCTTGAGTCGGAAAAGGGTAGAATGCCTTCTCCAGGTCAGGGGCGAGGTCCTGCTCCAAGTGGAGGAGTTTAAGTATCTCGGGATCTTGTTCACGAGTGAGGGAAGGGTGGAGCGTGAGATCGATAGGCGGATTGGTGCTGCGTCTGCAGTGATGTGGGCGTTGTACCGGTCTGTCGTGGTCTGGGCTCTCCCTTAGAGATAGGGTGAGAAGCTCGGCCATCCGGGAGGGGCTCGGAGTAGACCTGCTGCTCCTCCACATCGAGAGGAGCCAGTTGAGGTGGCTCGGGCATCTGGTTAGGATGCCTCCTGGACGCCTCCCTGGTGAGGTTTTCCGGGCACGTCCAACCGGGAGGAGACCCAAAGGAAGACCCAGGACACGCTGGAGGGACTATACCTCTCGGCTGGCCAGGGAACGCCTTGGGATTCCCCCGGAGGAGCTGGCCCAAGTGGCTGGGGAGAGGGAGGTCTGGGCTTCCCTCCTTAAGCTGCTGCCCCAGCGACCCGACTCCGGATAAGCGGATCAAAATGGATGGATATTAATAGTGGTGATTAAATCTATCAGTTAAAATGCTTGGCATCATTTCTCTGTATCACAGTGAACATTTAGATACTGATTCTTGTCTTTTATGTTTGTTTTTATTATTTATATTTTCTGTTTTTTGATTCCTAATCTGTTCATCTTGGTCAAGTTTTCTTCACTTTATCAGTCTGAGGTTGCTACTGGTTACAGAGATGAGCATAAATGTCCGAGGCAGAGAAGTCTTCAAAATTTTCAGTTGAGTAAAATTTTAATGCTTTGATCCAGAAAGTATGAATGAATTATACGCAAATATTTCACAGTATTTGTGTTTTTAAAATCATGTTCTTGAGCCAGTATGTGCTAAAATGACCCTTTACAGGGTTAATGAAATGTCACTCAGATCCCCACCACCCTCTGTGGCCAGATTACCGCACGTTCAACTTCAGAGTGGCGTGCCGCACCCTGCTGGACGTAGTAAAAGGAGCTGACATGCCTGGTGCTGCAGTCGGCTTCCAGCATGTTTCCTGCATGTTTTAGATAATGAACACAGCTGATTTGTTTGATTTAGTGATGAACTGCTCCTGTAGACACTAATGAAGGCTGAGGAGACATTTCAGCAGTTAGATTAAGGTGTTAAAAAGACAGCAAGGAGATTTTGCTAATGAACACTAGGGGGTGCTAAAAACAAGCCAAAACTGCCAAGTGTTCCTTTAATGGGTGTCTCTCATCTTCACAGGAACATTTTTCCTGTTAAAGTTTATTTTTTATTGCTTAAATTATAGTTTTAAAATATTAAACTTTAATATTTTTGTTGACACTTTTAAAATGTTTTTAAACCTTACATGATGCACATGTTAAACAGCAAAAACACAGAAAACATTTATTTTAGTGAGAAACGTGACAGCTGAGTGTCGGTGGCGTTCCTGTCATCTGTATCTAGTTTTCTTTTTCAGTCCATCTCCTGTGACAATTTCCTGATGCAGACATTTCTTTGTGTCACCTGTCAGTTCGACACTCATCAAGTGTGTTAATACAAACTGGTTTTAGCTTTATTTTACATTCCTAAATGAAAATACAACCTGTTATTTATGCTGTCATCTGCAGGATGCGGTGGCTTTAAATAACTTTTGCATTCTAACGTGAGCTGAAACTGGGCGTGTTGTGGCAAAAACATGCAAAACTATGTTTTTTGTTAATTAATGTTATTGTGAAAAATATTGCTGCAGGTCTCAGATTGTTTTTGTTTTGCTCCTCAGCTGAGTGTCTCCATATTGTGTCATTTGGTGGTGGTTTCATGATGGATGTGTCTCTAGCTCTGTTACCAGGCACCAGAGGTACGCATACACCTCCTCTATGCATAAGCAATAGTTACACACACACACATGCACAGACGTGTTCATTTCTTTGTGTGTGTTTGTCTCTCTGTGTAGTTCCTGTACTAGCCTGCGGTGGTGACGACTGCAAAGTGCACCTGTACGCGCTGGCGAACGGACAGGTAAGCTCCAATCGTGACTCGTTCAGAAAATAATGAACTAAATAAATTTTCTAAATGAAAGATTGAAACTAAATTTTAATTTGGTCTGAGAGGAGACACTGATTCCTTCTCTGTGTTTCTCCTCTGCAGCTCCAGAAGGTCATGACACTGCAAGGACACGAAGACTGGGTTCGAGGAGTGGAGTGGACTTCTGCAGGTGAGTTCCAAAATATTCTGCACTTTATAAAGTCCTAATCAAATAAAATAAAAGTAATAAATATTCTTTAATATTTATTTCTATAGAGATGCACATTAATGACGTCTTTAAAACAATACTTAACTTCTTATAACCTCCACATATAAGGAACCCAGCATTTTTACATAATGCTGCATGTCTGTCACTTATAATATGCTCTAATTCACATTTATTACTTATTTTCATGCCAGTGAATTAATAATAAATAAATACATAAATAATTAAATCAATCAATAATATATAATAAAAAATAATTAAATAACTACATAAACAAATAAATAATTAAATAAATAATATATAATTAATATATAATTAAATAAATACATAAAAAATTAAATAAATAAAAATCATATAATAAATAATTAAATAAATAACTAAATAAATAAATGGGCAGCAGAGTTCTAAAAGGGGGCGTGGTTTATGATTAAGACCTCTGAACACATCTGGCTTTAATGTGTTGTTTTCATACCAGTGAGTGAATAAATAAATAATATATAATAAATAAATAATTAATTACATAAATAAATAAAAAATAAAATATAATTAAATAAATATTTAAATAAATAAATAATAAATTACTAAAATAATTCAATAAATAAATAACATATAATTAAATAAATAAATAAAGAAAGAAAGAAAGAAAGAAAAAAGAAAGAAATCAGCAGCAGAGTTCTAAAAGGGGGCGTGGCTTATTATTGTGATCATGATGTCATCTTCAGTCCTTATAAGGAGCTATCTTCAGTCAGGTCATAATTTCTCTACAGTCGTCGCGATAGCATCTCAGATTGTCTGAGTGGAAAAACGTTTCAACACTTTGCCTTTATCACAAATCAACGAGGAACGATGCCAACCTTCATTGGAAAAGCACATAACGCTCCCTCCAAGGTGACAAATGCCAGGAAACAAGAAAACCAGCCTGTTAATTCCACAAAACAGAAGGGTGAAAAAATGGATCCCAAATTGTCTCAGACACAAACCAGACCTCCTGGGAAGCGTTATCCTGTAGGTAATGGCTACCTACCGCCATCTAACGCAAATCTAGCCAAGAGGAACCCAAATTCTCCACGTGGACCTGAGAGAAAAACTGAAAATTGCCCAGAGGGCCCAGCTAGGACACATCCCTCTGCTGGAAAAGCCCCGATAACAAAAGTTCAGGGGAATCCTGCTTCTCCAGCTAATATTCACAGGCCACAACTAAACCAGGCCTCCAACGATACGTCCATCAATCAGAGACACGACAGATTGGACCAATCAGAGATTCCCACGACATCCCACATGAGGAACCAACTTCCTGGGATGCGTTACCCCACAGCTAATGGGTATCGGCCAAATTATTACTATAATCCCACTAGAAGGTACGATTATAGTCCATTTGGAGCTGGGAGGGTTCAGCATACAGAATATAGACGCAGATATGAGTCTCACACGTCTGCTGCTGAACCAAAACAAGCTCTGATTATTCAGAAAGTTGATAAACAGCTGGAAAACGAATCTGTGGTGTCAAACGCCAAAGAAAACGCCCGGGAGATTCCTTCACCTCTTCAGGGTACAGAAAATCAGGGTGCAAAGACAGCTGACGCCACTAGCCTTCAGAGACACGACGAAATGCCCCAAATTACGACCCAAGAGTCGTGGAGGCGTGATGGGAACTGGCATAATGGATACCAGTCTTCATATTACCAGAATCCGGGCAGAAGATCCTGGAATCTAGCTGGACCTCAGAGGTATCAGACAGCAAATAAATACAGATATAGGTCTGATACTTCTGCTGCTGAGACACAACCAGCTAGAATTATTGAAAAAGAAGAGAAGAAAGACGTGGAAAATCAGGAATCTGTTAAACCAGAGCCACAGAAGAAGGCTGAAGTGATTCCTGCACCTCTGCCACTGGTGAATCCGTGGAAACGCCACGAGGTGAAGGCAGCAAGCTCTAAACTGGAAGAGAATCTGTTAAAAGAAGATTTTCCAGGCTCGAGCAGAAGTAAAGTCACAGAGCAGCCAAAAGAACCAACGCGTGACGCCCAAATTCTGGAAACCAGCATTTCTGCTCGAGTTGAAACGGCATGTGAGGAATCTGTGAACGATCAGGAGGAACCGTCACAGAGACCTAACAAGGTTCCTGAAGGAAAAGAAGACAAAACAGGTCTTCTAATCGGACAACCCCCTGAGGCGTGCCTGGCTGCGTTTGAGCCCTTTCCTTGGTTCTTTCCACCGAGGCCAAAAAAGGCTCCCAAGCTTCGAGCTGCAGCAGCGATTCCCCAAACCTCTGAAAGCTGTCTAGAGGTTTCTGCTGAAGCACCTACAGGTCAGCCGTCAGACCAGCTGCACTCAGAGGAGAAACCTTCTGCTCTGGAGAAGGAGAATGCCGAGTTGAGGAAGCAGCTGGAAAAACTAACAGCAGAGCTCCTCACAGAAAAAATAGAGTGTGCTGATGCAGTTCAGGACGTCCAAGAAAAGAAACGGCTCCTGGATTCTGAAATCAAAGAGAAGATCAGGAATCAGAAGATGTTAGATGAAGAGCAGGAGGAGTTGCGCTGCCTTAAGGAAGCTTTAATTAAAGAACAGGGTCTGGTTTGCAAACACGACCAGGAAAGAACCAGTTTAGAAGAGGAACTGGAGCAGCTCAACGCCCAGCTTAGATCTCAGAAAGCTGAGCAGAAGAAGGAAGCAGGTGAGCTGCAGGATGATCTGCTTCAGCTGATCACAGCACAAACATCAGCTGTGACCAGCACCAGCCAGCTGGAGGCTTCTCTCTCTGCTGAGAAGAAACGGACCAAAGAGGCTGAACTGCACCTGGCCTGTCTGAAAACAGAAACCTCCAGAATAAAAGCTGCTGCAGAACTGGCTGAAGAGAAGTTTAACCAGCAGCAGCAGCAGTGGGAGGAGGAGAAGATCGGTCTGCAGAGTCGAGCAGAAAAATTAGCTGCAGATCTGGAGGCAGCAGAGAAACAAGCAGCGGAGAGTCTGCAGAAAGAGAGGAAGGTCTGGTCTACAGTCAACAGCGCCCTGCTGAAGACTATTGCTGACCTCAAGGTCCGCATTACACAGGAAAGAGAGGAGAGAAAGTTAGTGACTGAGAAAATGTCAGAAAAACTACAAATTCTAGAGCAGCAGGTGGAAAAAACCCAGAAACCAAAATCCAAAGGGAAATCTTTCTTTAGTTTCTTTAGGAGGAAATAAAGTAAAGATGTTTTAGTCAAAGATGCAGATTTCCACCCATGGAAACGCCACGATGTGAAGGCAGCAAACTCTAAACTGGAAGAGAATCTGTTAAAAGAAGATTTTCTAGACTTGAGCAGAAATAAAGTCACAGAACAGCCAAAAGAACCAATGTGTGACGCCCAAATTCTGGAAACCAAGTAAAGATGTTTTAGTTAAAGATGCAGATTTCAGACAGACAAGATGTTACTGGCTGCATTAGAGCAGCTTTAGGAGTTATTAGATACATTATTAGTTTATTAGATCTACTATTATTATTAAGTAGATCAATTATTAGATTATTAGTTGTTAGATTCATTATAAGCCCTCATTAGAGCGCTTCCATCAAGGGGGAGTAGAAAACACGTCCCTACTCATCTGGAAAAAAGGCAATAGAAGGATGATGTGACAGAAAACACTCGTCCAGATCGTTCCTGTGTCCTCGTGCTGGGGGGGTTGGGGGGGGGGTGTCTCTGGGAGCTCCATCAAACACTAAGTTGTTGCCTAGCTGAAGCTCAAATAGTCAAACCGAGCTAAATGATTAAATAAATAAAAAATAAAACTAAGTGAATACATACATACATAAAAAAAATAAAAAAAAAGCAAAAGGCTCTGGTAGCGGTACTCTCGGTATTAGACAGGGTTCGATTCCCTGCAGGGCCCTGCTGGTTATACCTACAGACACTAAAGCATAGAAACCTAAAACCTGTTTAGTTTAGCCTCCATCCTGGTTGTAACTTACCTGCATGAATAGAAATAAAGAAAATAAAATCATAACCTAGAAGGTTCCTACAGAAACATAGATGAAGCCTGACACTTAGACCGTACGCTCACACAGAAACATCCAGCAGAAGCATTGGAGACTGTTGTAGCCAATCAGAGAGCTGGAATTTTTCCACCTTGTGGGAAGCAGACAGGCTGAGGGACGGGACAAAAAGCTAGAACCAGAAACAAGCAAACAAACAAATAAATGTTAGCATTAGACAGTGGTGGTGAAAGAAGTGCTTGATTTTTTTTCACTCAAGTAAAAGTACAGATAAGAGGGTAAAAATGCCTTAAGTAAAAGTGAAAGTACCCAAGAAGTTTTTCACTTAAGTAAAAGAATTAAACTATGCATTTTGAAATAAAAGTAAAACGTAAAAGCACTCACTAACATTCAAAAATGTGTTAAAAGTTAAAAACATGTATTTCAAGTGTAAGATGTTGCTAAATAACACTAAAAATCCAAAGTGTAGAAAAGTAATTCTAGTCAACGTTTATTTAAAATAAGAGCTCAATGTCCAGGAGCATAAAGATGCTCTGGCCTTGATCTACAGTATGTATAAAACAGGATACAGTACACATACAGAAATATTATACTTAAGTACAGTAACTAAGTATTTGTACGTCATTACATTCAGTCACTGATATTAAATACTAGGGGTGTAACAATATCCAAATCTCACAATACGATATTGTCACGATATGAACCTCACGATACGATATTTATTGCGATATTGCGTGGAGGCTCACGATATTGTGGCTATGCTCACAATAATACGACTCACAACAGAAAATACTTTGACTGATATCCTCCGTGCTGCGTTCACCGTTGTAGCCTCTGTCCTCCAGGTTTGTTTTTCTTTGCTGTGTGGGCTGCGCTCACTCCCATTGACAAACTGGCCGATGACACAGAAGCAAAGGATCATGGTCTATGTAGTTTACTTTGCTATGCTCCGGTGGAGCGGACTGAAAAGTGTTATTTTTACCTCAAGGCGTACTGTACGATATCGTGACAAGACCACGACGATATTGTGGCTATTTTACTACGACGATATTGCCAATATTGTTACAGCCCTATTAAATACATAAATAAACTTTATCATATGAGGCCAGATAAATTTGATAGCACTGTCCCTTTTAAGAAATCATCATTTGGAAACTAGATGTAACATAACATAGCTATGTTGGTGGCTAGTGGCGTTCCAGCCATAGGAATGTTCTTATATTTGTGTGCTTTAGCTGCAGAGATAAAACTGCTTGTAAAAAGCTGACACCAATAAAGTGAAAAGATTTAGGAATAGCAGCATCTGTGTTTTTAAATTGTAATTGTTCTGTATTTGATATAGCACTGACTAAAACGAGGCTCCTGAACACTAGCGCCACTGGCAGGCAAGGCAGGTCAAGTGTCTTGCCCAAGGACACAACTACTGTGACAGACTGAGGGGGACTCGATCCCACAACCCTCCGGGTATGAGACGGGCACTTAACCCCTCTGCCACCGTCGTCCCAAAGGCTTTAAGGCTTCCGTTACCCTGAATGATAACTTCTTGTTGTTTTTAAAAAATAACAAATGACATGGATGGTTGTCGCAGGATTGTGCAGTATAGGCTCCTCATTATGTGGGTCAGATAGGTTTATTGTTATGAATGTTTGTAGCAAGGTCCTTGTGGTTCATTATCACTTCAGCTTTGTATCGGGGTCTTGGGTGGAGCGTGATGGCAGGGAATCCAAGATGGGGTTCCGCAGTTATCTTTGTGGTTTGGTTGTCAAAAATTGGAGACGGGATGGCCTCAAGCCCAGGGTACAGTTCCATATAGTATTATCTTTTAGTGTGTAGTTGCATACTGACACAATCCAAGAGCATTGTGTGGTTTGAGGGCAGGGAAAACCGTAGCAGGGCCACGATTGCTTTCACATTTAAGA
Source organism: Aphyosemion australe (assembly GCA_006937985.1). NCBI lineage: Eukaryota > Metazoa > Chordata > Actinopteri > Cyprinodontiformes > Nothobranchiidae > Aphyosemion > Aphyosemion australe. The sequence goes on from SSNS01000036.1 coordinate 2,368,427, forward strand.
AGGTTTTCCAAATTTGTCGCGATTCAAGCTTGTCAACATATATAATATTTAGATGAGGCATCTTGACCTTATTTTGAATAAAAGTGAAGCCAGAGTATCTCGTTTCAAGGCGCTACCTTGTTTAATATTCAAATCCTCATTCCCAACATTTAAAATTCCACCCACTATAAATTAAATTACAACTAAATCTATACCAAAAACAACCACTTGAACATGCAGCAGCAAAGGTTTTTGGTTGAGTTTTCTTTTGTTTCCAGTCAACGCACTGAAACCTGTATAGATTGTAGTTGAAGCTATTTATTTACATATATTTTAATCAATTAGTGAAAAAAATGTATAGATCAAACCAGCTCCACAAGCAGAAACTACCTATGAATACCCCTCCTTCCTACCCCCTGATGAGTCGTTAATGTAGGTAGTAGGGGGTAAGGAGGAAGGGTATTCATAGGTAGTTTCTGCTCGTTAAGCAACAATAGACAGCTACAGCTTATAAGCTTGACTCTCCCATATTCCAGTCAGAATTGACAAAGCTTCTCTGATGAGAAGCGAAACGTCTTCAAGAAACCAAAGAGGTCCAGTCATATTTGTTGTTGCATTTCTTGTTTGTGCTAAGCCAGGATTTGAAGGTTATTGTAAGTTTTTTTTTGTCCAACTTGAACAATCAAACCAAGATCACCTCTGCTTTAAGATGAACGCTAATCTTCTTAAGGCTCATCTTGTTTTTCTGTTTTGAGTCTCCTCCTCTCCTTTGTCCTCCAGTCTGTGACTTTGAATTGGATCTCAGCAAAACTATTTTTAAGGAAGTCTTAATTCCTAAAATGCGCCTCAAGGAGAGACTATTGAGCACAGAGGATTGTAGGAGTAGTTCAAAGTGAACATTTGAAAATCTCTTTCATGGCAGGTTGTATTTTTTCATAAAATACATTTGTAAACATTAATTTAATAAAAATAATTAGCTTATGTGACAGAAAAAAACAAAGCAGCATTTTGTGTCTCATGCCATTGATGTTGGGGTAAAATGATGGCAAGGACGTTCCACCTCATTTCACCTCTGATGGAAGCAACAAAGACAATAGAGCTTTGCACAAGAATTAACACCAAATAAAGAATGGATGTTGTATAACATTTAGCAAAAAATTATTTTTAATCATTTATCAAAGACGGAATAAGGAGTGATGTCATTTAAGATGCAGATTGTATCCTGTAAAACATCACTTTTACCTCTATCTTCTCTTAAGGTTTTTCTGATTTTTTCCTCTAAGGTACCAGTTTGAAGTTTCAGTTTTTATCTTTGTTCATTTTGTCAAATGAAGATTACCAACTACCATGGCTGAATCC
>SSNS01000036.1:2374649-2451425 GCA_006937985.1 Aphyosemion australe
CAGTAAGGCTTCGAGTTTGTAGTACACAAGTGTTACAAATTAGAACAGGGTGCATTGCGTCATCGACCGCGACGCCTGCAGGGATGCCGGTCGCTGTCTGTGCTACTTTTTAAATAATCTTTATTAACTACTTTCAAACAGACAATTATTTGACTAAATTTAAATTCATCGCTGTACACATTAAAGGAAAAGTTCGCTTTTTTAGACATTAAGTTTTATGTGTTCCTTCACCCACCCAGTGCTCTGTAAACTTTGACCCATTTCACACACACCCCCCTGCCCAGAGATTTTCAGGGGAGAAGTGATTCATAAAGGTAGTTCTAGCTAGTTTCGGGGGCGCTTTATCTGCGCCGTTTAGCCTCACAAAAGGATTAGCCTCTGAAAGCCTGGCTAATTTGCATCTCACAAACAAAGAGAAAAAATTTACAACGTCACATTACAACGGGACTACTTTTTGTCATTCGTATCCCTGCGCCGGTCACCGCAGCAGCTAGAACGGCGTCACGTGACTCGCGTCTGGCTGCTAATCCTAGCTGTATGAGTGAAACAACAACTTCTAAATTCACTTAAAAGTAGTTTTTCTTAAATATATCGAGCCATGGTGCATACCTGCAGGTTCCCGGGTTGTAACAATAAGGATGTTACAGGATCACCTTTTCGGTTTCACACTTTTCCTGCTAAGGACGTTTCTCTAAGGCATCAGTGGCTTTTAGCAATCGGCTACTCCAAGGATACTTGGCTGGAATGAGTCAAAACCTTTCGTTTGTGCAGTGCACACTTCAAAGAGGATGATTACATCAGGAAAAAGTTCGGGAAAAGTGAAAGACTGTTTTTGAAGAGTTCGGCCGTACCAGAAATCTGGGTAAGTTTTGTTTTTAAAAAATGATTTATTCCGCTATGTCTGCTGTATTCATGCAATCATCTTCGCATTTTAGCGCATTATTTATGCAATCATCTTTACACCGATGATTGATCATAGACTGCAGTAGCTTTGTCAACAATCTGTGTTGATGTGTGTGTTTTGTGTAGCAAATGCAGTTCTTCATCCGTGTACTCTGGCTCATAAAGATATCCTAGTAGTAAAATAAGTTTCTTCTTCATCTGATATAGTGTTAAAATGAAATTCGTCATCAGATGAGACGGAATCTGACATGTTTTCGGCATTCGGCAGTGAAACAGCTGACATACGAAGCGCTGTTTAATATCCGCGGGGACCGGCGCAGGGATACGAATGACAAAAACTAGTCCCGTTGTAATGTGACGTTGTAATTTTTTTCTCTTTATTTGTGAGATGCAAATTAGCCATGCTTTCAGAGGCTAATCCTTTTGTGAGGCTAAACGGCGCAGATAAAGCGCCCCCGAAACTAGCCAGAACTACCTTTCTGAATCACTTCTCCCCTGAAAATCTCTGGGCAGGGGGGTGTGTGTGAAATGGGTCAAAGTTTACAGAGCACTGGGTGGGTGAAGGAAGACATAAAACTTAATGTCTAAAAAAGCGAACTTTTCCTTTAAGTCTTAGTCTAAAACATTCAGATCATGAATAAATATCATTAATCATTTTAAAATCAACTTTTTAATTTGAAAATACATATTTTCAGAAAAGGCACTTGAGCCATTGCTCCACCTTCTTCTCACGCAGCAATGTGGGTAATACCCTTGCCTGAAGTCTGCATCAATGTGGACTTGTGCGAAGTGCGAATCAAGGGTGCAAAAGGGGCGTGGTCACCTTCTGCACTTGAGAATCGGAACACCCATACGCACTCGCATCCCTGGCCAGGAACGCACAATTGAAGGGTCAAGGGTGGAAGTGCGAGTATTGGGATTGGGCCTGATACTGGTTTATTAAGAGTGTTGAAATTGCCCACAGATTTTGTCCCTTTTTTGCACCGATATACAAATAAGAAAATATACAAAAATGTTCACTTTGCACTGAAATAATACAAAGTTTTATATACAATAGAGGGCAATATTGTTTTTTCCATTGCCGATACCAATGCTGATATGTGCTGCCGATTGTTTGTGCCGATTTTCATGGATGACATCTAAACGTTTTCCACCTTATTTGCGTGCTAAAATGTTACTATTACTATCAACTGATGCACAAAATCTCTGAAGCCAAATTAGGTTTTGAACTGTGAATTTAACCATTTGTTCAATCTTAATTGTGCACTGCTCAGTGTTAAAATCAGACATCTAACTAAAGTTAATCAAACAAATAAATGAACTGACCAAGTATTGAATATTCAAAACTGGTAAATAAAAAGACATTTTTGTTGAAAATAATTTTTTAAGCATTTATTTTGCAGATGTTTTTCAGTAGTGTAAACATATATTTAAATTAAATTCTGCAGCAGCACCGGATGTACCTGACTTTAAATCGGCTTTACTAAGGAGGTATATCGGCCAATGTCAATTTATTAAAAAAAAGGTAAATATCGGCCACCCGATATATCGATCTACCCCCAATTTACGATATATTTGATGATATACTTATTGAGAACAATTTATGACATTTGTGCAAAACGTATGCACATTTTTTGGTTACCATTTAGTTGCCAACCCTTCCCAAGTTTTTTTCCTCACATTTCTGACTCAGAATTGAAACTGAGACAGGTTCCAGACTCCTGTGGTGACTCTGTGGCTATTTTGAGGAAATTAGTTGTGCAAAATTTTATTTAACTGGTTTAAAATTCCACCAAATGCAGCCCAGCTGGCTTATGTTTGTCCTTATTAGAATTGCTGGGAATTATTATTAATGGTGACTTCCGTAACCAAATAAAACAACAATGTTACAATGCACTTCCATACTACTGAGTGCTGATGTGAACACAGGTTTTAATAAGAATGCCTTTGAGTGAAGGTTTTTGGGTTTTCTCTCCTACTGATTCAGGGGCCGAGCTGTTATTAGCCAGCTGTTCGCAGGACTCGCTCATCAGAGTGTGGAGGCTGTGTGCCAAATCTGGCACAGACACCCGCGCAGAAGATGATCACACCATCATCAAAATGAAAGAGGACGTTTTTGAAGTGAAGGATAGAGGTGAGCGGGCCAGCCGGGATTGATTACAAAAGAAAGTGTTAATTAAGCAAGAAGAGGGGCTTGATTTCTGAAGGGGGAAAGACTATCCTACAGCGGACCTTACAATAATCAGTGTTACTGTTAAATACTATACTTTAACAAGAAAACCTGTTGTTTCATACACAAAAATGACTTTTTGGACATTTATGAACTCTGTTCCAGTTGTTCAACAAGTGTGTTGTTTATATGAAGTCTGTACATTGGTCATCACGTGTTTTCCTGCTGCAGAAATGATCTCAGAATTTGCTGCATCCCTGGAAACTGTTCTGGCCGGCCATGAGAACTGGGTCTATGGAGTCCACTGGCATCCTCCTGTTTACAAAGGTACTTTTACCTTGATCAGTGTTGGGTAGTAATGCGTTACTAGAAACGTTTTACTGTTACGCTGTTACTTTTACCAGTAACTATCATTCTAATTTGGTTTTTTTTATAAATAAGGTAACTCATTTACCATTAACCTAGAGCGCATTTGTCCATTACTAGCTGCCTGTGCCGCCTGGACATTTTAGGGGACAGACTGGCAGAAACAAGATGGCGGCAGCTAGCGTTTCACCCATGCTACATGAGATTTACCCAGCTAGTTTGAAGACAAGGGTTGATTCCAAACGATTGGATTCCACAGAGTTCCAGTAATTCGAACCCTGCTTCTAGTCGTAATCATGAAAGTAGGGAGGGGCTTAAAGTGTGATACATTTTCTCTGCCTCTAGATGGTGCCCTCTGACAAAAAACTCTGGATATCTGCTTTTACTGTTCCTTTAAAAAGTAACTAAATAGTTTCGAGTTTGGAGCCAAAGTAGGTACGGAGGTCTTTTAGCTCCGCTAGCACAGATGCTATGTCAGCGTTAGCATCTCCATGTTCTTCCTCGAGCTGTACGGTCGATTTTAACTTGTGCGCGGCCCGAGTCTTGCCAGTTGCTGTCGGCGTCTTCAACATGTTACGAGGTCACATTTTCAATCTAATCTAGATAATGAAACGTTTTTTTTTTTTGCGGAGTTGAGCAGAGCCCCTATCCTAAGCTGCCATCTTGTTTTGTCGCTCGATATCACCCCAAGTAACTAACTAGTTAATTTAACAGTAATGCATTACTTTTTGGTGTAAGTAATTAACAAAGTAACAGAATTACTTTTTGAATAAGGTAATTAGTAACTGTAACTAGTTACTTTTTTTAGTAACTAGCACACCACTGGCTGTGATGCAGAATTATGGCGCTTACACACTAGCACCGGCTCGGAACGGGCAGGATTGGGTAAGTTCCTTTCACATCCGGGTGGCCCGGGATTTTCCGGAGCTGAACCGTACGTGTTTTCGGCCCTCATCTGAAGGAGGTCTGACTCGCGCCGAAAACCGGGCCAACACACCCACTGCCGACTCATTGGTCGGCTCAAATTCATGCCTACCTTTAGGGGGATTTTCAGATTCTCAAAGCTGCTTCTCTTCTTACTGCAGGAACTTCTGGTCCGGAGCATGTTAGGTTCCCAAATTAGAGATCAAAAAAGCCAAATATTTTCTTTTTTTTTTTTTTTTTTTTAAAAAAGGCAAACCAGAACTAAAAAGCTATCATTGCATAACTGGGTTTTGTTTTAATACAAGAAAAAGTTGGGTTTGCTTTTCTCTCAGCAGCGTCTTTATGTTCATGTTTATTTCCACAGAAATTATTAGTAATAATTAAATCTATTTGAGGTAAAGTGAGGAAAAGATTCTTAGATCTTAGATTTTTTATAAAATCTGGAATATTGTTCAGACGTATCAGATTACATTTTCTACATTGAGCAGTAATTCAGTTGAACTAAAATATCTAAGTTAAACATAGGAAATGCTGTGTTTGGGAATCTATTTCTTGCTAGTATTCACCTGTGAATACTTTCTTTTTTGTCTGTTTGTTTATTTTTAAATGGTTTTTCACTTACCAGACAACATGAAACAACATGAGTAAAATACAAATGAAGTTTGTGCTACTCAAACAATCAACCTGATTAGATTTACAAGATTATAATTTCTGAGTGCCTCTTTGCCTCCCTCTGCAGGCGCCGAGCTGCAACAGCCTCTCTGCCTGCTCTCTGCTTCCATGGACAAAACCATGATCATCTGGGCTCCTGAGGAAGGATCTGGAGTCTGGGTAGAGCAGGTCAGTGTTGACCCCGCTGGTGGGGGCAGGGTGTTTACAGACACACAGCTTGCTTCATCCACACACCTACATCCTCTCCATACGTTGCTGTATCCTTTCCTTTTAGCCCATCTGACATTGAGACATCAGGAAAGGTTCAGACAAGCCAGCGTTGTCCTCCCTAATCTCCCTCTCTATCACTCTCCCACACTGAAGCTTCTCTTTTCCAGCCCTTTCTTCAGTAAAGACATTAAATGGGGATTCCAGGGGAAGAAGTGCCCCAGCTTTTCTCTGCCCTGTTTTTATTTATTTTTTAGTTTCTATTGACTGAAATAACAACAGAGGCACAAAAACAGCTTAAAAAACGAGAAACTGTGGAGTTTACTGAAGGTGGGCAGTGTTGGACAAATGGAACAGAGAAATGTAGAAAAATAGTGATCTAGGTTTATGTAGATGATAGACGTGAGTCTGTTTCAGTGGTTTTCAGCAGAAAGAGCAGTTATCTCTCAGGTAGAATTCACTTCCTCTTCCCCATCAGTGTGTAATCAGCTGTGTATGATAGCTAATTATTCCTCCTGCTAAAAACAACAAATATGGCTGTTGGAGAATTTTTGGGCACCAAAGACAAAAGGACTGCCAAGCCTTGGTTACCAAAAGATGGAATTCTTACTTGATTTTACACCTACGGGAGCACCAACCACTGCTCTTTTTGGAACAACACTGTTTAAACAAATGTTTGCAACACGTTTCAAGAGCTCGTGCAACAAACAACAAGATCATTAATAAATATAAATATTACATTTTGTCCATTTCACTTTCCAAAATGTACTCGATAATACGTTTTGTCCTCTTCCTCTCCCCTCCACCTCGTCCCTCTGAGCTCCCGGCAGCTGCGATTGTGTTTGAGTGGAGCTAGATTTAACACAAGTGTGAAAAAAATACACACTTCTGTTCTGTCCATCTGCCAACACACTATACTCTCATGTGGTCATAGAAAACTGACGAAATGCAAAAATGTAAAACTAACAAAGACACCCATACATCCTGGAGTGTGTGCTATGAAATAAACACACACACACACAGCTGAAGTGGCTCACCTCGCCACGGCGGTGGGATTACACTCGCTGGTGATGAGAGAGATTCCACGCTTGATCAGTTACATGTTTTTGCACCTTTGATCTCCTCGTTCACATCCAGAGCGGAGCTCCAAAGACCACAGAGAGGAGAAAGTGTGAAAGTCTCCAGTTTTATTCCTGACAAAGACACGATGATTAGAGCCCAAAGCCACTGCTGATGTCACTTTTTCTTTGCTCTTACATTAAGTTAAAGAGGTCGGGGGTGCAGCAGCAAAGGTTTTCTCCGTAACATTGATTCTTTTATTTTCTTGCTTTAGCGTAGCTTCTTTCTAACACGTAAAACGTGTAGCTTGAGGCCCTGTCCACACGTAGCCGGGTATCTCCCAAAACGAAGATATTTTTCTACGATTCGGCCTGTCATCCACACAAAAACACAGATTTACACAATGAAAATGGATCTTTTTTAAAATTCCGGCCAAAGTGAAGATTTGCGTTTTTTAAAAAAAACCTGGCTACGTGTGGACTAGGGTTGGGTAAAAAAATTGATTTAATCAATTTCATATACATTTTGCAAAATCAATTCATTAGGCCTAAGATTGATTTTTCCCCTTGAACCAGACTGACCTGGGACCGGATCTCCATGCACTTCCGGGTACAAATTTGTTCCAAAAACATGCTTAATGTGTACCAATATATACAAACTGCACATCTACTTAAAGTTAAAGTCCCAAGTCATCATCACACACTGGTGAAATTACATCTCCACATTTGACCCATCCCTGTGGTGGGGAGCGGTGAGCTGCAGCTGTGGCCGCGCTCGGGAACTATTTGGTGGTTTAACCCCCCAATCCAACCCCTTAGTGCTGAGTGTCAAGCGAGGAGGCATTGGGTCCCATTTTTTTCAAAGTCTTTGGTATGACCCGACCGGGATTCGAACCCCGATCTCCCAGTCCCGGGGCGGACACTCTACCACTAGGCCAAGTCCAACAATAAGCCGCTAAATGAAAAGAACGTAAAAAGACGCTAAATGCACATATCAGGAGAAACGCGCAGTAGCAACAATGAATAATAAAGACCAGACTGAATTAAATCAAATTGATTCAGAGCCTTATGAATCAAAATCGAATCGATTTAGGAAATTGGCCACAATACCCAACACTAGTGTGGACAAGGCCTGAGTCTCCTTTTATTGCTTTCTTTTCTGTTTTAAGAGTCAAACCAGGCCTCAAATGGAAGCGTAGCACACATTGAACATCAGTGAAACCTCAGGGAGGGGCTCTATGGTTGTCGCTACCATCACAAATTAGGATTAAAGGTGCTGGGTCTTTTCTTAGTGGGCTCTGGTCTCTCAATTACCCAGAAACGTCCTCGTTAAAGACGGAAGTTTTTGGCAGAGTAAATTGCACCGCTCTAAATGGCCAGCCATGTTTGTCTTAATTACTTAATTTTTACAGAGAAGTGAGCCACCGCTTCACTCTGATTAGAGTAATTGGTGAGATCTGAAGGACGGCAGGGTTAGCAGAGGGGTGGTCAGGACCTACTACTGCGTAAAAAACAACGTGCTACCAGAACGTGCTGGTAATTAACATCTGTGACTGACCACAGAGGGCCACCACACCACTTTAAGGAATTATTAGTGTGTGTGTGTGTGTGTGTGTGTGTATGTATGTGTACTCTGGCAAATTTAAAGAGATCTAGAGTCCAAACGAGTAAATATTTCTGAATAAAATCAATACAAACTGGACCTAAACATTACGATATATTATGATACTAAAATCCAGACGATATTTATAATCTCTAAGACTAAATTTAATTGGAGAACTCACTTCCAAGACACATCCAGTGTGTGAAAGATTCACATTCACTGCATCAGTCAAAAGCACGAGAGGTTAATTTCAAAACTCCTATGACTTTTCTCAGCTTGGCTAAGCTAGTTTTATGCTCGTCACCCTCTTGTTTCCCCCCAGAGATGATATATGTCCTCCCACCTCCTTAGTCCTTGTTGTATTAGCGCAATAACACCACTGTCCAGCGATAAGGCTCGCCGTACTTTCGTATTGTTCCCCCTCATAAACAAGACAGATGATGACTTTTTGCCTCTGTGTGTTTTTTTCTGATTTATGGCTAGATCCCGTGTGCAGAATTTCAAAATCAATCTGCTTAATGTTGCATCTCTTTCTCCCAGTCGCACCATTTATGTCCCTCCCCGGATGAATCCCCTCCCTTTATGTCTTCTTCAGTCCCTCTCACCGGAGGATCGGGCCGTGCAGGATAAAGACGTGCCTTTATCGCCGCCATTCATTTCACCATGCTTCAGCACGTGTGGAGGCATTATTTTGAAGGTCACCACCGACCACTGGCGAGCCTTGGAAATTGACGACATCACTTTTCTGCGTCAAACAGATGACGATCAACAACAAGTGTTCTTCTCTTGATATCAATCAAGCGCGGCTTCTCGTATTTCTTTCAAACATGATTTAAGACACAAGCTAATTTAAGATTGAAGAGATTTAATGTCATTTTATCTGGATTCAAAGTGCAGCTGAGGGAAGCGTGCTGCAGCCTGCAGCGATGGTTTGAATAGATCTTCCCTTTGGGGTCAATTTATCTCTGAGGCTTCAGGGTCCAATACGACCTTTATTGATTTGAATTCCTAAAAGCAGAGTGTTTAACCCCCGTGGCCTCAGACAAAAATTTTCACTTTGCGTAATATTTTTTCAATAAAATTGCTTCATTTCTAAAAGCCCAAATAGAAATATGCTTTTGTTTTTCAAATTTTTTTTCATGCTTTGAGTCCAACAAGCAACACGCTATTTAATACAAACCCTGCATTTTCTATTTTTTAGAGTGTACATTGTTTTCTGTGTGTTTACTAGTTGTTGTCAGGTGGTACCTGTACTTTTTGATTTTTTTAACCTTAAAAAATATATAGTTTTGTTGGAGTCTCAATCACCATCTTCCGTCCAGTATTTTTGTTTTATATATGCACCAATATTTTCAACTTTTAACTTTCGAAAAACTTTTTAAAATCTCAGATTAAGTTCTAATTGTGATAAGTAAGGAATGTATTCATTTTACAGGGTAACAAATTTGTTTACTTTAAAGGAGTAATATGTAAGAATTCTACGGTGAAATAATCACAACACAGTCTGTGTCAGTCATGTTTGAAGGAAGGTTACATTGAACCAGATTTCATTCTCAGCCGACTGGGTGGGATGTCAGTTTTTCTCCTTTTTAAAAAACTAAAGAGGGACGTAGTCCTTGTTTACAATCAATGAGTTTGTGAGGTTGCCATGTCTGCGCAGAGCTAACGCTACAGCGCTAGCATTTGTGATTTGACACCGGTAGGCAAAAAGCTACAAAGTTGTTTAAAGAACCAAAGCCAGTAAACAGGAGCGACCCAGAAGTTATTTGTTGTACCCCATTTGTTTTACTCTGTTATCAGGTGAAGCAGGCTAGAGGCTAATGTTGAGCTAACAATGCTATCAGGGAATTAGAAGCAGATAGTCGGCTCTAAAAATATCTCAAGCTACTTTTTCAATTACCAACAACTCAATATTACAGTGAAATGAATGTGTGAAGTGAATAATGAGTCAATGGTGGCATTTTACTTCCTTTAATGAGTCATTCAGAACTATACTAACTATAAGCTAACAGTAAGACGGCAAACGCCTCTAATGACGGAGGCATACTACCGTAATAAGTGTAGTAAGTGTTTCCTACCATCATACACCTAAGAGTGCTAACATCAGATATAACAATGTATTTATCTACTTATCAACTTACTGTGTATGACTCGTCTTCGCTTGTCATCTAGAATCTTCTGGTGCTGATCCATAACTGACAACAGCCATAACACTCACTAAACGGCAGTGAAAAAGTGATGTTTTGCTCAGAAAAATAGACCGCAGTAACCAAATTTGACCACAGGATGTCATTCTTACTTCATTCTTACATATTGCACCCTTAATAAAAAAAGAGGCTCTTTGTCCTCAATTGTAATTTAAACCCACAAAATGGATTACACAACTCTGTATACACAGAAAGCAAGGTGATTTCTACCAATATCCTGACCTTAAAGGCAGCGTTTCCTTGTGTTTCAGACCACATAGAGTTTATATTGTCCCTATGACCATAACAACAGTCAAAAAGTCCAAAACCAGTTCATATTTATCTCATCTCAAGTTCTGTGATTAATAATGATTATTTGTTTCACGTTGCATTTTCATTGCTTTCTTTTTGACAAACATGTTTTTGTTTGGTGAAAAAAAAGAGAAAATAGTTTATTCAACTCTAATGAGTCCAATTTTGGATCATTTGTCATCTGATTTGTCAGCGTAATCTTTTTTTCTTTCTAATTATTTTTCCCCCTCAGTTCTGTCCATCATTATAAAATCTAACGGGTCCTGAAGGGGGAGAGAGAATGAATTTGATGAGCCTTTCTGTTTTCCCTCCTCATGTGTTTACTATAAATGTCAGAATTATGCTTTTGCACAAAACCAAGGTGGTTGGGAACTAAACGAGCCTCCTACAGAGCTGTTTTATGGCCTTTGGGATGAGATCAGGTGTTAAACTCAGATATTTTGTTCTTTTAAAAGAGAACTTCCTTTATTTAGCCACTGTCCTCCATATGTGGCTCTTTGGATGTACATCTGGGTCATAGTCTCGATGCCTCTGCCCTAGAAATCAAATGTTCTTCACCCACCTGATGTCATAATAGCTTTAGAAAATGTGTTGGAAATGCAAATGACTTGATGGTTCTGATTAGGACTTATTATTTTTCAACACCAGGTGCGTGTAGGGGAGGTGGGCGGGAACACTCTGGGCTTCTACGGCTGCCAGATGAGTCCTGATGGCGCCATGATTGTAGCCCATGCTTTTCAGGGAGCGCTACATCTCTGGTGCAAAGATCATGACAAAGAGGTAAGAGTCACGGCTACATCTGAACATAACCTTTCAAATCAATGAACTATCAGCATTTTATATAAATAAGAAAGTGTTAATAAATGTTAGTAAATCAAATATAACATTGGGACGATGAAGACTTTTATGTTCAAATGTTTGTTTTTGATCTTAAAGCAACCCTAAATAAATTTTCCGCATCTCCCTCCTACTGGTTGAAAGTGGAATTACAAATGTCATAAACAACACTGCTGCAGCCTGCTGTAGCTAGCGCTAACAACAAGCTAACGCTACCATGAGCCAACTGATACTAAATAAGCCTCAAAGTAAAAAGATCCACACTGTTGGACAAAAAATATTATTACTTACAAGTCCAGGTCACCATCAGTCCATGATTTCGTATCCTCCTTTAGCTCCCTCAAACAAGTGTAGGCCGCGCCGATGTTACTTCATGATGCTTCACCTCGAAAGACAAAACTCCCTTACTTTTACTTCCAGGCCCCACCATGATTCCAACAAAAAAGCTAAATTCTTCTTCTTGAGCTTTTTATTGACGGTGGACGAACTGAAAAGCTAACTGCTAGCCTTTATATTAGCTACCCTCACAGTAAATAGCTATTACCGTAAAGCAGGCAGAAACCTCCCACTATAGTTCCTACCCAAACCACAAAACTGTTAGGTGTAGTTTCTGGTCAGCAGAGGGCAGCAGAGTGCTGTCCAATGTGAAGTTGCTCAAGTTTCTGCCTCAAGAACCACTGAAACCAGTTTGAAAGCAGTAGCTTAAAGCAGCATTCTGCAACTTTTTTAGTTATATGGTCTCTGTCACCCTCTAGAGGCTTGCTGCACAACGTCACTGTCGTAACATTAAATCTCTCTCTGGGGCATAAATGTTTACATTCCTAATGTCAGGCAAAACAATGAAAACAAACTTTTCCACCTCCACACATTGAAAAAATTGTTTTATCAGGACTGTATAACAACTTTATGCCCGACCAAACACAAGAACCCCGGTGAAATCATTTATTACTTACCTAGCCATTAGCAGCACGGCTAGGTTAGAGTCCGTAGTTCATGCCTTTCTTTCTAAAGGAGCTCTCCAGAGAGGAACAGACGGCCCAATAATAACTCTGGTCTTTGCTCTTGCTCTATCACGTTCTTCTTTTCTTTTCCTATATTCCTCTGATATGGGATTTCTAGCTTTCTTTGGTGAATCTGCCGCTGCTACAGTGAGTCTACGTTATACAATTATGGCAAGCCAAAAGGATAAAAAAATGTGCGTTCTAAACTTGCATTATGTCCGCCAAAACGCTCGTTCAAGACGTGCGTTTTGGCGGAACTATGACACCGTACTATGAAGCAAAAACTTTACAAAAAAGCATAATTTTAAGGTGTAAAAGTTGCGGAATGTTGCTTTAAAGTGTTAGTGTTGCTTTAAAATCCATGACGTGATCCGACTGGATCCAACATTTTGGTTGAACACAATTTTCCTTATTTCTACTCTTTTAAAACATGTTTATGATTTCTAAACATGAATTTATTGAAAATTTCTATATGTTTGGATAAACAAGTTTAAAATCTTATAAAATTCACCAGATTTGATGTTAGGGTTTCATTTTTTATGGGAATAAATGTATGGATTTTGGTAGGGAGAAGCTGTAGCCTTCAAAAAACTTTTTATTCTTAAGATAAATTGGTTGAAAATGAATTACAAAGAAGTACATTTCACTTTTATGTCAGTAGGCAACTTGACTTTGAAGGTGTTACAAGATAAAAATCTAAGAGCCTTTTTAAAAGAAAACCTTCACAACGCTGAAGGACAAGATGCCAAGACTCGAGTTCTTCTCTTTTGCTTGTGTTCCACCTTTTTACAACGTTCCATAACATCGCACCTTGTTTAACAATCACACTAACAAGCAAACGGCAATGAAACTTTACCATCCATGTGGAGCCAGTATGATTCACTTGTGTTTTCTTGACCTGCTTTGCTGTGAGAGTCTGCCTCTCACGTGAACTCGTTTAGTACGAGACACCGAGTGGAGATTCAGGGATGACTGGGTTTAAGTAACATGCAGTTGGGCTGTAAATTCAAGGATCAGTACAAACACAGAAGTACTGGTAATTTATATGTTTTGAAAGATTTGTGTCATTTTCGGCAACGACCTGGAAGTGCTGTTTGTATCCAGGGAGAGTGGAGACCAGGAGTTGTGATATCGGGTCACTTTGATGCCGTCCAAGACCTGAGCTGGGATCCCGAGGGTGAATTCATCCTCACCGTGGGCTCAGACCAGACCACCAGACTCTTCACTCCGTGGAGGAAGCAGAACACTGAACAGGTAATAACTAAAGTCAGAGTCACCTTAAATGTGTTGAGATTAGATAAATGTTGGTTTATTTGCATTCACATAATGTTTTATTCATCTTTTAGAGCGTCTAGGTGAGAAGAATGCTCCTTTTGTCAAAAAAGGAAAATCAATAATGCTGACATTTGTTTAAAGAGGTTTCTCTGGCAACCAAATGGAAATATTAGCATCTTCACGTTATCCCCCTCTTTTTTTACTTCCTTAGACAACCTGGCATGAAATCTCCCGGCCGCAGATCCACGGATACGACATGCAGTGTCTGGCCATGGTTGGGAGGTTTCAGTTTGTGTCAGGAGCTGATGAGAAGGTCCTCAGAGTGTTTCAAGCTCCTCGTAACTTTGTGGAAAACTTTGCAAACATCTCTGGGGCTTCCAAAGAAAAGCTGCTGACAACCAGCGTAAGACTGGAACCTTCTCTTTTATTTGAAGTCCTAATGGGACCACTGAGTCTAGCTTAAAACCTGATGTTTAATTTGTGAATGTCCCTGCTTGTCCTGACGCTGCCAGGATGCTGCCAGCCTTCCAGAAGGAGCCAGCACACCTGCCTTGGGTCTTTCCAACAAGGCTGTATTTCAAGGTAAAATACGAGCCCAGCCCTGCCGCTGACTGCTTCACTGCTCGAGTCGGGGCCATGTTTTATCTGATAATCACTTTTCACTCCAAAATCAATTTCTCTCTGCACACTGGTTAGAAACTGCTGTGCCCAATGAAGATTATAGGTTTTTTTTAGTTATCCTGATGCTTTTTATGTAATGTAATCGTTCAATAATAATTTTTGCAGGTGACCTTGTCCCAAAAACCAACAATGAAGAGGAGCAATTTAACAGCAAATCTGACCAATACCAGGAGTCGTACTTTCATCCGCTCATCCTGACGGGTATGGTAAAGCTGCTGAAACATCATTTATTCCCTAAAATGTTGTTAAACTTGCCCATAAGTAGTTTTGAAATAGAAATCCCATTTTGTGATTGTTCCATAATTCCTTATTTCCATTCTGTGAGCGTCCACGGCACACATTTAAGAGGTCCTGGCTGCTTGTTATGGGGTCTACTTTTAAAAGACAACAACACACAACCAGAGGAAGGCTTAAACTTAAACGTGTTACTACTGCACACAGCAAATTTGAAAGTGTTCATTTTGGGGTCCAATTTAACACTAAGAATAGTTAATTTAACACTAAAAAGAGTTATATAGTTGATCTGTAACACTGACATAATCTGAGAAACATAAAGAGAGAGAGGAAAATAAATAATTATAGGAAAATTGCAAATGAATAATAATAATAATAGAAAAACACATCAAAGGAGTAAACAGCAGCTCAGCTTTCAGGAAGCCCCTATGGGCTAGAGGGTCATCAGTGTGATGGAAGCCACTAGTTAATCTGCAATGCTAATTGGAACGCAGCCCTATGTGGCTGCAGAGTTTAAGTATCGATAACCCTGGGCGGTGTTTGCAAGTGTGCAGACTGTTGTTAACAAGTCTTTTCCACTTGTTAGACTGGCTTCTGTTGGCGGGTAGAGAAATGAATAATTATGCTAAGTTGCAGTAACGTACAGGCTGGATTTGATCCCCTTTAGACTAGTGAAGAACTGACAATAAAGCTTTATATATATATATATATATATATATATATATATATATATATATATATATATATATATATATATATATATATATATATATATTTATTTATATGAGCCCTAGAGCTTCTATGTGCTCTTTGGAGAAGCTATATGAATGTGAAACAACAGTAGTGAACATTGGGTTCTCAGTCTAACAGGAAGTTTTAATTCAGTCCTTTTCTCGCCAGCTCTCTTTGTGGTACTTAAGTTCTTTAAATTATGCTCACATCCACACAGATATTCAGTGTCCTATCTGTCACTCGTTACCAGGACAGGGATTTAAAAAAGGAAAAATTACAATATTCACTCGAGTGTAATCCTCGTTTAATAAATTTGGATCTGATTGTATTTGAATTTCAGAGCAGCTCGGTTTTCAGGCTGTTTCATAGTGCCTGTCTGAGGTTTTAGAAGTGTGCAGTAAAGTTTTTTTTTTCTACTTTTTAAATGTGTGGGTGTGTACAGAGCCACCGCCAGAGGATCATCTGCTCCAGAACACACTTTGGCCTGAGGTCCAGAAACTGTAAGCATCACATTTGTTTTATTAAAGTCAGCTGCTGTAAAGTCATGAATGTAGTCGCTGTCCTCCTGTTACATGTATTAGTTAAACTTTCAACCCCCTCCTTCCTTTCTTAATTCCTTAAATCTTATTTATCATTCCAGTTTTATTACAGCTGATGTTTACTGCACTAATCATTACGACTTACATAAAAAAGGTTGGGTGATTTCCTTGCCCTGTTATTGTTGATCAATAGTTCCTTCATTGGAAAGCTGCCATCCTCCATCACTTAAATCAGCGATGCTCCTCCTGACCAGAGCAGATTTAGTTGAATTATTTTTCACCTTCTCTCAGCTGAGTTCAGATGGAGATAATGTGATGATTAGTTCATTTTCTGTTTTGATTAATAAGGTCAATGTTCTCTGAAAAACAGCTGATCTTACAAAGGATGTGATTATGTGGTTCTGTTGCAAACAGTTGTGGGTTCATGTTTGGGCCTTTTTTCAACAGCAGTAACCTCTATCACACAGTGGTAACGGACACCTTTCCTTTTCCATTTAGTCTTCAGTTATTTTAGATAGTGCTGTCATGAGATTCATTTAGATTAATTATGACCTATAATTAATTAATCTCTTTTTTAATCTCACCTACTAATGGCTGAGAAAAGCCCTCATTTTGATGTTTTTTTTATTTAAATTCATTACATTATTGTGGCAGACTAAAAAATTAATATATAACCAAAAAAACTAGCTTTATAAAGTCATTTATTGTTTAACAGACTTCTAAACTTTCCTTTTTGTTTTATATCACCAAGGCGGAATAATACTGTGCTCGAATAATTACCAATTAAAAATAAAACATCAGGTCCATATAGAATACTCTAAGTTAACACATCAAGGAACATTTTTTTGAGCAATACAAATAGTGATCACAGAACTTGTTACTAAAACATTGATCTAAAATTAAAATAGACCTGTAAATTACAGTGCTGTAAGTTAGCATATCAAAACTGACAATTTATCACCAAATATTACACTTTTTCACAAAATCTGACATGTGGTATGGCATGATAGTTAAATATAAATATAATTACATAAAATAAATAAAAATTTAAAATAAAAAATCCAAACAGGTAGGCTAGAAAAGTCCCAGTAAAGTTATAGATTAAAAATGAGATAAATGCGATTAAAAAATAGTGCACTAAACGTGGCTGTGATTAATTAATCTCAATTAATGCGATTATTTGACACCCCTGATTTTAGATAGACTGCATAGAAGAGTCAAAGGCCCAGCATCCCTTGAGGGACCAGAGTTTTACACTAAAAAAATCACCCCCATGTTGAGAAGTAGAGGAGTTACAGCTGGTCAGATCTTGGAAACAACAGCATTTGCAATCTTACGCAATATTGCAAGATCTTGCATCATCGGTTGACCCTTGGAGCATATGGTACAAACAACTCGGCTAAGTATGTAGTTCATATATACCTGAAGGAGAGATTGTTTTGTGTAAATTATGGCTTTCTTTACTGCCAAGGCCTTTGTCTGGAACGCTGGTTGTCAACATCCCCAAAAGAGCAGCTTGATTTATGCTCAAGAAGCAGAAGGAAGTGACTAATAGGGACAAACAAGAACTCCATGCCAAGATCTTATTCTAAATTAGATGCCATGTGTATTTTTTTCATTTCCTTCAAATAGCTGGTGCCAACGAGTGGAATCCTTTTGGTTGGAGGTTGTTTGGAAAATGCAGAAGTCATCCTTAGGAACCTTTTTAAAATAAATGTGAACACCACCTGTTTGTGACAAAATCAACTCCATAAATAAGTATCTTTGGATTCATTTTCTACAGTTTAAGTAATAAAACAACATTTCTAGATGGAATTGTTTGTGTTTGCTTTTGCCTGAAGGCCATATTGTTTCGTAAAATGATGGATTCCCAAACGCTCTTCATTGTCATTTTTCCACTTCTTCGTCAGCCAATCAGAACCCAGCTTTCTGCCGTCCCATGAGCCTCCTCTCTGGGTTGAATATATTGCCTCCATTTGTTGTCAATGCTAAATCCATTTACCAGTCAATCTGCCATAAACATGACGTACGGCACGGCCTTTCGTTTCAGCTTTGGACAATGTGTGCGTTGAAAAGCATTTTTCTGCCTCCACTTGGCTTCACCTCTTGTATCATTTAGAGCATAATAGATGCATTAAAATGAGTAAGTGACCAAATTAAATTCGTGGCATAAATAATTCTCTTGCCAAATTGCTGCAATGTTTAAAAGCTTCCTGGTAAACGGAGATTTTATTTCCCCCGAATTTAGTTTGTTGTTGGTTAAAAATGGCAAAGTGATGGAAGGCTAAAAGCAATTAGACTTTGGCTGCTGCATCATCACTGTCCATCACAGTTTGCAGAAAAAAGACACACTAGTCTTTCAAGTGGTAATGAACTAAGTTTGGAATAACTTCAAACCAATTGATCTCATGAATTCATAGTTAACTATTTCATGATGGCCGTCGCATCTGACCTTAATCTAAAACAAAAATGTCCATAAATCATATTGAGTTATAATTTCATGTGGTAGCAGTGGTTCATAACACACTCTGGGTTGTAACTGATTGGATAATATCTTACACTTACATTCTGATATTTTATAATTTGACTGAAATAGCTTAATCGTCAACATTTTCTCCACTCGCCTGTTTGCTGTATAGATTGTATCTGTATCCTCGCATTATCTGGGGCTTTTCAAGATTAGTTTGTGAAAAATTCCCTTTCTTCCTCTCCAGGTATGGTCACGGCTTTGAAATGTTCTGCCTTGCGTCTGATAGCACCAGGACGTTGGTCGCATCGGCATGTAAGGTCAGTGGTACTAGACCCAATCCACATCATTAGAATTACACGAATCTCCTTTTAAAGACCCGTTCCAATGAAAATCGTGTTTCTTCTGTTTTTAACATGTTCTTGAGGCCTTTTTCTTATGCTACAGGACATATCTAAAAGACATTTAAGCTCAAAATTGCACTTCTGAGTATTTCTGCATTCAAATCGCTGTGAATCAGTAGCAGACGAAAAAATGCAGCCTGGCTTTGTGATGTCACAAAGCCACTGGGCGGAGCACCGGTAATGTTAGGTTGACAGTGTTAGTGGCTGGTGAAAGCTAGCACAGAGAGCTAGCATAAACACAAAGCTCTCAACAGCTGGGGACAAAAGGGGGGGGGGGGGGGGGGGGGGCGTCAACAGCTCCGCTGACGACCCAGAACAAAAACAAAACAAGTGCAAAACAAGACAGAGGGAAATTAAAAGGTAGTAAAGATGGCACACATGAGAAAGCAAATGATAAGTGTCTAAGCAAAAAGAAAACATGTTTAGTGGCAATCTACGACAATCTACGTTGTCGTTGTAGGCGTCTAAAGCTGAGCATGCAGCAGTACTGCTGTGGAGTACAACCACATGGCGTCAGCTGCAGAGGCTGCAGTATCACACGCTCACCGTCACCCAGATGGCCTTCTCACCTGACGCACAGCTCCTATTGGCTGTTTCTCGAGATCGCACCTGGTCATTATGGAGAAGGAACGCGCCAACACCAGAAGGTTCAGGTGAGAAAAAGTTACAACAAAATTTCACAAACATGTCTCACATGTTCAATGAAGAAGAAAGAAAAATGTGTTTAATTAAATATTTCAGGAAGTGCCGACAGTCATTTAGGTCGTTCACATTGAGATGGCGTTAGTACAGACGGGCCGAAGCAAACCATACAACTTAGGGTTCTACATTTAAAGCTTTATTTTCTGTTTCTTGTTTTTTTACCATAATTAGTTTAATGTAAAATCATAAATGTCTTTACATTTTTGTTTAAACTCCATCAAGGTCTTCACTCCTGGTTTAATAAGTCTGAACAGATGTGGACGTTTTCTGGGACCGTTTAGACGAAGCGTGAAATAAAAGGTGGCAGCGCTCAAAAGCTGTGCAGCTCATCACAAGATAATAGTTGTTTATTAAAAATCCGTTTGACTATTTTTCACCAAAAATACAACATTGGGGATCTTTTGGCAGCCGATAGGTTTTTCAACACAAATTAATTAAAATAAGGTAAACCCTCTGAGTACACTTGTGCCAAATTGAATTCAAAGTCATGCTGGTCTTATTGGACGGACTCCACTTGTTCGTTCTCTGAAGCAAGTGACGCATTGATTGAAATGTGTCCAATAAGCAGCACAGAAAGGAGTGGCTATTTATTAAAAAGCATCTTAGGTTAAAGCATGCTGGTATTTAAATAAAGCTGTAGAGTTTCAGGACTATGAACTCTGCAGAATCTCTGCTCGACAATTCTGAAAAATAATCCAATCAGATTAGGAATTAAATGGTTATTGGTTCTAATGGTTACCGGGGTGACATTGCCCAAACTTAGACTTTATTAAATCAAATTACACTTCAAACCATATCTGGTGACAGTGCTATTTGAAAATTTTACTTTATTGTCCAAAGTTATTTAAATAACGGGTGCACGTAAAACTACTACGATACCAGGTTTTAACAAGTTAAAACGTCCATCTTTGTTGTCTTGATGGCGTCATTTCCAACAAAATGAGGCATAACTTCCTTTGGAAACCTTTCACAATAAAAGACAAGAACCAGCTTATTGAATATGAAGCTTATTGAAAAACGTTCAGTCCCAACCCTCACCTATGGTTACGAGCTTTGGGTAATGACCGAAAGAGTTTTCTCCGGAGGGTGGCCGGGCTCAGCCATAGAGATAGAGTGAGGAGCTCGGACATTCAGGAGGGACTCGGAGTAGAGCCGTTGCTCCTCCGCATCAAGAGGAACCATCTGGTCAGGATGCTGCCTGGACGCCTCCCTGGGGTGGTGTTTCAGGCATGTCCTGCCTGCAGGAGGCACCCGGGTCGACCAAGGACAAGTTGGAGCAAATACATCACCAATTTGACCCGGGAACACCTTGGGGTCCTGCCAGAGAAAATGGTGGAGGTGGCCGGGTAGAGGGCTGTCTGGGATGCCGTACTTGAGATGCTACCAGGATAAGCGGAGGAAAACAAACGAATGAACGTTCAGTCTCCTCTCTCCACACAAAGAAACACAACATGCTTAATGCTTGGTGCACCATGTTTGTGTCCTGTGGACAAGAATCAGCCCTTTGTTCATTTATTATACAGCAGGTGAGTGGTCTTAACGTTCAATGGCAGAGATACCAAAGTAGTCTTCTACCCCTATTTCCTGCCAAAAGAAAATGGACCAGGAAACGGTCGGGTAAGAAAAAGACACAAAGACCAATGTGACGATGTAAAGTTCATTCATGGACTCGCCGACCTTGGCTCACGACGGGCAAGGCTGCTGTTGATTTAGCGTCCAGGAGAGACCTGAGCACGTCTCGGCTAGTAGAAGCTAGTCGTTAGCATTAGCAGCTCTACAACATGGCAGAACTCCTTCAGGCTTGTGTTATTTATGAAGATAAAACAGTAAGGATGCAGAGGGAACGGCGGCAGTGGAAGAGTCATGTTGCTGTTAGCCAATCAGGCATGAGATGGTAGCATATCACGAGACTCCAAATCC
This sequence comes from Aphyosemion australe, assembly GCA_006937985.1. NCBI lineage: Eukaryota > Metazoa > Chordata > Actinopteri > Cyprinodontiformes > Nothobranchiidae > Aphyosemion > Aphyosemion australe. The sequence goes on from SSNS01000036.1 coordinate 2,395,843, forward strand.
TGCCATTTTCTGCCCCCCTCTTCTCCAGCTAACTTCTGCTTCCTGAAACAGGAGCACCAGATCTTATTTTCCATAGAGATCGACTCACAAGGCATTCGTTTATACTAGAGACCGCTACAGATGTGTTGAAATAATGAGTGTACGCCCTCTTTAAGAATACAGAAGTCAAAGGCAACAACTGGAATGTTCTTGTTGCTTGACTTCTCATCTAAAATATATCTTTTGCACTGAAGAAGAGGATAAATGTTTTCAAGCAAAATAAGCCCAGTTGCCTTTTTGACGTTGTTTTTACTCTTAGGAATCCCATGTCCTGGACGAAGGATGATCTGCACCAACATTCATTGGCAGACCATAAACTCTTTCATTTTTCTGTTCACCTGCAGTGGCAGCCTGGAGGAGGGGGAGTGACGACGATAAGGGAGTTTTATTTATTTATTCATTCTACCAAAGGATGGGGAGGGGAGGGGAAGGTCGGGACTCCCGTCCGCTTCGGTTGGCTGCTGAATCACTCAAGGTGATTGTGAGGAATGCAAACAGTCTCGGCGGCTAGACGAGAGGAAGGTTTAACAAAGTCGGCGCACATCAAACAAACCGACTCGCTCTGGTCACACATCTTCCGCCTGCCTGTTTTGTCTCAGCCTGTCTGCCTTCCCCACCAGCACTCTGCCCTCCCAGGTGGTTCACGTCATTTATACCCGCGTCTCCTTTTTTTTCTCCCTACATTTGTTTTTTGCTTATCTATTTACTTTGTCTGCTGATCTTGTTTTCATCTCGTCGTGAGTGGACTAAACCGCCATCATGCCCTTCGGAGTCCTGCTAATGGATGAAGGTGCAACATGTTTGTCCCGAACTGTAAACCACCCGATGTGTGTGTGTGTGGCATTGCAGAGCCTGAGTACTGCAGACCTACAGACAGGCAGCTGCCAGCAGCATACAAACAAGCTCTCCAGGGAAAACCAATCTGGGCTCTGAAATGACTTAGGCCGGGGAAATAAACAGCAGCAGGTCATAAACCAAATCAGAAATAGAGGGCTGGAACGAGGTTCTCTGTCTTGTTGGGCTGTTTATTTGTCGCCCAGGAGAGGCGTTTTGTGGTCGCAGAGCGGCGAGGCAGAGATCCAGACATGCTGATGACACGCAGCAATAATCAGAGTTTAGCTCATCCTCTGCTGAGAAGGGAGATAAATGGAATGGCTGCTATGGCTCTGGTACTGTGCTTGAATTCAATTTTTTTACATCCTTTTCATTCCCGGTCGTTTCCCTGCAGAGCCCCGGTTCTCCCTGCACGCACACACCGGGAAGGACACGGCCGTGCACAGCCGCATCATCTGGTCGTGTGATTGGAGCCCCGACAGCAAATACTTTGTGACGTCCAGTCGGGACAAGAAGGTCGTTACAAATGTTGATCTTAGTCTGAAATCTCCTAAATTTATTGTCTTTGGAGATATTAAAGTGAGGAAAACAGCTGTACTCTGAGTAAAAGTCACGTTTTTCCTGATTTTTAAGGTGATAGTTTGGGGTCCGTGCAGACCAGAGAGCTCTGAGGGGTCGGAGATCAAACTGTGCTCTTCGGTTTTGGACGTGGGGGATTCTCCTACAGCCGTAGCGTTCTGCCCCGTACGCTGCTCTGATAACAGGTACTCGCTCATATTTACACTTGTGTTTAATATTCACCGTTTTATCTGATGATTTCTCCTTTTGAACATTATTGTTTGTTTTCTGTAAGCTGTCTGGTAAATCTGAGAACATCAGTTTATTTTACACCTCCTGAGCTGACGGTGTGTGATAACACACGGGACCAAACTCTTTCCATTTGGGGCCTAAACTTGTTTTCTTAAACAGGTGTTGACTAGAGCGCAACGTGATAAAATGGCCTCAAATTACGTGTGAATGTGTTGATTCAGAACAACAGCTTAACAACACAAGATTTATTTAAAGAATTTAATTTTAACTACAGTAAATTTGCACATTTTTATATATGGAGAAACTGTCCTTTAGGAACATCCTTTAGGAAAACTACTGCACTGATTCTTATGTTTCAGCAGGAAACAAAACCTAAGAACAACCATCTGGAGCTTCTGATTCTGGAGTTGCTTCAGTTGTTCGATAGATTCGGCAGCTTTGTGCATCAACAATAAGATTTTTTTTGTTACTTTCTCTAATAAACGTACTGCAGATATGCAGGTAAAGATAAAAACAAACAGCAACACTCATGAACTGTTTTGTGTTGATCTTCTATGTCGATGCTTAATAAAACTGTCCGATTAATTGAATTTTAATCTGAATAACGATCTGGGTTTTCAACGATCATTAAAGCAAAATGATCCGATTTTTGCTCCTCCGTGATTTACTCCAAGTTGCAAATCAAGCGCACCTCCTACACAGTGTTGCCAACGTAGCGACTGTCGCTACTTCAAACGACTTTTCAAAGGCTTTTTTTCCCTAAAATTGGGATTATTTTAAAATATGTTCCAAGCAAAATACGACCCAGCAGCTTCTAGGTGTGATTCAGTCTTGTTTTATTAGTTACAACATTTTAAAGTAATTGATTCTAATTATGCTAAAAAGTTGTGTATTGGTGAAATTCTGGCGATACGATACGTATCACGATACGGGGAGACGATACGATATATCACGATATATCGCGATACATTCAGCCAGACGACATTAACATTTATTTTGGACTGAATTTATTGTAGGAAAATTCAATAAACAGTCCAAACTGATACACAACATGTTTAACATGAGATATCTGAACCATAATAGAGGGATTTACATCTCAATGGTGGAAACAACCCATTGCACACTGCTGCCAGCTAGCGGTCGGTGTTTGAATTGCACCAAAAGAAAAGAAAATACACAAATGTTTGAATGTAAATTCTTCCAAAAATTCGATACACAGCTTTTGAATATCGATTTAATATAAAAACATCACGATATATTGCCATATCGATATTTTCTTACATCCCTACTAAAAGTGGCCTAAAACTGATTAAAAACGACTAGACGTTTCTTTTAAGACTCTGAAAAACTCTACAGATATCATTTGGGTCTTCCTGTCTCTTCCATAGCTACCTGCTGGCCATTGGCCTGGAATGTGGACGGATCCTGTTGTTCAGATGGAACCCTGGGCAGGACGTTGCTGCAGGAGGTGACTGGGTCCGCTGTGGAGAAACAGACAGCTCGTATCTTTTCAACACATCACCTGAAAGTTTAAAGTCCTCCAGTGATGCTGTGTGTTTACATGTAATATTTAGTTTATCACCCTAACAGTGGTGTTGGGGCAGTGTCTGTAGAGAGGCTGCAGCAGGTAAGACGAAGAAAAGAGACATTTAGGTTAGAAGCCTCCAGACTTCCCATCTTCATTATTTCCAGTGTCTCGACTTTTCACCTGTCTGCTGCATATTTTGTCTCTGTTTCCTTTGAGAGTCTGAATTTGCTGTAGCTGTTTTTTTTTCCTTGATCCTGCATCCTCTCACAGACAGAGCCACACGTTGGCCGTCAAGCGGCTGCGCTGGAGGCCCAGAGCTGGCCGAGCAGGTGTAGGGAACAGCGAGGTGGACGGACAGACCGACATCGACAGAAAACTCAAAGAGGAGAGCTCCTGGGTCCAGCTAGCCAGCGCCGGCGCCGACCACTCTGTCAAAATCTTCAGCCTCAACAAACACCACCTACAGTGACACCACGATGTCCACATTGGGACTGTGGGCCGCCACAGAGGCCACAGCTGCTCTTCTCTCACGAGCCGTTCAGTCTCGGTGACAGCCAGTCTGGTTACGGGTCAGTCAAAGGACAAAAGCTGCAGCGCTAAAGCCCCGCAGTGTGTCTGCACAAAGCTGAGCAGATCTGATGGGTGGGAGCAGAATGGTAAAAACACCATGACCTCCGGCTGGGATTCTGCTCGGACACTTCAGAGTGTTTTAGATTCAGAGAAGAACACCGTGTTGGAAATCCGCACAGACTGCACACTTGCTGGTTGTTGAGGAAAACATTCGTGAGTGAATTCTAAAGCAAATCCCAGAAATGACCCGTTTCCTGTCTGTTTGCTGTCATTAACCACAGAAATGGATCCATTGTTATTTTTGATAGATTTATCGTCACAATTTGTTTGGTTATTAAATTAAATGAAAAATATCAAAAATAAAAGATGAAATAATTTCTCCAAATAATGTTCGCTGTGTTTTTATAGAAGTGTAGAATAATAAGAGTTTCTACTAACATCCTCACTAAAGTACAGGCGTTAATGTCTCAGTTTTGTTTACCTTACTTTTTATATTAAACATCAATTAAAATGTTTTTTATTTTGAAATTGAACCAGATAATTGTTCTAATATAGCTGCAAAGTAAATGTTATATCTGACATGTTGCATTGCTTTTTTTTCTTTCAAAATAAAGTTTTCAGTTTGCTTTATGTCCCACCTGTACAACGTAGGGCTGTCAATCGATTTTTTAATCGCGATTAATCGCATGAGTGTCCATAGTTAACTCACGATTAATCGCATGAGTGTCCATAGTTAACTCACGATTAATCGCAATTTTTTTTCTTATTCAATTTTTTTTTATTTAGCTAGCTTGAGCTAGCTATTTCACGACTGCATGCTAAAGCACAGAACAAACAAAAACAAAGTAAGATTGAAAGTGAAAAATAAACCTAAATGTTTTTTTCCTAAAATTTTTCCCTCATATGAAAATGGTGCAAGTTTCTTGTTAAATAAAATAAAAAAAGTATCTTATCCAATTTTAAGTGATATTGGGTAAAAAAAAATCAATATCCCTTTATTCCTATACGATAAGAAGTGCTAGCATTTGCTAATGCTTAGATGAGACATGTGAAAAGATTATGTTATCAATATTTGTTTAGAAATCTTTTAGGTCATTTATGCAGTTTTATAAGTTAGTATTTTGCAGTGAAATATTCACAAAACATCCATTCTTCCATATTCCTCTGCTTATCCTGGGTCGGGTCGAGAGGGCAGCAGCCTAAGCAGAGAGGCCCAGACGTCCCTCTTCCCAGCCACTTGGGTCAGCTCCTCTGGGGGAATCCTAAGGTGTTCCCTGGCCAGCTGAGAGACATAGTCCCTCCAGCGTGTCCTGGGGCTTCCCTTGGGTCTCCTCCCGGATCGATGTGCCCAGTAAACCTCACCAGGGAGGCGTCCAGGAGGCATTCTGACCAGTAGCCTGAGCCACCTCCATTGGCTCTTCTCGATGTGGAGGAGCAGCAGATCTACAGATGCTCCTCTTTCATTTGGTGAAGACTAGACTAAAACCATTATTTGACCTTTGGTGAACAAACTCCATTTTTGTTGTTAGAAAATAAAACTTCCAGGCATAAAAGGTTGAAAAATAAAATCTTTCAACACTGTTGACTGCAGAAGGCAGTGACATTTTAATTATTTTAATCAAAAAGTTATTTAATCCATTTTATTATATTCGAACAGCTTTGACCTAGGGAGCCTACAGATAACAGCCCATTCAGATACATTAGTGGAAGATTGTCTGGTGTCTTTTTGAGCCCCTTTATGGAAATCGTTCACGATTCTCAAGGACGATCCATGTCGAAGATTTACAGCGAGCTGCAGCCAGGTGCGCCGTCGTTTCATGTCAGCCATAAATAAATTTGCAGTTACCACAGGCTATAACTCAAACCTAATCACATGAAGAATCAACCGCGACCACACGTGCATCCACAGAAAATGCCCGTCTTTCATAGAGCAATGAGGTTTAGGGACAAAAGTGCCATAAATCAAGGAATTTCTCCACTTTTCTACAATTTAATTATGGGATCATGATCTGAATGACTGATATTCTTGATTTCCATCATGATGTGAGGAGCTCATCGCTCTGCCTAACATACAAAGCATGTGATTCAATCCCAGCGGTTCCTAATGTGCCCTTGACCCTTACTGCTGATGGGATTGGATTACTTTAACGTGGTGAAAAGGAGGGTCTGGAAGTTGCATCGAGAAATCTTTAAAAGCTGCAGCTTAGGGAGGAAATTGGTGACCAATGGCAGAGGAAATAAAGCACTGCTGAGGCCTGCTTTAGAAAGCGAGTGACTGATGGAACATTTGGCATGATTATTTTATTATTCCTAGGGGTCAGTCATACTTCTCTCAGGTGTGCAGTCAGATTATTTAAAAGTAAACGCTCTGTTTAGACCAGTATGATATTTGATGCTTTGCTTAGATAAACAAAGATAACTTAAAGGATGTTTAAGGAGGCTGGTTTTTATTGTATGTGTGGAGTATCACTTTGCTGTGAATACCAGTTTTACTTCAGTTGCATTTAATAAATTTATTAATGCACCAAAGCACATCTATGTTGGTAATCAGATGTCTGATCAGATCTTTTTAAATGCCAGAATTTTCTTTTGTGGTGCCCCGAAAGGCAAGCAAATAAAATATATAAAGAAATAAAGGCTGCCTGGTGGTGCAGTGGTAGCTCTGTTTCAATCTGATGTTTAAAAGTGACATGCATGTGACATGCAGATGCTAAAATCTGTTGGTTTTCTTTAGAAAAAAAAAGAGAGTGTAGTTTGTCAATAAAAAAAATTTGCAGCCATCCTAAAATGTGCTTCAGTGTGAAAGACAAAAAATAAGTACCTTCCTTTTGCACTACATGGTCATTTTTGTAGGACTCAACCCCTGGATGCAACACTTTTCAGATTAATTTTAAGACATGTTATTTTTAGCTGACTTTATACCAACTGTTAGCTCATCAAATTGGCGTTTCTAGGGGCGGAGTCACAGGGGCATTGGCCCCCTGAAGTGCCCTTGTCCTGTCACTCATCTGTCCTTTGCACGATGATCAGATTATAAGTGGATGCAAGTCCCAAAACTAGCTGCACTAATGAGCCAAATAGGAATTTATGGGGTGAAATCTTGTGTAAGGATGTTGGACTAATACTGTGGCCCCTTGATGGCCCCGTTCATAGAAAAATCCTAGATCCGCCTCTGGCTCCTCAGCACTCTCCTCCTCTTCAAACTCAGCACTTAAATGATGTCTTCTAATTCACACACATCAGCTTCTTGAAGCTCTACATCCATTTAAATTAATGTAACTTTTTGTTAGGTCGACAAACTATCTGATCAGATAGCCCTAAACCTTTAGTCCTACCCTTTCAGATCAGTCTAATTCCTTATGCATGACCCTATTTAAATATAATCAATAACTGTGTAAAACTGAGATGTTGCGTCATATTTGTGTTTGCAGAAACCTAGTTGTGTTTTAGTTTGTCCTCTGCTTAGATATCCAAATCAACATGATGAAAATATGTCGATGTGTTCAAACTGAATGCAGCAGACACGTGTGCATGATATTCTAGCCTCCATCAGATCTAGCAGGAGTGAAAGAGGATCCATGGAGCCTTCCCTTCATCTGACGCAGGTCAACTTAATCAACCCGCATCGCATTTGAACAGCGAGTTCCCACTGAGACAACAGAGAAAAGGTCATGCAGCTTGCTCTGTTAAATGTTTGGTTTGAATTTGTGAGCGGCAGCAGGATTTAAAAACCAGAGCCAACTTTATGTTCTGCTGACACGTTTCAACAAATGGTAGAGTCAGCTGGCTGGTCATGTCTGGTCCCATACCCACTCCACTCCAGTTGGTGGCAGTAATGAGCCAAGAAGTGGCTTGTTATCTACCACAAAACAGCTTGAAGAAGAAGAAATTGGTTGTGTGGAGCTCACAAATTCACTAGAATGAAAGAAAAAAATGACTAAAAAAAAAAAAGAATAAATAAATGAATAAAGGAAAAAAAGCATAGCCATAAGTGCCACCCAAGCAATAAGTGGCCCACCTAGGCCACCCCATTTTAAAAGGCCTGGGCACGCCACTGGTTTGCATTCTAGTGAATTTGTGAGCTCCACACAACCAATTTCTTCTTCTTCAAGCTGATTTGTGGAAGTTAGCAAGCCCCTTCTTGGCGCATTACTGCCACCAACTGGAGTGGAGTGGGTATGGACCGGGTTTCTAAACACTGTCAGTATGAAAAAATAATAAAGAAATGTTCTGTTGGTCTGGGGTTGGAGAAAACGTTGAAGGTGTATGTTGCCACCTGCTTTTTTGGGGGTTTGTAATCCCAAACCTGTTGTGGACAATGGAAAGTCAATTTAAATGGAACTCAGTGGGGTGGCCAATCAGATTTCAAGGGTGGCATGTGCTGCAGGAGGCCACTCCCTGGACACGCCCCTGTTACTAACGCAAGCATCCCCACTGCACCACCAGAAGCCTTCACACTTGGAGATGTTCTGGTGGAACATTTCAACTCGGCATTTTTAGCTTTGTACTTAAAACTTTAACACATTCACATAAAGTCTAAAATGCACCACTTCTTGAGGGACTGACCCATGACCCTTAAGCACACCAACACAGTACCTTACTGACTTAGCTACACAAGCATACAATAGGAAGGTGTTTTATAGAGCTAGCATCTTGAAGAGAAGATGCAGAGTCCATGGATGTTGCCTGAGCTGAAACATACAAACATACACCACATTATTGCAAATGAATCTGGAGGCTACAGCATTTCGTGTCAATTTAGCATGAAGTATCCTAAGAAATTAATATGCACACCTGAAAATGATGCAGTAGTGCTGTATTGCATGATGCAATTCATGTTAATACTAGGGGTGGGACTCAATTAAAAAATTAATCTAATTAATTAGCGGCTTTGTAATTAATTAATCTTGATTAATCGCATTTTAATCGTTCAAGAAAAATTGCCCCAAAAGCAATTTTTTTTAATTAAAAATAATGAAACAGAGAATCAAACAATAGTCATTGACATTATTATAGTAAACACAAGCTATTTTAATTTCTAAAAAAAAAATGCTTTTAAATTGTATTTCAATACAAAACAGGAGAAAAAATATATATGTACGTATATCACTGGCAAAAATAGGCCAGACCTAAAAGTACAATACTATTTAAGTACATTTTGATAATGGTATTGTCTTTATAATAATAATAATAATAATGATAATAATAATGGGTTGATAGAATGTGTGTGCAATTTGATTTGATTTAGCATCTTTACAGACAGAAATGAAGGCAAACACACATTAAGAGGGATTTCTGATCACTCATTTGATTGTAGTTTTAGTTGTGTTTGGAGCACATAAGAAAGGTTTACATGGTCTTGTAGCCAAGGTTCTGACCTTTCTTTAGAGGTGCAGCTTGACTATATTGATATTTAGGGCATGCAGTTTGCTGCTAAACTTCAACATCCCCCAGTTGGGGGACCCTCGGGCTTAAAGGGTTAAATGCATTATTTTTTTTAACGCGTTATTTTTTTCTAATTAATTAATCAATCATAATTAACGCGTTAAATTCCCACCCCTAAAATATTCATCACACTATCTGTGCTTTAACCGTTAAAGCTTGCCTGTGACACCATCTTTCATTCTTGTTATGTTTGCCTTTAGCTCAGTCAGCATCCACATCCAGCTCTACTACCTTTGTCTTACCACAACATGCAGCTGTGCCCCCATCCCTGGTGCATCTGACAGCGTCTGCAGGTATAAAATAAGAACGATGATTTTGGAAATGTCTACTTTTCCTAATAATCTTTCCACAATTACTGGATAATAGCAAGACCATAGAAAGCTGAAACTCCAGAACAAAACTATTATTTTAGACCTTTAGTCATGTGATGCTATGATATGACCACATTTTTAGAAATGTTTTAGAAGAGTATGAACATGAAAGGTATGAGCATGTACAGCATCAATATTTAGCTGGGGCTCCTTTGGCCTGGATTACTGCATCAATGCGGCGAAGAAAGAAACGTGATTTATTTTAATTAACACTTTATTTAATGATGATGTGAAAAGTAAAGGCTGTCCATAACATTCAGACAACAAAAAAAGAAGGTTTTTCAAATCCCCGCCCTGTCCTCATAACAACTAATGGCTCAAAAAATAAATTAATTAAAAAAAAATGTTCAGGTGTCCCAAATGTGATGCTTTTTTACACAACTTCTTTATATCTAGACCTGATCTGTACATAACATAGTTACAGATACTTTAAATAAAAAAGACTTTAAAGAACCCTTGTGACATTTTTGTGAAATGTTTCCTAAGTAAAAATGAGAACGTACATAAAGATCTTTACATATACATATATTTATTTATATATATATAATTCTCTATTCTTTCCATAATAAGAAAACAAGTTATTGCCCCTCTTGAACATGTTGCATTTAATATAAGTTTTGTTCGTCGTTTTAAAGTTTGAATTGAACGTAATGCCAGGTGATACCACATATCAAAAATGACAAAACAGTAACAGAATGGACCTTTGTGTGTCTCCACTTAATATACTTCGCTATACTTCTGCATGTGTATTCTCCAGAGAACCCGACAATGAAACATACAAAGATATTATTATATATGTCACATCGATTTTCCAACTGAAAAGGTAAAAAGACCTGTGGCAATTACAAACCATCAGCATGACGCTATTTATTACAGGATATTATGAGCCCTTGACCCACAACAATTGCATTTGAACATTATTTTCATCCATGAGAACAACTGAAATGATTGAGAACAGAACACAAACTAGGGCACATTAAAATAAAATGACACCTCATGATCTGCATTTGGTATTTTAGATGGTGTAGAAAAAAAATCATTTCGTATTTTTGTAAATTACAGGGGTGGCGTCGTTAAAATTAATCAATAGCTGCTACTTTAGCTTTATTGCCCTCAGCGAACCGGTGCTAAACCAGTTTTATATGTCAAGTTCGTCCACTGAGAATCTTGGCGTTGACGGAAGTATTAACGAAATCTCAAACCGATGGCTTAGGAGGGAATAAACCAAATTGCAGATGAGAAGATGGAGCAGAGTGGATTTGTCACAACAGTTGCAAAAACAGAGGTAACTCTGTGAGTTATACATTTTATTTCATGCCATCTTGAGAAAGCCAAATACCAAATACTCCATACATGGACACCATCATCAGGGTATCAGCAAATTGTACACAATCACATATAATGTCATATATAAAATGTGCAGGTTGGTTGTTTTTTTTTTTGTTTTGTTCTTTTTGTTTCTCCTGAAGGAAGAACCAACCCTCTTGACGATGTCTCCCCACTCACATCTTCTGTGACTGTGATTCTCTGGTTGGCAAAGGTGCAGGAGAAATCGTGACTCCTTGGAGGTTCTGTGCTCAGGGTTTCCCTGCTCCTGTGCGTGGCAGGGCCTGGAAGGGGAGGAGTAGGAGTCACCCCGATATGTCTGACAGCAGTTGGGTCTCTGCTTGTTTGTATTTCCGCTCCGGCTCAGTCTGCTCCACCAGTGTTCACAAACGAGTGCTGAAAGTGGAGCTACTCCCCAAACTGTCCCATTCACCGACACGTTAAGTTGATCTATAACACATTGTACAGTTTACAGATGTGTGGCCAATGCACGTTGCTGGGTAAGCGCAATCCTGACCCAGAGTATGTAGTGTGGGTCCTGCAGGCTACAATATAAGACAACAGGCACAGCGTTTAACAAACGCCTTAAAAATAAAAACCAAGACACCAATGGTGAAACAATATGCTGAGAACAAACCTTCTCACTGCCGATAAAAAAAGTCTTTCACCCCCCACCAGTTTGCTTTCCTCCTGCACTTCCTGGTTTTGTGAAAACCAACGATACTCTTGAAAAACTGTTTCGCTTCAGCGGCACAGATTTACATTTTCGTAGCAACGAGGTTGCTAAGCATGAAGGGATTTTTCTGGGTATGATCTGTGAGAGAAAGCCCTGTGTTTGTGTTGTATCTCTGTGGCCAACAGCGGTGGCATCACTGCATTGAAACTGAAGCTACAGTCACTCGGGGCTAAGAACACCAGACCTCCACGTGTCTACTGCCGTTACTGCTTCGGATGGAAATTCAGGTTAACCACGGTAGACCTACATTTTTTCCACCATCCCTTATTTTGAATTCGTTTCATTCCTTAGAAAATCTTCCAACTCTATGTTGATGACACCCCCTTTGCTCTGAACGGTAAGATATGAGGTTTAGATCAGACTGACATCTTAGTAATCCATAAAGACAAACCTGTGGGTTTCAATAGCTGTAAATCCTATGATGCTCTCCTGGCTTTTAAGTGGACATCTGTATTTGTGCATTTCCTGTCACGTGACATGTAAAATAAATCGGAAACACTATCGTGGTGTTTTTTTTTAAGTTTTTGTTCTATTTTTCTAACATATACTAAAAGACATAGCATAAATTTTCTGTAAGACATGCTTTTTGAAGGTAAATCAAACAAGCTGCAGAATATGAAAGCCTTAGCTAAGACTGACATGAGGTCTCTGACATAAACTAGCAGCGGAAAAATGAACAAAATTGAAAAAAGAGCAATGTTGGAGGCATGGGACATGCAGCTGTTTGATGCCTGTAACCTACAATAATAACCGTTACACTGACAAATGTATCTGTTATTCCTCTGACTTATAGGAGGCTATGTTTTATAGGTTTTCAATGGAGATTTTTGTATCTACCTGCTTCTGTTACACGGTTCACACTGAAAAACCCTTTTAATCATCCATTCACAGCATTTACAAATCTTACAGTACATCAATGTCAGAAACAATGATATTTACATGTCTGCACAGCGTTGGAAAGGGGGTGACGTCTTTCTGTTTAGTAGGATCTTGCACATGTCTCGGTCTTAAACTAATATCCAATCTCTGAAGCAGTGAAATGCTCGAGTTCGATGACATGCTCAGATGTAGCCGCAAGCACATACAGTACATACAACAGTTAAAAAAATGGACAGAAACAAACAATCCCCTCTGAAGCAGATAAGGCTACACATGAGATTAGAGCTGGTCCACCGCAGCTGTTGGGGTGTCATTGTGTTTGTGCATTTGTATCTGTGTTGTCTGTGTCTGACTGTGCATATGTGTATAGGCCTAGCCTGAGGGGAAGTTGGCCAAAGGGATGTTAATCACAAACGTTTTTAAGGACTGACACTATCAGTTCTCAAGAGACTGGGGTGCAGAGGTATAATGAGTGAAACTTGGTCCCCCCTCACTCTTCTCCCTAACTCTTCTATAGTCCAAGACAAAATACGCACAGACGCTGACGATATCAGTCTATTCGTTGTAGAAAAAAAGAACCATTTGTGTCTCCTCTGCAAAACACAAGGTGGGAGAGAGGCCGAAGCTCACAGGCCAGAGACCATTACTCGGTAGGAAGGGGGCATGTGTCTGTGCCTTGGGCTGGAACCAGGGCTTCCATTTGGGCTGGTGCAGCTGGCATCAACCCCACCTATGGAAGGTAGGTATGCATGGTGCAGGATGGGCAGCTGCAAAGACAGTCGACGCTGTATGCTGCAAAAAATGAAATGGAAGGAAAAAGGTTAGATCTTACAATCTTGTTTGATTGTTAGACATTACAAGATTGAAAAACGTCAACCAGGGGTGTTTCTCAATCTCAAGGAACCTCGCCTTGATGACATCAACAGTGCACGTAAGCAGGGGGTGGGCTCTGGCCGGCCGCGGTCACGTGGGACAAGTCTGTTCCATTTAACCATTTTCTTTGACCAAGGAAGGACAGTGTCCTTGTAAGCAAGGCGTCTGGCCTGGCAAGGCAGTGCCTTGGCAGGCAAGGCAAGGCGAGGTTCCTTAAGATTGAGAAACACCCCAGGTCTTTGTTGTAACAATGCACCTGTTGGAAAGTTTGTTTATCCCTAAAATACATTTGTTAGGAAAATGCAATAGTTGGTTGCACCCATGAAAAAACTTGCTATATCTTCCCAGTCAATGCCAAAATTGCTGGACTCTTCTTTGGTGTTGTTTATTTTAATTGGGTGATTGAAGTATGAAGAAAAATGACAAGCAGGGTCCTCAGAAGCAAGTGAAAGAACCTCAAACAACAGCCTGGTAGCTTCTCCTTGGTCTGATCACCAGCTTGATGGCACCTCATTCCTCAACCAGCATTTGTCACAAATCAGTCAATGTGGTTATGTTGGTCACTTTAGCATGAACAGGCACTCCCAAGATGATCCCAAGTGTTAAATGTGGCCGTTCCATCCTCCCCAATCCCAAATTATTGAGGTAGTCTTCAAAAAACCCTTCCGTAAATCTGTAGGTCTTCAGTTGCTCTATATGGGGGCAAACATTACCATCTTGGGGGAAAGAGTTGCACCCCAGGTTGTAGTACTGAGATGTGGGATCGCCACCATGTGCAGAATCTCTTCTCATTGCTCTTCATTGAGATTGCACCCTGTGGTGTGGTATATCCTACAAGTGCAGCAATCAGCACAGCATTATCCAAGTCTTCTCTACATTTTCACCTTACAATCCAAATGCTGTAGGCAGAACATGGACTCATCGCCAATATGTCGTGTTCCTTCCAACTTCAATCATCTACTCCAGTAAACAATCCCAAACAAGAGTCACTAGCAGAATAAGCTCCTTGGCTTTGGCAGAAAAGATTTGGCAAGTTTTTTCTGGATGTAACCTACATGCTCAACTCTGCTGGTCAACCCACGAATGGATTTTCTTCACAAATTTGGCACCATTCATGGGGTTTCCCAATGATCTTAGATTTATTGACAAACAGCCGAGCTACAAAAAACCAAATTGACCAAATGAAACTGTCTTTACTTTTTGTGAAAAGATTGGTTAATAATGAAAATATTATGAATAATTAGTCATCAATGAAAAGCAATGAAGTTGGGGCCACCAGTGTACAAAAAGAGAAAAGAAACACAAATATTATAGTTATTAGGTCTCAAAAGTCTGTGTTGTCCTGGGGCCTCATTTATCAACCGTACTTACTAGGGGTGTAACAATATCCAAATCTCACGATACGATATTTATTGCGATATTGTGGGGAGGCTCACGATAAAAAGACTCACAACATAAAATACTTTGACTGGAATCCTCTGTGCTGCGTTCACCGCTGTAGCGTCCATACTCCATGTTTGTTTATCTTTGCTGTGTGGGCTGCACGCACTCCCATTGGCGAACTGGCCGATAACACGGAAGTAAAGGATCATGGTCTATGTAGTTTACTTTGATATGCTCTGGTGGAAAAGTGTTATTTTTACCTCAAGACGTACTGTACGATATCTTGACAAGACCACGACGATATTGTGGTCATTTTACTACGATATTGCCAATATTGTTACAGCCATAGTACTTACGCACAGATCTGTGTGTATTTTGTGCGTAGGAGCTAATTTACGCATTGTGAGGCATTCATCATTTTGTACTGTGTGAAAATGTTCCTAAATATAGGCAAACTTCCAACCACGCGTAGGAACAGCATCTAGTGGTAGAACAAGGGAACTGCAAAACTGAAGGTCTCATTCGACCACACACGCTCCTCATCCACTAATTATTCTACTTAATAAATTATTATTTTGGTGGGGGAAAAAAGCTTTGTCGCATAAATGGTGCTAAAACCTATAAAAGACACATGTGACCGACAGGTATCTGACATTGTAGCATGGCTGATCTGGTGTTATTGGAGGATTTGGCAGAGGATCCAGAGTGGTTCCTGAGCAGATACCGCTTCCTGAGCTCAGAGGAGGCTGCAGCGTCAACAAACATTTTCTAACAAGAACAAAACTAACTCTAAACAGAACATGCATTCAACTCCTTAAATGTAAACTGTAAATGGCAACAGAATGGAACATTCAGTCCGTTTCTCTACGTTTCTTCATATTTAATTTTATGTCGAACCATTATTTCTTTATTTCCGACAGGAATCCTCTGTGCCGACCGCGTTTACAATAATACAATTACAACCTCTGCAACTAGTTTGTTCTCTTCTAAATCGGCAGCCAGTGCCTCAATCTCGCTGTCAATAAAGGTTTTTTTTTTAAAAAAAAAAAACCCCCAGGGAATCCCCTCATGAGCTGCACAAGTAGTGTGACCAAATATGGTTAATTGAGGGCGTTTCTGTATGTAAATCCCGATGAACGAACACGAGCACCTGGGTATGCACAGGTGGGATTTATCACCAGATGTTTGTGCAGGAATGTGCGTACGATAAATCAGGATTTTTGCTGTTCGTACGAACATTCTAAATTTCGTTCGTAGGAAGGAATATAGGAATATTTCTACGAACGTTTGATGAATGAGGGCTCTGGTTTCATTGACATACTTAGAAGGGAATGACTATAGGTATTTTCTATTTGAGAGAGTTTTGCGGGGACCATTTGTTTTTACTCTTTTGGTGCACTGTAATAAAGCTTTTGTCTTAAATTAAACGGATTAATTAACCTTCAAAGGATTCTGACATTAGGTTTTGCGAGACTGTCCTTGTAAAACGTTGGAAAATTAATTAAAAATAAAAAGAAAGTAAATCTTAGAAATACAAGGCTACATTCTAGATGTGCAACATAATGATGATAAATAACAGAAAAACTAAGTGGTCAAAATGGTTACCGATCATTTATATTCATAATGTTGAAATCATTATGAGACTGTCTAGTTCAATCAGGACAAATGAGTGTTTGCAGCTCTGCTCTGGTCAGCGGTCCTGACTTCATTTACTGTCCTAATTTTAACAACCCATTTGATCAGGACATCACGTTAATTCATCATGCTGCATGAGCTGCGTTCATGGAATATTCTGCGTCTAATCATTTCTGTGCGTTGGTTTGAAATCGCATCCCAGAATCTCGATGACGAAGTGCAACACCTGCGTTCAGCTCAGGAGCCTCTGTCATATCACGCTCTTGCGTTCAGGGTGACAAAATGATTATGAAACAAATCAGGAAGTATTTGATTTTATGCGCAAAAAGATTAAAATACTGTATTTTTATGGGAATTTTGGTACCAAATTTACAAAAATACCTAGCGGTGGGAAATGTAGAGCTACCCACTTTGGTTTTGTTAATAAAATATGAGAAATTTAGTTTTAAAAATGCAGATTAAAAGGTGAATTTGAGCAATCTCACAGTCTGATAAAGCCACATCGTATTTATTAAACGTTGAATACGTATTTTTTGGTGATCTCTCTTCCAGCTTCCCTTCTTCCCGAGTCTGTAACCCACCACTCCCCCCAGCTTTTGGGATCATCTGTCGAAAAGAACATTTCATGCTTCAGCCTGGTGTGACACTTCACACCCTGCCTCAGCACCGCCATGCGTTTGCAACCAAATGCTTGTTATGTAAAAATTATACGAGGGGTCCATGAAATCCAAGCTTTTGAAATAATAATTCTGATAATGTCTCGTGACGATCCCAACCAGATCCATTCAGTCCTATTTCTATTTCTATTCCAGCTTGTATATATTTGTTTGGTCTTCCTCTTCACCTTCTCTCTTGCTGCCTCTTCATCTCACTTCCCTCATTGTGATCAAACATTCATGTGGCACGGGAAAAGCTCTGAGTGTTTCTTTACTTCTGTTCTCCTCCCTGTCTATTTTCAGAGCTCCTTCAAATGCAGCAGTTATATAACCTATCTCTACCTCCCCTCTTGTCTATCTAAACAGCGGTCTCTCTTAGTCTATCATTTTCACTGTAACACTTCTTAATTTTGTGCCCTCTTTGTCTGCCTCGCTCTTCATCCAGCTGGCATCCCTCTCCCAGTTCTAGTAGGAAATTAAAAAAAAAACACCGTAGGAGGCAGAAATCTCAATGATGCATGAAATGTCCCTTTCCCCGCTGATGAAGTCGTCACTCCTCTGCTTTGCTGCCTTATGAATAATAAGTGAAACTGGATGCACATGTATTGCACGAGTGTTTTGAGTGTCCGTGACATCAGCTTTTTCAAGTTGGGACAACAAATCAATCAGCATGCATGTGTTGGAGAGGGTGTGCAGTGTTTCCTGCACACCGGCGGTCTGTGTGGTTACATGTATGGTGATGGGCGTGGGAGGGATAAATTCAGAGCTGATCCATGCTTTCACGGGGCTCCGTTGCCAGAGCAACCGCCTGAGAGTTGCATGTGGTTGCGCTACATGTGACGTGTAGTCTGATGAGGAAAGCTAACAAAACAGAGGGAAGGAAGGAGGATGGGATGCAGGAGTTGAGGTGCTATGGAAATATGAGCACTCACTGTTCAGGTGAGTTGATATCCTCCAGGGGACCTCTGCTTATTCTGGAAGGATCCATGGAGCCCCACTGTGCTTGTGGTTTCTGCTCCAGGTGGTTTTTCAGTATTGATTTCTCTCCATCTGCAACCAAACATGTGTAGACATGAAAAGAAGATAATGACTGTCATACTTTGCTTCTCGGTTGTTTTATTCAACCATATCAGCCAACGGGGAATTGGTGCTCAAGCAGCAAACAATAAAAATAAGATCATAAAGGCTATTTGGATGTTTATCTACGATTGGCAAAGAGATGAATAAATATCCGAAAAGTGTCACTTTGTGACTCTGAAGTATTTTCTGTTTATACTAGAGAGCTGCAGGTGAGCCAATAGGAGGAACTGATTCATGTGCAGGAGGTGGAATTTAGTGTCAACATGGAACACAAACACCATAGCGACATCTAGTGTGTGGAGGTTGCAGTTGCTACAAAAGGACAAGGATTTCAGCCGTCTGGGTGCCAGGTTTGCTGCCAATATGTGAAGTGAGCAGCCAGCACCATGTCCAGAGACGACCTAAACTCACTCTGCTTTTAGATCTTTTATGATCGCTCCTCTTCTGAGAAGGATAATGAAGCAGCTGCTTGACTTGCCGAGTCCGACATTTTCCACAGTTCCAGCCTCGCTGTGCCGAGAGGACTGTTTACCGTATTTGGCAACCCGCATTGGTGCCCTCTAGTGGCTGGTAAATGTAAACATAAACCCAGTGTCATGCCCGTCAATCCTCATACTAAGCAAGCATGTAGCGACAGTGGAGAGGAAAACTCCCTTTTACCAAGAAGAAACCTCCAACAGAACCTGGCTCAGTATGAGCAGCCATCTGCCACGACTCACTGGGGGTTTGAGAAGACAGAGCACACACACACACACACACACACACACACACACACACACACACACACACACACACACACACACACACACACTCACACTCACACTCAGATGCAGACATATCAATGACATTCAGGGTGACTGTGGTTCAGGGGTTAGGAGTTTGCTCTGTAATCGGTAGGTTGCAGGTTCAAACCCAGGCTCCCGCAGTCATGTTAGTCATTGTGTCCTTAGGCAAGACGTTTCACACTCCTAGTCTGCTGGTGGTCAAAGGGACCATTAATGCCGGTGTACGGCAGCCTCGCTTCTGTCAGTGCATCTCAGGGCAGCTGTGGCTACGGTGTAGCTCATTACCGTCAGCGTGTGAATGGGTGAATGATCCACTGTAGTGTAAAGCACTTTGGAGTCCTCTGGTGCTATACAAGTGTTGCCTACCTCAGCCATCTGTTTATATTGTTTTGTTCACAAACTTTTATAGTTCCACATCTGTAACATAATATAATGTCACTCTTTTCTCTACATCAATAAAGTGCAGCGCAGTTTTCAAAGTCTTGACGTGGGTCAGGAGTTTAGCTGACAGTCAAATATGCACATGAGATTTATCTAAGACAGCACGAGTAAAACCAGAGCTAAACAGCAAGTGTCATTATTGTCAAGGTGAAAACAGCAGCTGGATGTCAAAAGAAAAAAAGATGTTCAAATGTAGAAACCATGAAGGACATGCCTCAGCTGCAACAATGAGTTGATGATGAGCCAAATCTGCTAGTCAAGTTAAAGCATGTTTGTCAGTTTCCTTCAACACGGAGGACGCTAATTAAATATTTCAGTCACAGATGATCCCAGACAGGAAGCTGTCCGGGAAACAAAACTTAGATTAATTAACCCAAACTACACACGTAGAGCAGTGGAACGCTCCTGATTGCCCCACGTGTCCCAGATTCTTCCAGGACTTGCTGACCCGATTTACCGAAGCCAGCACTCTACGCCGTCACAGGGGCTTGCAGAACTATTTTAGTTCTGTTTGCACTGAGAGAAAACCCTAACCTTTCAGATTTGTGTTTAAGCCACTGGCAGATATTTATGTGTTTGTGCTGCAAAAAAAAAAAAGTTCTCAGGATTGAAGTTAGCTCACGGCTGTGCAGTCAGGACTTGCTGCAGCTGTGACCCCTTGCAATGAACTCACTGGAACACTTAAAAAAAATCATCATTTTAACCATCTTATTAAAGTTTATAAAGATAATTTTCTTTTACTCTGCTCCAGTCAGAAAACTGTTTCTTTTGACTGATTATTCACTTCACACACACATTTCACTGTAATATCGAGTTGTTGTTACTTAAAAAAGTAGCTTGAGATATTTTTAGAACCAACTATTTGCTTCTAATTCACCGTTAGCATTGTTAGGTCAACTTTAGCCTCTAGCCTACGTCACATGATATTAGAGTAAAACAAAAAGATGCCGTGGCTTCTTAGGGTTGCAAGAAATAACTTCTGGGTCGCTCCTGTTTACTGGCTTCGGTTCTTTAAACAACTCTGGAGCTTGGCACAAACTTATCAACCTCACAAGCTCACCAGTTGTAAACAATAACTAAGACCCTCTTTCAGTTTTTTTAAGAGAAAAGTTGAAAACCCTCCAGCTGGCTGAGAATGAAATCCGTGTCACTATAACCTTCCTTCCAACATGACTGACACATTAGTTTTGGGATTATTTCACTGTAAAATTCTTACAAAATCCTCCTTTAAGTTGTTTTTCTTGAAACAATCGATTTTTCTCTTGTCTCGTTTAACATTTCCTTGAACACATTGGATAAATAATAATCACTGTGATTTATTGCCAGTTTCGTAGCAAAGTGGTATAGTTATAGCAGACACAGAACTGTCAGTCTGTAATGCTAACATTTAACTGAGGCTAAAATCAGGCCAAGGCTTTCTGACTGTCAGACAACCACACGTAATCTGTCATCAGCTGGTCTTCTCCGGCATCACCACGTGCGCTTGTATATTCAAGAAGACAGTTACAGAGAGGGAGAGAGGTGTAGCGCTGCCTCTAACCCTTTGTGAGTGAGTGTAATCACTGTTGACACAGCGTTCTTGTCTTATAACAACCACTCATTCACAGCCGCCTACATGTTTAGACCGGCCCTATTCAGAATGCAGATGACTACAGCTAGGAGGCAGTGATGATGCGTAAACATAGCGAAGCTGCAAAAAGTTTGCATGCTGCTGATCTTAAGAGGAGGCCTAATGAGCTGTTGCATTGCCATATTGTGGGTCAATGACTTCAGTTGAGCAGTACCTTACATGTTCCCTCAGTTTGGATCTCTTTACTGCCTTGGTCCTATCAAGTCATGACCTTTCAGTTGTAAAATCTGGATCTGAAGGTAGAATATGTACCACAACTACCAAGTAAATAATGATGCTGCCTCATTAAAAGACAATTACCTTTTAGTTCCCTGAACATAATTTAAAGCAACATTCCGCAACTTTTACACCTTAAAAGTATGCGTTTTGGTAAAGTTTTGGCATCATACTATCATCTATTATGTTCATTTTCATACCTGTGATAGTGTTGGGGGGTCCCACGTCTGTTTACCGCACTATACAGTTTTTGAGCTCGGGTCGTTACCGGAAGTACTGACTGGGTGTTGCTTTATGGCCGTATATGGCAAGCCAAAGGGATAAAAAAAGTGCGCATTCTAAACATGCGTTATGTCTGCCAAAATGCGCGTCTTGAACGCGAGTTTTGGCGGACATAATGCGAGTTTAGAACACGCATTTTTTTTTATCCCTTTGGCTTGCCATAATTGTATAACGTAGACTCGCTGTAGCAGCGGCAGATTCACCAAAGAAAGCTAGAAATCCCTTATCAGAGGAATCTAGGAATAGAAAAGAAGAACATCATAGAGCAAGAGCAAAGACCAGAGTTATTATTGGGCCGTCTTTTCCTCGCTGGAGAGCTCTTTTAGAAAGAAAGGCATGAACTACAGACTCTAACCTAGCCGTGCTGCTAATGGCTAGGTAAGTAATAAATGATTTCACCACGGTTATTGTGTTTGGTCAGACATAAAGTTGTTATACAGTCCTGATAAAACTATTTATTCAATGTGTGGAGGTGGAAAAGTTTGTTTTCCTTGTTTTGCCTGACATTAGGAATGTAAACATGCCTCTTATGCCCGAGAGAGAGATTTAATGTTACGACAGTGACGTTACGCAGCAAGCCTTAAGAGGGCTACAAAGAGCATAAATCCGCAAAGTTAAGGAATGAGGCTTTAAGGTTAGGTGCTGGCTGATGTCAAGAGTGTTATTTTGTATGAAGAGAAATTTTGCCAAATCTACATTCAGCGCTGTGAAAAAGTAGTTGCACATGGAGTGTGTACTGGCAAGAATCTGGCGTTATATATCACAATACAGGAGAAACGCTACAATATATCGCCATACTAAAAGACAGACGATATTTGCAATTTTTAAGACTGAATTTCATTGGAAAACTCAGGTCAGACACATCCAGTGTTATTGCAAGATCTGCCACCTAGCAGTCAGAGTATGAATTGCACCACACAAAAGAAACAGTAAATGTCTGCATGTAAATTCTCAATAGAAAATGCATACCCTACTTTTAAATATTGATTCAGTATCATAAGATCAAATATCACGGTATATCAGTGTTAATACTGGAACCATTAATTCTGCTCTACACCAGGAAAATGTCTGACCTTTGACCTTTAACTCATTCACTGCCATTGACGACTATAGTTGTCAATTGCATTTTTTTACGAGGTGGGCGTCGGAACGAGCCCCTGCACCGTGAGAACAAACATCACGTGTCTAAAGCGGATCTTCATCCATGTATGTCACACATCACGTGATCAGGAAGCGGAAACTCAATGAATTAGGAGTTTGTTTTGGGCCGCTGCTGTGAAAAAAGCGATGCGCCAACCGGAAATGCTTCTGCAACAGATTGTGAAAAAATGGATAACGCTAGAAATACGGTGATTCTTCCTGATGTAAGGAGTCTACTCTTTCTTTTGGTAGTTTTGGCGTTTACATGATCATAGAGCACAATGTTCTGTGACTCTTCAAAAAACAGTAAAAACGCTCAAAAACGCTGGCAGTCAGGGGCTTTCTGATCAGAAAACGGCTAGCAGTTAATGAGTTAACAGGCCGTTCATTCTGGGAAACCCTCCAATGTGGATAAAAAAACAATTCTGCAAAAATGATTGGGAAAAACTCCTCCTTAGGGATGCGTGAAACTCCCTAACCCTAACCCTAATCCAAACCCTAACCCTAACCCAAACCCTAACCCTAACCCAAACCCTAACCCTAACTGACTAGTTATAACAAACACTTGACTCTAGTTGTTGTAGTCACATTTCAAGCTAGTCAGATGAATGAAGGAATTCATTTTCTAATGTATTCTGATTAGGAATCCTTAAAAAAAGGATTGTAGGTCATAAATCCTCACAGATGGTAGCTCATGCATTAATTTCTCACTAAGCAGGACAATCCTGGCGCTCACATCTTATTCTGTGCTCACAGAAAACGCTGCTCTGGTACCAGAGGACAATACCACATAAATCAATCCAACCTTGTCTTGGCTTTGA
Source organism: Aphyosemion australe (assembly GCA_006937985.1). Taxonomy (NCBI): domain Eukaryota; kingdom Metazoa; phylum Chordata; class Actinopteri; order Cyprinodontiformes; family Nothobranchiidae; genus Aphyosemion; species Aphyosemion australe. The sequence continues at coordinate 2,419,323 of SSNS01000036.1, forward strand.
TGTCTAATAATCCACAAGTGATCCAATGCATAAAAATACATTTTTCTTTAGTTCCAAAGGAGTGTGCCTTCTGTGTTCAAAGAACCAGTCATTTTAATGTGATCACTAACAGCCATGTGTTCATTGTGTAACCGTAGAGTTTTATAGATGAGGAGCCCATCAGAGAATGGCAACACACTCCACTCCCGGTCTGCCGAGTGAGCACAGCTGTGTTGCCTTTCTACCTTCCTCAAATTCAGACAAATCCATTAGACACCCATGGGAGCAGCTCTGTGCTGGCATGTGCATCATCATCACCATCATCATCATCAGACATGCTGAATCTGGCTGCAGTGCATCGCCTTCACTCCATGTCTGTTAAAACGGTGCCTAATGCAACGTGATGCTGCTGAGTTGTGATGATTCACTGACTCGGTTTGAGGCAGCAGATTTCATGAAGTCAAAGATGCAACTAGCTAAACAGCTGGTGCAGCGCAGAAGGTGGAGGGAGAATGAAGAGACAAGATCTGAGACAGATGTGACACGTAGAGATGGATCGTCTCAGTCGGGCTGAAAGCTGGGCTTTTTCTGTATCTTGAAGGAGAATCTCTTTGGGGCTGTCTAGATCACCATGGTAACAGCAGCTTAACTCGTCACCTGCTCTGGAGCAGGCTGAGTTCAGAGTCATGATTTCAGATCGACTCCAGAAACATGAAATGGGTTGTTCATTAGGTGGTTTACTGTAAAAGTCAGCATTATATTTATTGAATCGTGAACATTTTCTAGCTTCTCACCTTTCCCGTCAGTGAAGTTGCGTATGCTCAGGATGTTATTAGCATCTGGGTAATGGTTCTGCTTGATGTAGGGTGTTTTCTCTGGAGTATCCTGCAGCTGCATGGTCACTTCCTCCAGCTCCTTGTCCAACTGTTTAAACAGAAACATTCATCATTAGTTTATGTCAAGGGGCAGCCTTTGTCTGAATTATGTGAAGTCAACATGGAAGTGACAAAAATTGCAGTTCCCCCCTCACCCGCTATAGGTGTCGGCTCCAAAACAGAGCAAATGCCTCCCATGTTAAAGCGAATCTTCAAATAAGCTAGGTTGTGAACGCAAACACTGTCACAGAACATTCACCCCAACTCTTGGGTATCTTCCCTGAGACGCCTCCGCTGGAACCATAAATCCACCATGCAGGACGGTACGAGATAGTGCTAAACACCAGTCGGACCAGCTGTCCATGGCTTCAAATGGGGTTTTTCTTTTTGGGAACTCTGGTAGTTTGTCCTAAAGTTGAAGTGGTACCACCGCAGCCAGAGCCTCGCAGGGCTACAGGCGCAGAGGAGAGGGAGACCAACTTTTGGTACCGTCTTCCTCCATTATGTAGCAGCAAACCCGCAAATCTCCAACTGTTGCAGAGGAGTGGAGCGGGGGTTCTTGTTGCCCAGATGCCCAGCTCCGATTGCCCAGCTCTGACCGCTGTGGTCTGAGGCTGAAGCTATGCTTGTCGTCTGTGGTGATCTCTAAGGGATACCACAGAAACACTGCAGCTTGGTGAGTTGATGCTTCATGTTAGTCGCTCAACTGCGTTTTTCTGGTTAAAAGTGCCCGTAAACCTCCGTTAGCTTGTAGCTGGTAGTAATGGCTGACTCCCGTCCTCAGAGCCTTGCTCTCAGCTCCACCTCTTTGCCGATTTTTGTATTCTCAGGGAGTGTTGAGATGCGTAAAACAGCCAAGATGGCGGTGGTGGGAACCACCCGGTTTGAATTCAGCTCCGTAGTAACCTATGTGATGTCACGGAGGGTTTGTCCAGTATTTTTTTTACCATTGGTTTATGTTTTGTTTCTGTAAATTAAACACTTATGTGCATTTCCAGTTAATAACCAAATTATATTTGCCACTACAGTTGGTGTAGTTCTAGCTTTACAAACCAACCTGGGTTTAATTCAGTTTTTGTGTGCCTCAGATTTCACCCGTCAGCCTGCCACCACTCGTCTGAGCGCTCCGGTTCTCGGACCTCTCCGTCGCCTCCTGCTCCAGCACTAGATTACCCTGTCTGTCAATAAGCTCCAAGATCAGATCCATCTGTCTCAAACTCTGCATTCGGATTTCACACACCAAGTCCACGACTGCTGCTGGCAAAAGCCATCCCAAGTTCTTCTAAAAGTTTCTCACGACTCCTCGTTTTGCTACAGTCAAACAAAAAGGGACAGCAGCAGGATTTCCTCCCTCAGACTGTGTTACAGACGGCTGAGCCAACTACTGTGGGAGCTTTTTATTTTTTCCTTTCTAAATGTCACTCATTGTCCAGATAAATGAAGATTTATACTGACATTTTATGAAATACGCATGAATCTTTAAAAGAGGCCAGAGCTGCTGTTAACAATTACCTTAATGAGAGGTAATGAAATGACTGAAAATCACTGATGAAAAAGAAAATCGACCATCTGCTGAAGAGCTGTTACTTTTAAGCTTTAATAGAGATGAAGGCTTTCTTTTTCTTTTGAACTTGTGATTAATTATTGTGTCTTATTAAATCTCCTTCAAAATGTCTTTTTTCCATTAATGTGTTATAAAGCTTTCAGCTCCTGTCCTGACTCTGACGACGCTCTGACCTCAGTTATCCTCATCCGAAGGCGGTGGTTATCCGTTTGAAGACCATCCAGTCTGGAGGTGTTGGCTTGGTTGACACTGGTGACTGAGGTGGAGGTTTTGGAATCTTCCTTCTTCTGATTTTGGGTGAACTTCAATCTGCGGTTCTGGGTAGCTGCATCTGGATTTGTTCTCATGGTGATTAACTAAAAAATGAAGAAGGGGGAAGGGTGTCATGTGGCAGATTTCAAATTTTGTCAATGAATCTGGTGACACAGTGGGGCAAAAAGGTGTTTGGCAGCCATTGATTGTGCAAGTTGCCCCACTCAAAAATATGTCACTTCAGCTGACAATGTAAAATCCAGAAAATCACATTGTCTGATTTTTAGAGAATTTATTTGCATAATGGTGCAGTAAATAAGTATTTAGCACCTACGAACAAGGAAGAATTCTGGTCCTTACAGACATGGTATTTCTTCTTTAAGAAGTTATTCTATCCTCCATGTACATGTCTAAACTCATCGGTATAAAAGACACCTGTCCACACAGACTCCACCCTCCACCATGGCCAAGACCAGAGAGCTGTCTAAGGACACCAGGCACAAGATTGTACACTTGTACAAGACTGAGTCTAAAATAGGCAAGCAGCTTGGTGAGAAGCGTTCAACTGTAGGAGCAATTATTAGAAAATGGAAAAAATACAGGATAACTGACAATCTCCCTCGACCTGGGGCTCCATGCAAGATCTCATCTGGTGGGGTACAAATTATCTTGAGAATGGTGCAGAAACAGCCCTGAACTACATACAGGGAACTGGTCAATGACCTGAAGAGAGCGGTGACCACAGCAACAAAGTTTACTTTTAGTAACACGGTACATCCTGCAGCGCTAGAAAGGTCCCCCTGTTTATGACAGCACGTCAAGGCCAGTCTAAAGCTAGCCAGAGACCATCTGGATAATCCAGATGAGGATTGAGAGAATGTCATGTGGTCAGATTAAACATCACAACTCTAAAGACGATCTGCATGGAAGAATGGGCCAAAATACCAGCTACAGTGTGTGCAAACCTTGTGAAGACCTTCAGGAAACCTTTGACTTCTGTCATTCCTAAACAAGGATGCATTACAAAGTATTGAGGTAAACTTTTGTTATTGACCAAACACTGTGGGTTTACACATTGGTCACCTTGTGCTGGGCTGAGTGGGGACATTCCACCCCCATGCAGTCAGGTTGTGTTTACACAGCCTTTTCAGGAATGTGGACGTGGGCAGGACATAGGCGGGCGCAGCTAAAGTGGCGTGGAGAAGCTTGTGGCGCTGCATGTTGGTCAACAAAAGCGGGCGTGAGCAGTGTTGCTTTTGGAGACTCTGACATGAAGCACACAGCTTCCTACTCTCCCACTGAGCAGTAGTGCTGTAGCTCTGACCGGTTCAAGCTGCAGTCAGAGAAGATATTTACCCCACTGCATCCAGATTGTAAGTGAATTGCACATGCAAGAAGCTGCTGCTGGCTGATTTACTCACACTAATTAGACCCTACCGGTCCTAGATAGTCTAAATGTGGCTCTATTTTCTGCACCATTATACAAAAAAGCTTTAAAAAAGCTTTTTACATTCTGTCTCCCACATTTGAAGTGTAGTTATGGTGAAAAAACCAGACCCCTCAACTTTTTAAGTGGGACAGCTTGCACAATCGGTGGCTGTCAAATACGGTTTTGCCCCACAGTATTTAGGCACACACATCAATACTTACTTTGGGAACGAAGACCAGACAGAGCGTGATGGTGCTACAGAAGATGATTACCAGAGCTACAATGCAGAACTGAACGTTGGGCTGATCCCGGGTCAGAAAAGACACCGCGGCGCCGATGATGCACATGATTCCTACATTGTACACACTCATCCCGATGTATTTGCTGTCATTGAGGGCAGGGATGCTCACATTCCTGGTCTCCCAAGCCAGAAAACAGCCAAACAGCTGTCAGGAGAGAGAGGAAGAGGGAAAAAAGTCTTTAAATACACGTCCTGAAACAGCTAGAAGGTGTATTTGACGAAGCTTAAAGACACTTAAGAGGCAAAACAAAATAAACTTCATTACACGGACATGTCTTAAAGGAAGAAAACTTGAAAGGACACTTTTTAAGCAGATAGCTGTGTTTGTGTAATCTTGTGAGGGAATTGTTTGTTTGGTGAACATTGGAGTTCCAGCAGCAGCCTGCTGAATAATTTACTGAGCTCTGTGTGAGATGGTCTGCCTGCTTTCTTCAAAGTGTAAATGATCATTTGTGGAATGGAAAAACAAAACAATTAAATGGAAATTCATCAAAACTTCAGGTGCAGTCTCTGTTTATTTATTTACAGCTTCTTGATTTTGGTTTTGTATCGTTATCTTTCTGAATTTCTCCTGACAGACTTTTAACTGCTCTAAATTGTTCTTTTTTTCTTGTTACTTTGTTGTTTTTTGAGACTCTCATAACAGTAAACTGGATCTTTAATCGCTATCTGCATCACTTCCTGTAAATTCTGTGTTTTGTTGGAATAATTGTGTAACAGAAACTTTAGTCTTGGCCCTGTCATCAATCTGGTCAAGGTTTAACTTTATTCTAAGAGCTAACTACAACAAATAAAATAATAACTGACCCTAACCCTTCCACAGAAACCCACTTCAGAAGATGTGAAGTACTCCTTTAACGTAGCACAGAGTGTAAGTGGGTATTAACGTGTCCAGACTGTGATTTTGTGTTGTCAGACTGTGTGTTCTCTCACCATTAGCAGTCCCTTGTAGGCATAGACGATGCCAAGCCAAATGGTCATGTGGGTGTTCTCACAGTGCTCCAAGAAGGGACGGATGGCGATGTCCCGGCCTTGTGGGTCTGGCTGTTGGCAACACAACAAGAAAGGAAGAGAAAGTGAGCACACAAATGTGCATGTTATGAAAAAAAGTCTGGAGAAATAATAAAAAAATGTTTGACAGATGAATAATAGGTGCAAGATTGAGTCTTTAACTCTTTGCAGAAGGTTTTTATGCAGCAACACAAGCTAATTGTTGAACCACATTATGTCTTATCACAAAGTCAGCTCAAGGTCAATAAAAAATGGGATTTCGACCTATTTGTTCATATTTTTTTGTATTTCAACACTGATTTATGCTGCTTGTCTTTCACCACAGCTCATGACAAACAACATATTCTGGAAAAATATAATGAAACATGCTACTTCTCACTTCCTGCAGGGCAGAGCTTTAATACCATTATCATATACAAATACAGGCCATTTACCATTTACCATTTACCATTTTGGCCTAGACGGGATCATCTTCAGCCACACCATTACATATTAACAGGACAACTCAGCATAATGCCTTACCGCTTGTTCAGGATCATTTACAGACAGACGTATTCTGCATCTCAGCAGAGGGTGCACGAGTGGAAGTGTGTGTGTGTACTTGTTTATACATCAAACTGAGGACCACACTTTTTCCCTTATAGAGTGAGGACATTAGTTGCAAAGTGAGGACATTTTGCCTGGTCCTCACTTTGGTGCACTGTTACAGAACTCTGCTTGTTAGTTTAGAGGTATGGTGTGAATTAAGTTTTAGTTAGGGTTAGGGTTAGGCAGGTTCCAAGTGACAGTCCTCACAACAACAGTAAGACAAGAATGTGTGTGCATGTGCATGCGTGTGTGTGTGTGAGAGATATAAAATTCCCTTTATAATTATAGTCCAAGACAATAAATAAAGGTAAAGATTCTGTTCTAAAACAAATAACATTATCAGTCCTCTGTCCTTCATAAATAAACACCTAGACATCCCTCTAGGTCAGTGGTTCTCAATTAGTGGGGCGCGCCCCCCTTGGGGGGCGCGGAGGAGGAGCAGGGGGGGCGCGGCGCACCGCACCTGACCCCCCCAACCCCTCCCCCCAACCCGCTCGGAGCTTCCCCAACGGAGAGTAAAACAGATTCCACAATACATGCACGAACTGATTTGTGAACACAGAAAAAGTCCAAACATGGATTTTATTTAATGGAGCAGTGCAAATGTTCCATGGAAGAGAAATTTAGATTTTTCTTACTTTTTGTTTCATTTATATTTTTTGTTTGGTAGTGACGTATAAACAGCCCTATTGAACATGGTCATGTTTAAAAGATGCCTCGTCTTTGTTTCCCTGAGCTGCCCTGCACCACTGTTTGATTTTATTTAAATAAAATATTTTTTTCTGAACATAACTTCCTTTCTTTCTTATATGAGAAATGGAAAGAATAATTTGTTCGCAGCCAGAGGCAGCATGATCAATTTTCGCTTATTTTTAAAATAATAATAAATATTCAATAAAACCGTTAAATATCCATTCTTTTTTCATTAATATTCATCCCACATAAGCTGACCAGAGTTCCCCAGTAACATATAAACAACACAATTAAACGATTTCACTAATATTAACATTCCACCTGCTGCCGCCCGAACGCACATTGTGCGCCGCGTGAACTGGCCACCTGCCTGTGCGCAAATGTCATGTGAGGAGCGCTGAAGAGAAGCGCTGACAGAGGGATTTAGAGGTCTGTCTGGACATCCTGTCAAGTTCTGGAATTAAAATACAAGAACTTTCTGTCTTTTATTTGTGTCTGACGCTCCGCTGCTGCGCTCCATCACCCGTGCTTCTGCGACTTTACCTCACTGGCGCAGCAGCGAGCGCAGCGCACACTCTGCTGTTTCACAGATCTCTTTGATCTGCTTAAATCCTGAAAAATGAAGCCAGGCAGCAGTTTTTCTGGAGGATTGAGAGGAGATGCAGCTAAAATACAGACAGGACAGGAAAATGGTTGCATAAAAAAATAAAACAAAGTTCTTGAAAAGGAAAATGCAGGTAGATTTATCCCACTACACGTTTGTAACTTTATAAAGCAATAACTTATAAGCATGTAATATTTATTTATTTGATACAATTATAGCCACCTTCAAAACTTTGTCCCACACCCAGGGCCGTTTCTAGGCGTTTTGGGGCCAATTCAAAGTACCCCCCCCCCCCCCCCCCCCCCCCGCTCGCACATTACCCCGGGGGTGGGGGGGGGGGTCGCGAAAAAATCTATGTACCCTAGGGGGGGCTTCACCAAAAGTAATTGAGGACCACTGCTCTAGGTGATGCAGAACACCTCCTTTAGTTGTCGTTCTGGCCTGCATATTCTCCATTCATCTGACATGAATGGAGATTACAGCTATTCAGACTTCCCTCTACGACCTTGATGGATTTACATTAGCGGTTTTCTTCATGAGGCTCATGTAAAAGAAGCGAAAATTAGTCCTTAAAGAGCCGTGCTGAAAAAACAATTAATAAAAGTTACAGATCACATGGTGCTTCACAAAAAGAATAAATATAAATAAAAGCACAGCAGGTGATAGTCCCAACCCACAAACAACTTAAATGTGAAGTCAACTTCTTCACCCTCTCCAGAAACTCAAAAGAGGAGCAGATTAAAGGCTGAGGGATGCATCGGTGGCAGCAGGTTCACACATTCTGTTGTTGCTCTCTTGTAACCCCCTCTGAGAGTTCCCCAGAAACCGTGTGGTTAGTGTCACTCAAGTCTGTGAATATGCTGGAACTGGAGTCTGGGTTTCTTGTTAGCTTCAGGTGAGGCTTTGATAAAAAATGGGTTGCTGCTTTAAAAGCCGTAACAAAGGAAGAAACGAGCAAAACTGGGGTAGATGATGACGCACAGACAGTTTTTTTTTTGTTCCTTAGAATAAACCTTGGTTAGAACAGCACAGTAAACGGTGTTATAAACACGTGTGGTAGTTAGTTTCTTTGTGCTGCGTGACGTGTCCTCTACAGAGTACTAATTGATTGTGTTTGATCTGGGCATAATTGAAATCAATAGATTAACTCAGTGAATGAGGTAGTTAGTTATTAATAAACGACTTACAGCAGCAGCAGAAGTTGTCTGGCGTGTATCTGTGCGACTTGTGTTGCCATGTTAATAAATATCAGGAAGCTGCTTCTTTTTGAGTCCAATGTCTTATGACCCTTTTAGAGTTTAAATAAAGGCAATTTCTCAATATGCGTACTCGTCTGAACCTGTGTACTCATGTGAAACATTATCAACGTTGGCCCAAGTAATGTTCCAATCCCAAGTACGCATCATGGCAAGTACGCTCAAAGTTCCTGGACATGTTCTTGCTCCACCCATTGTATCAAAAATGCATCAACACATTCTTCTGCAGACTTGGGCTGGCAAGGCATCCCATAATGCATTGCATCACAACCGTTATACCCCGAATGGAAAATGGCAGAGGCGTAAACTTTAAACTGTAGTGTTCTTATACAATATATATAAATAATTAAGTCTAAATAAATAAATACAAATTTGTGTTATTGTAGATAATTGTGTTTAACCTGTAAGATTTGCTGTGTGTATTAGTTTTGTTTTTTTTTTGGGAGGGGGGGGGTGCGATACCACATAATGCTAATTAGCTAACCCACTATCAAAATAAAACTAGAGTTGCCTTACATATCTCTGTTTTGAATAAAAGAAAATAATTTTTCTTCACTGAACAGCAGAAAATGCTGGTATTTTATCAATTTTAAAGAAATATTGATAAAAGAAACACTAACATGACAAAGTGGGCCAAATATTATATCAATAAAATGCATTATTTTGCTATTTTAGAGACAATCTAGGCTTTTATTTTCATTTCAGGTTGTTTTTTTAACCGTATGCTTGTTGCTATGAGGTAACGGAGTACAATTCTGTTCAAAATGCCGTACTTGTCCTCTTGCATGCCTTGCCTTGCCTTGCCTTGTTCTGAGGTAAAGATACTGTAAGCTCTGAAAGCCTGCATGCTTTCTTTGGGAATTGCATTGCAATAGTAACTCATATAGAAAAGGAAAGTGGCACAAACAACCATTTGTTTATTTGTTTATTATTTGAATCCCCATTAGTTGTCAAAAACCTGACAACTACTTGTCCTGGGGTCCTTTCCCAAATCAATTCATAAAAAAACACACACAATACAGTTATCAATCACAAACCATTAAAAATCCAGTAACTTCATTACACCATGCTAATTTAAAAGTCACTAAAATTCCTTTTCTTCTACATCTTGATGCTCAGTTTGATCTCTGGCTAGCTGTCGTCATCATGTATATATGCCTAAATGCATTGAGTTACTGCCATATTTTTGATTGATTAGTTATTTTTAACAAATAATTGACCAGGAGTACCTAATAAAGTGACGGTGAGTGTATGTTCATTGTGTGTTTCAGCAGAAGGGTTAGAATTCTCTTCCAGTAAACAGCTTTACCCCGACACATTTAACTTTGTTATTTACCTAATGGCTGAACAACCACTTACACCAACAAACAGTCTTCCAGGAAGTCTCCATCTTGCAGGTCATTATATTTATATAGTATGATTCTGTATTGGTGCTCGTTGCACTGCCATAGCTCCGAGCAAACCTGTGTCACTAACAACAAAATGATAAGACAAAATGAGATATAATGCTTATTAGGCGTGGGTCTCTGTTGCAGCAGAGCAAACAGGAGCTCTCGCCTTTTGGAGAAATGCTGTCTGGGGAGTTGCCAGGCAACAGGTCTGTAGGCGGCAGGCGGCCCCAAAGTGGTGGTGATGGCAGTAAAAGTGCCAGTTTACAGTCATTTTTCACAGCATTAGCCTTCTAACGGGATCACTCTGCGAGGGCTGCAGCATGCACGGTGCATCTTTAGAGAGATGGACCCAGATGACATAATGAGGGGAGTGATGGAGGGAAATACGATCAGGAAATGAAGGGTCGAGTGGCTGAGAAAAAATATATGGAAGCATAGAAATGAATGGGATAATATAAAGAGACAGCTCGACGAACTGAACAGAAGGTGATGGTCTTGTTTTGCTGACAAACAAGCAAAGTCCAACCATAATACTTTTTTGAATGTTTATATGAATAAGCTGAAAAGAGCTTGATTTATCTCACATTTCCAGCAGCTAGGAACAGTAGCGTGTCTACTCAGTGGTAAAGGCTACATAAAACTTGTTCTGTAAACTTCCTCGCAGGCAACAAGTCTGTAATTTTGCCAACAAAAGGTACGAGATTGTCCCTTATTATTCATGCTGTGGTGCTGAATGAATCACAGAGTAACTCTGTTAGCATTTCTGATTGAACTCAGGTCATTAGCTCTACACAGCAAGACTTAAAGTGGCAGTAGAAAACTGTTTATTAACAATTGGAAACAGTGCATTAAGCCTCTACTGTATATAGCTTATGAAACTTTGTTGGGACTCACAATGACATGGAAACCCTGACATAAGGCCAAACTCAAACACATGAACTAGTTCTACGATGAAAACACTGGTTTGCCCCACCCACTCAGCCAGGACATGAATATGAAATGAGCTGCATGTTGTTTGTTTTACCCCGAAGGCTCCACAACACTACCAAGCTATGAACCCTTTTTATAAGACACTCCATGCCGGCAAATCAGCGTAATATTGACGCAACGGTGTCTTATAAACGGCTTTGATCGCAATAAAAAGCAAGTTATGTCCAAGATACATGGAAGTCTGCGGCAGCGCAGAGACCGCCCCCTTTATACCGCCATTGTGTAATCTTTTATAAAAAGGACACGATTACGCTACATTACCGCCACAGTCTGAGCTCTTATAAAAGACCTTATGCTCCTAGATGCCGGCTCAATGTTACAGCAAATTGGCGGCAATGTTTTATAAAAGAGGCATCTGTGTGTGTGGGGGTGGTGGGTGTAACAAAGTTAGCGTTAGCCAAGTGACTGTCCTGTAGGTTGTGGAGTGGTGGTTTGCTGACAAACAAGAGTAAAGCCTGGGACACACAGGAGACAGACGCGCCACGTCACGCCCACGCCATCATTTTAAAAAGAAGCCACTAGAAGCCATGAGAGTGGCTACACGGGGAGCGCAGCGTCGCGTCCCAGAAGCGCCGGTCCGCGCAGAGGCGCTGAAGATAGGCGCCAGTTCTATTTCAAGCGCCGCGGCGCGCCGTGGAGCAGCTGTTTACAACAATGTGGAGTACTTTACAACAGACTTTACGACGCGGAACGGCTTTACGGCACAAACCCAAACGCCGGCATAAACCCAACCGCCAAAACATGGACGAGGAGCTTTTTATTGTTGAAGTCGAGAAGCATAATAGATAGCGTACGTACCCATTTTGAGTCTTACAAAACACAGCGGCAAGTCTGATCACGTATAAACTAAAGAGTCACTTTCCACTTCCTGTTCTCAAGTCCCGCGTGATGTTGTGACTATCGCGTGACTGTCCAAGAAGCGTTCAGCGGCGCGGCGCTTCCTGTGTGACCATTTGACTTCCCAAAACCGCAGCGCTTCCGTGGCGCAGCGCGTCTGTCTCCTGTGTGTCCCAGGCTTAAGTGTCTCAGTAAATCCTGGCACATCAATGCTTCAACAATCTTCCTTGTTTTCCTCAAATCCACAAGCATGCTAGCATTAGCTAAGGCTAGTGCTAACAGTAGCTTGGCCTAGCATTAGCAGCTCAGGCTGCGGTTAGCATTACCAGAATCAGTGTTTATATATTTTAGATACTGAAGTGGGTAAGGAGGTGTGGCTTGCTTATTACATAATGAAACAGCTTTTATCAGACTCAACCGTTTCTCTCTCACCTTTTCAACATTACTAATATGTATAGAAAGCTGCCTATATTTAACAACAACGAGGTAAATGTGGCTTTACATTCTACTGCCCCTTTAAAGGTGAGCTGCTGGCTCTCTACTAAAGGAAGAATTTTCTCATTTCTTTTTCTCTGCAATTTGCTGCTGCCAGTTTTCAAGCATCCATATGAAAAATTACAGTTAGTAAACGTTTGTTTCTGCGAGAAATGTAATGAGCTTTGCCCACTCTTGCGGCACCAACTGCAGCAACTTACTGAAAGTCACTGCCTTGATTCTGCACGTTGACTGCCCATAAATGTGCATTGCACTAATACAATATTGCAGAGTGATTCGATGTGGAACTTATGTAAAATACTTGATTAAAAAGAAAAATACAGCCTATTATATAAGGAGTTTCCTCCTGAGAAAGCAAGGCAAAGACTGAATTATGATTGAGGCAATTATTGCTTATTTTGTCTTTCAGGTTCTTTAATCAAGCTGTTGAACAGGATGCTGTTCAGCTATTGCCAGTCGCTTAGCCATGCAACGATGTCAGACCTTTTTGCAAAAAACAAAAGCAGCATGAATGTGTTCCGTGTGATGAAATATCCATCTCTGCGGAGCTTGAAGTCCTTTCAAGTCACTCTTACTGAACTGAATTAATTAGAAAACACAAGGCTGCATGAAAGGAGGGGAAATACTTTCAAAACCTAGAATGTATGATGTGTAAAAGAAATTACAACTTGACTAGTGGTTCGCTCACTAATCCCTCATTTAATGCCGGCATGTTCCTTTTAAGTCATTTAAAAGCTTAAAAACAGAAAAATTGACACCCACACAAAGAATCATGCCTCTGCAACTTCCCTGACTTCATCATCACAGCTGCTGGGGCTCGTTTGGAGATATGGATCTCAGCCTTCGGCCCACTGGAGAGAACGATGAGGTCGAGCAACACATGAAGCAGGAAATGGAGACCTCACGTGTTGTCACCTGCAGCTACTTTACAGAGGTGTGAGTGATACGCCATTTCTGGGGCCAACAGTTTACACATTTTACATTCGCCTTGCATTTATGACTGGACGTGTGCGTGTGTATTGCTGATGTGCATCAGCAAAACACTGAAGGAAACACTTCATCCCTTGTTTTGGCAACCCCATCAAAGTAGTTTCCACTACAGTGGAGTAGTCTATAATTAGGGCTGGGTGATATGGCGTCAAATCAATGTTATGATATATTGAGTAGTTCACCTCGATAACGATAAATGGACGATAACTACCCGTACAGCGGCAGTTAAAGTGGGGCGATGGCGGTGGTAGTTTTGGTCAAGGAGAAGCCTGTTTTCAAAAAAATCCTTCAACAACCCTTTAGCACATTTTGGAACTGGTCACTAACACCAGCTTCTGATGGCTGCTACCCAATGTACTAGCCCACTGCTTCAGTATTTGAATCATTCTCACCGTCTTTCCCTTCTTGTTACTGACTGGATGGGGTGGAGACACGTGACTACACAAAGTCATTGAACAGCATCTTAAATGAACACCAGCAACTTACACGTCTTTTCACTTTCTTTCAAATACCTAATATATTGACATGGGCAAAATGATGTTGGTATCAGTCATAAATTTTGGTATCTGTTAGACTTTGGTATAACGCCCACCTCTACTACAAATCTAGACCAACCATAGCAGTAGGTCTCAGCAGGTCTACCATTGGCTCGGCTAAGTAAAGGCCAGGCCAATCACAGTACTCTATGTTTGTAGACAGACACTGGGGCGGGGTTAGCACCATTATGGCAGAGCTGCGGCAGAGCAAAACAACAATGATGGTGTCGATTTTGGAATGGCGCTTGTTTGAAACGACTTTGGCATCAACTTTGTATGATTTAGATTTTGACTTTTCTTTAAGACAGTAGCTCAGGAGGTAGAGCGGGTTGTCCAATAATTGGAGGGTTGTAGGATCGATCCCGTCTCCCAGCAGAGAATGCTGCTGTTGTGTCCTTGGGCAAGACACATCACCCACCTTGCCTGCTGGTGGTGGTCGGAGGGACCGGTGGCGCTAGTTCTCGGCAGCCTCGCTTCTGTTAGTGCACCCCAGGGCAGCTGTGGCTACAATGTAGCTCATCACCACCAGGGTGTGAATGTGTGAGTGAATGACTGATTATGTTGTAAAGCACCTTTGGGCGTTCTAGGACTCTAGAAAGGGGTTTTATCAAATACAGGCCATTTACCATTTGATACATGAGCAGAAAGAGGGACTTAAACGTCGAAAAAGGACAATGCATGGCGGACTGCCCCGTTGACTGATTGCAATGATCATGTAACGTTGTTCACTGGTCTGATTGGTCCTATCACTGTCCAATCACGTGCAGAGACTGTGTGAAAGACACCCGTAGATTCTGGCCCTATGACTGAGCTCTGCCATAGAGGTCGTGGCCAGACTATATAGGTATTTACATAAAGGATGGCTTCCCAGGCTAATAATGAAGAATATACAAGGAAAAAACATGGTGTTGTGGGTGGGTAGTATGTCTTCAGCAGTGGTTATATTTATGTGCTTCTCTGACACTGAGTAGAAAATGACTGTGATGAAAAAGGACAGGAGGACGATAAAGGACCACCGCAATAGATATTTGTTTTCCTGAAGGGTTTTTGGGAACGTTTCATAAAACCTTTCGTAAAATGACCGTTGTGATCAAAGTGTTTCATGTAAATCTGGGCAGGATAAAATCTGTCCGCTGGATCACATGGTGACAGCTCTGTCGGGCACAGATACGTCACATTAATCTTTGTGGCACCTGTTCTCTTTTATGAACTCTGTGACCTGATTTGAATTTATCCCATGTGAGTTGTTTTTGTGAAACATGCTCTTAGAAGAGTTCCAGGAAGCACCATCCTTTCTGATCTACTGTTCATCAAATGATTTCAGGTTTTGCAATCCAAGAAAAAAAAATCTAGCATTGTGAGAAATGTCTGAAAATGACAGAAGTGGTGAAAGAATGAACGAAAACATGTAAAAACCTCATGAAAAGCATTCAGTACAGTTTTAATGAAGCACTTTACTATATTTATTTTAGGGGTGGGACTCGATAAAAAAATAATCTAATTAATTAGAGGCTTAGTAATTAATTAATCTTAATTAATCGCATTTTAATCGCTCAAGAAAATTGGACCAAAAGCATTTTTTTATTAATAATAATGAGGCAGATGATCAAACAATAGACATGGATATTATTATTGTAAACTCAAGCTTTTCATTTCTAAAAAAAAATCTTTTTAATTATTCAAATATCACTGTGTTACATGAAACAAGACCCATATCAACTAAAATGTATAATTGCAAATAGAAAACACCTGCAAAGGGTTCCTGAGCCTTTAAATGGTCTCTCTGTTTAGTTGAATTACTGAAATAAATGGACTTTTGCACCATATTCTCATTTTCCAGTTTCACTTGTTTGTGTAATTGGGTGTTTTTTTTTATTTATAATGTTAATGATTAAATTTGTCCAGAACATAAGAAAAAAAGACATTTTGGTTTTAATTATCTAGTGCATGAATTTAAACATTCAATTCTGAATGTTCTAGTACTAGTTTATGCACTGAACGCCACGGTTTCTACTCAAATCTTCCCCTAAAAAAAAAAAAAATCATGAATCCTGTGCTCCACACAAGGTTCTATGCAAAAGAAAACTATCCACTCATGAGCAGAATTGAAACAGAAAAACAGCCTTTATCTGAACATAAATGTGCAACAATGTTCAAATATAAAAGACAAGTGACAAACTACAATCATTTTTGGTCCTTTTTGTTTAGCTGAATTAGAAATTCAGGCAGCTCTGATTTACTCCTGCTTTTATCAAAACCTACCTTTTATCGCGCTCTTTTAAAATCTTCTGGTTTTTGTCCCAAATTATGCACACGGTCGCCTGGAACTCTTGCACAGCTATAATTGCTTTGTGCTTATCTTACGCATACACCCCGTTTCCACTTCAGAATTTATATTCTTCCTATTTTGGAAAGTTTACCTGCAGATGAGGAGTGTTTTTTCCTCTCCTGTGGTGTCAGACGAGCAGGTTAAGCAACACAGCTTTAGGAAATTTACTTTTAATTTATTTTTCTAAAGACAGATTATTTTGTAAATCTGAAAAAAGTACAAGCAAAAATGCATTTAAAGGAGCAATATGTAAAAATTTTACAATGAAAGAGTCTAAAGTCTGAAATGTGTTGGAAGGAAGGTTACAACGAAACCGATTTCCTTCTCAGCCAGGGGGTATCAGTTTTTCTCCTTTCAAAAAAGCTAAAGAGGGACGTAGTCACTGTTTACAAATTGTTGCCAAGCCTGCCCCGAGCTAACGCTGCACCGGCAGGCCAAAAGCTCCAGAGTTGTTTAAAGAACTGAAGCTAGAAAACAGGAGAGACCCACAAGTTATTTCTTGTACCTCTAGGAAGCCACAGCATCATTTTGTTTTACTCTAATATCGGGTGTAGCAGCCTAGAAGCTAACGTTGAGCTAACAATGCTGACGGTGAATTAGAAGCAAATCGTCAGCTCTACAAATATCTCAAAATACTTTTTTCAATTACCAACAACTTGATATTACAGTGAAATGTGTGTGTTAAATGAAAACTATGTCAATCGTGGCATCCTTTAATGAGTCGTTTAGAACAACAACAGCAAGCTAGCAGCAAGACGGCAAACAACCACACTTCCTCTAGTGCAGGAGGCAAACTATCGTAATAACTGTAGTAAGTGCTCCCTACGGTAAAACACCCAGGAGTGCTAAGTCTATATATGATTATGTATTTATCTACTTATCAACTTATTGTGAATGACTTGTCTTAGTTTGTCATCTAGAATCTTCTGGAACTGATCCGTAAGTGGCAACAGCCATGAAACACAGAATGATAGTGAGAAAGTCACTTTGTGTTTAGTAAATGGGCTGCAGTAACCAAATTTGACCACAAGATGTCATTCTTACTTCACTCTAACATATTGCACTTTAAAATCAAATTCAAATTTTTACTTAAAATTGAACATTTAAAGATTTTTTTCAAATAAGATTGAGCATGACAAAAAAGTAAATAATTCAAGATGCTAATACTTTTTATTTTTAAAATCTAATTTTGGCACCAATATGCTGCAGACATCTCAGGAATCCTTCATAATGTGTGTAACACAGCCTCATCAATGAACTTAAAGTTCAACCAAACTAATGTTGGACTAAGTTATTACTAATTATTTTGTCATTATTTGCAGCATTAGAACATAATAAAAACTTACTTTAACCAAAATAAATCCTGAGACTAATTCAGCATTTTGCTATTGAGTGTTTTGACAAAATAATATTAATATATTTAAAAGTCGTATAGGTGCAAAACCTTTTTAGGTAAAAATTGGACAAAATTTGGTACAAATGTGGGAGTTAAGTAGACGTTTTACCCATTTGAAAATGATAACCTTGCTTAGATTTAATCTCATCTACCAATACAATCAAACTACCTCATAGGGGTCTCAGAAACTCCAGATCTCCACCTCACATTGCAGTAATATTTAAAGAGGACATATCATGCAAAACTTACTTTTTGGCATAATTTTGGGCTGACCTGTGGGTCCCTACTGCCTCAATAAATACAACAAACAAAAAATCCTATCCATCCAGTCTCTGCCAGTCTTTGGTTTTAGGAATAATGGGCCTTAAACGAGACGTTTCAGAAAGTCCCTGTTTGTGACATCACAATAAGGGCAAATTAGTATAGAAAGCTTCCTCACCTGTTGATACTGGAAAAGCAGAGGCTCTACTCCAAGCCCCTTCAGGACATCTGAGCTTCTCAGCTTATAGTAGCTTGAGTGGGTGGGCGTGGCCAGCTCCAGCTTTTTTTTTTCTTAAAGTGACAGAGCCCTGAAATAGTTCATTCTAGAAAGGTACTGAAACGTTCAAGAATAAAATGCTACTGAGGTTGAGTTATGTGGGAGGGACATAGTGCAAAAAGCTTCATAACTATGTTTTATATCGACCATAAAACTATCACAATATGTCTCCTTTAAAAGCTGAATAACTGCTTTGGTTACATTTAATTATTCAACAATCCATCAGTGCACTGCTGATACCTCTAAGCCTGTGTAGTTTGATTTTTATGACTCAAAAATTAAAATATACTTGTTACACAACTTTTAACCTTTTAAATACAAATGAAAATCAATATGATTGAACTTATTTTGAAAAACATAATACAGTTATTAATAAAGTCTCTCCTAACTCGACTGATTCTGTTTTCACATCTCAAAGAACAAAGCCTCCAGCAACAATCTGGTCCCCTTGCAGCATGGAAACCTAGCCGCTATAATTAGACGATGAAAACCTCTCCCTATTTTCACACCTCAGCCTCCCCACAGAGGTGATTAGATTGATAAGGAACATTTTCTCCTTCCTGACGCCTGTCTGTGCAACAACAGTCGAGCAGCTGACACTTGATGAGGCTCACAACTCAGCAGATGACAAACACTGAATGAACCAGAGAGTCAGCTGTCACGGATGCTGTCATGGATTACACGATAATGTTAGGTTCAATTTGTCGTCAACATCTGCACTGCACTTGTCTAAAATTATCTCGTACGTCTTTAATGTGAAATGACTTCAGTGATTATTAGCACAAAGCGGCTCAGAAAACCTTTAGTCTGGAGGTTGGAGTTGTTTCTGGTTATTATATAGATGTTTCTTTAGTAGTCAACATTATCCTGCCAGTTTTCAACACATAAACACGTCTAAAAGGACACACTCATAGAAATGATCAGAGGTGTGGACTTGTCCAAGTCACAGGACTTGATATTGAGTCAAACTTGATTCAGGATTTTGATGATATTAGACTCTACTTGAAGAAATCATAAAACAACTCAAACTGTGACACCCCTGGCTCAGGACTTTATTTGGAGCTTGTCTATATGAGAAATAAAACATCAGCTCTCCTTAATTCTGATCAAATTCAGCTGAATCTGTTGGTTGTTCTGTCAAATAACTACAACTTTTAGGAAAAAGTCAAAATTCCAGGAAATACTTCATTTTACTCCATAGTTAAACTATAAATTATGTCAAAATACTTGTTTAGAACTAACAATTTAAACTTTAGGAATTGGACTTGATTCAAGACTAGCATGTCTCAGGACACAACCAAGGACATGTTTATGAAGTTCTTTGCACTAATCCCCTCTCACATGAAGTGATCTCAGCTGTTTTATTGACATTTTCAGTACTTTCCAAAATGAGTCGTTTCAGTGCTCTGTCACTTTAAGACAACAAGCTGAAGCTGGCCACGCCCACCTCATCACTCAGGCTGCTATTAGCTGAGAAGCTCCAATATCCGAGAGGGGCTCAGAGTAGATCTGCTGCATCTTCAGCCTGAGGTGGTTTGGTGAAAATTTCCCTGACTGTGATGTCACAAACGGGGACTTTTTGAAACTGTTTGTTTTAGGGAAATAATTCCTAAACCCAAACACAGACAGAAAACAAATTGAAGGTGTTTTTTCCCACTTTTGGAGTGTTTATAGAGGCAATAGAGACCCACATGGCAACACAAAATTACATCTCCTTTAAATGGAAAGACTTTAGGCCTATCTGTGACTGTTTTCAAAACATAAAACCTCCCCCTTGTGGCTGGTCCCAGTATAGGTTTTTAAGCCCCACCCCCTTTTGTGACACTTTGCTGATATATGAAAATACACCTCAGATGAAACTTTCTGCACCACATCCTGTGGACTCCTAGAATACAACAGGGCTACTCCTGTAAACTCAATATTTCGGGTTACATTTGTTAACAAAGGAAGAAGAAGGTGGAAACGTTACATCCCTTGATTTCATTGATAAAAATCAAAAGAACAACAACGCTGCTATTAGAACACACACCAGACTGACTTGTGTAATAATAGTTTGTAGAACTGAATTTATTCATGGTGCCCCTCTGGGAAACTTCCTGTGTGTGTAATGGTATCAGCTTATTTACAATCCGTGCTGAGAGCTGAGAGTACAGAAAAGGGGAGTGGATGGGGGTGGATTGAAGGAAGTAACAGAGGGAGAGAGAGGGGAGGAGTGAGGATGGGAAGGATGCCCCCAGTCGGGGCTGACCTACATGCAGAGGGCCACGGTGGCGGGGCAGCAAGACGCCGCTGGCACTCAGAGCCATATGGGTCTAAGCCATTACCACTTCATGCTGTGTGTGAACACCAACTAACCGTGTGTGTGTGTGTGCGTATGTGTGTGTGTGTGAAAAAGCGCTTGTGTCTGATTTGCTATGGAGGCCTAGTCACACCAGATAGGTGACTAGGAGGCTTCGCTCTGGTGCATCTTCACAGATTTTATTATGGATCACTTAAGGGAACAAAAAGAAAGTGCAGAGCCAAAAAAATGAGTAAAGAACTGAAAATATGAGGAAAATTAGCTAAACTGCAGAAGAAACTGCTCATTAATATATTTGTTAATACAATTCTGTTAGTTTTACATCAATTAAAATTACATTAAATGTTTGCCCTTTTACAAAAAATGTGCCTAAAAGAAAAACGTACCAGCTAGCAAAAGGTTGTTTCATATGCTGACTGATGACATCACCACTGTTGGACTCAACAGAAACAGCAAAGTTGTTATTTTTCTTATAGAAATAATAATTTTCATTATTTTTAAATTTGCACAGCGAGACGAAAGGGATGCTAATAAAGTTGCAGACATAATTGTGAACAAATAGAAAAATCAAACTGAAAAGGTGCTCTGGAAACTTTTGCATTAGTCAAATTTGCAGTTTTCCTGCAAATGCCCTTATTGCAGTTTAGTCACACATCTTTTGTCTAAACTTGTTTGCAATTAACCCTAATTTTGTCTTTTTTTTCTTTTGCTGTTCTCACTTTTCCTCCTTTGTCTCCAGTCAGCAGTGACTTGGTTTAATAGGTCGCCGAACCCCAACATTTAGCCACATTTTAAACCGTTTTTTTACTTAAAAGAAACTAAACTGAGATGAGTTTTAGATGCTCGATATATTTGACTTAACCCTAACCCTAGCCCTAACACTAACCCTAACCCTAACCCTAACACTAACCCAACAACACATACCCGGATGGTATAGCATCAGTTCTGAAAAAAGAAAGCAAAAAATGATCGATGACGTTGATTATTACATTTGCCATCAACAATTTTGGTATTTGACGTAGTCGTGACTAATCGACTAATCTGGCAGCACTAATTGATGCCCTGAATTATGAAGTTTAAGCGTGTCTGTAATGTCGAATCAGAGACATCTGCAGTCACGTATCTTGAAAATTGCTATTTTGTGGGTCTGAAGCTGAAAAGTTTGGAAAGCACTGCTTTAGCACGAGCACCAAAGCTAAAGTAAATCAGACTCATTTAAACACACACACACACACACACACACACACACACACACACACACACACACACACACACACACACACACACACACACACACACACACACACGCACGTATAACTGCAGCTCCTTGGACTCCTGCAGAGAGCTGCTCTAGCTGATTTATTAGGAGCTAAATGCATCATTAGTGTAAAACTGCTAACCCTAAACATCAGACTGATCAGAATATGTAAATGGTGT
Source organism: Aphyosemion australe (assembly GCA_006937985.1). NCBI lineage: Eukaryota > Metazoa > Chordata > Actinopteri > Cyprinodontiformes > Nothobranchiidae > Aphyosemion > Aphyosemion australe. The sequence continues at coordinate 2,441,113 of SSNS01000036.1, forward strand.
GATATAGCCCTGCAGTCTGCTTGATTATAAGCTAAGGGTTTACTTCTATGTCTGCATTTCTTGAATAAAACTATGCCAGAACACCAGCCTACATTAAAGCACCCATCTGCACAACATGGTGCGTAGAGCTCTGTGTTGGGTACCCGTCACGGTTAGGGAGGAGATATTGATGTGAATGTTTGTGCACTTCTGGGGAACTGTGTGTATGTCTAGAAATGTGTTATGTTGCTATAGAAGAGGGAATATCTTTAATGAGCACGGGTTATGTAGGAGGGTACGCTTCTTTGAGGCATCAAAGTCAGGAAGAAATATTCTCCAGCCATGAACACAGCTTGTTTCTTCTTTGTAAATGTATCAACTCAGATGGGGTCAAGGCCTTTGAACGTAAGTCACGGAAAATCAATTAACCTTGAAGGAAACAAGCGCCCACTCGTGCCACCTTCCATCTTTAAAAATCCCCAAACAGGCAGTTTTCACCTATTGATTTTTGACCATTTATCAATAAGGCGATGTGGGTTGATGTTTTCATCACCAAGAGGTATGATTCTCTCAGGAAATAAATCCAAGGCTCTGGATTTTATCCAGCTGTTGACATTCTTATGCACAACCAGAGTCTGAGCTGCTGGTCAGGATGAGGGACAAACTATGGAAATACACACACATTCTAAGAAAAGTGTCCAAATTAAATATAAATTATTTCAAATGTAGAACATTTTCAGAGATGTGTTTAAAGACATTTTAGAAAATAGGAAATAAAAACCAGCAATCAATATTTAACCCACATCTGATTATTCTGCAGATGTTTTGGTGCATCTGAGACAGTTCAGCTTTGGCTTTCTTTGTCTCATCTGTGAAATAATATTAGCAGATTTTTCTTTGCTGATATAAAATATGCATTTCCGTGTGCAAAGTAAAACTACACTGCTCAAAAATGGTAAAGGAACACTTGGAAAGCGCATCAGATCTCCATTGGAAAACTGCTGCAGGATATCCATATGGATTTGGAATTGGTAATGTGTTAGGAACAACAGGATGACACGATTTGATGAAAATCAACAGATAAAGGTCTTAATTAGAATTCCCCAAGGAAACTAAAACTCCAAGGCAGCAGGTCAGAATTGTCCTCACTAGTTAGTTTTGCTCCCACATACTTGTACGCATGCCTGACGACGTTGAGGCGTGTTTCTTATGCGCTGACAAACGGTGTCCTGGGGTATCTCCTCACAAATGGACCTAAACATGAGGTCCCAGAGATGTTCTATTGGATTTAGTTCAGGCAACTTGTAAGCCAGTCAATGGTATCAATTCCTTTCTTCTAAAGGAACTACTTGCATGCTCTTATCACAAGAGGCCAGGCATTATTGTGCCCCAGGAGGAACTAAGGACCCACTGTAGCAGCAAAGGGTCTAACAAGAGATCTCATCCCAATATCTAATGGTAGTCAGGTTGCAATCGTCTGTCCTCTAATAGAGATTTGCGTCCCTCCATGGACACGCCTCCACATACTAACACTGACACACTACCAAACCGATCATGCAGAACAATGATGTAGGCAGCATAACGTTGACCACAGCTTTAGACACTTTCACATCTGTCACTTGAGCTCAGAGTGGAAAGCACAGGGCACCAGTGTCCAGGTCTGTTAATTTTTGGTGTTTTTTGGCAACTCTACAGTGCCGAGTCATGAACACAAATCCAGTGTTTGAATTATGGGGGAGCTAAGGGGAGCCCGGCTCCCCTGAAAGGGTGATGAGCTCCCCCGGAAGCCCTCAACTGACACACTAACGGGGAGCCCAAAAAATGATCCAGTTTCAACTTATATTACAGCATCTATATGGACTCTCACCTTACCGGGACTTATTTCGAGCATACTGTGTGTACCGTCACCCTCCCCCTCACGCTCATGGGGCTCCCCCGGAAGCCTGTGTGTAATTCGAGCCCTGACCAAATCAGTGCGATTTCAACAAAAACTTGCTAAATTAATTGCAATTTTATTTTTTCTGATTGTCTGAGCCTTGTAACACGCTGACCCGAGGCATTTTCTAGCTATCAAAATGTAAAAAAAAGCTATTATTTCTGTGAGTAAAATAAATAAAATTAATCTAAATCAGTAAAATAATAAAGTTTCTGCTGACAAGCTTTCATCAGAGAGTCAAACAGACCATCAGGCAACCCAAACCACTTTAAAAACAGGCAGTTCATCAGATGAAGCGCTACACCTGTTAGAAGGGCGTGGGCATGGATAATCCACAACAGGTGTAGCGCTCCATGTGATGAGCTGCTTGTCTTTAAAAGGTTTTTAAAAGCATCTCTGTTTGACTCACTGGGGAAGGTAAGCAGAACAGCTTCAGACCACCTTTTTTATTAGTGTAGAAATAAAGGCTTTAGAAATCTTTTGAAAGGGGGAGCCTTGGAGTACCTTTTTGAATCTTTAGTTTGAGTTTATCCCGTCCAAAGAACCCATGACGCATTCCTGTACGAACCTAGCTCTTGTTTGATTGGATGACACTTTTTTTTTTCGCCGTTTGAAACAAACCAATGCCTGAAAGATCACAATCAGTTCTTTTTTCCCAGTTTGTAAAGACGTTCCCAATTTCCACAAACCTCAACAGGAGGAGAAACCCCAGGAAAGAAGGAACCTCAATGTTTCTTTTTTAAAAAATCATTGACTCTAGAGATTCCTGGCTAATTCCAAAACTACAAGGTTTTACCCACAAATGCTGCAGATTTCACTCAACATTTTCTGCCAACAAAAAGTCCCAAACTATACATTAACCATCTAGTTTTAATGATACATTTTATATGGACACTATTACTGCAGCTCTTCAGCGCTACAATGACATTTATGATGACCTTTTCCATCCATTTTCCTCCATCATTCCTTGCTGCACTCCTCCTCCCCTCATTCTTAGTCCCCGTTTTCTCCCTTAGGTGATCATTTCTGATGTGGTTTAATACTAAAATGACCTTTGGTGCCACTGGCCTTTTATTGTAAAACCCGCCAAAGTAATTACGGACCACAATACACAGAAATAAAAGCCCTGCATCATTATGTCCCTAATACGCTCTTTCCATTTTAGCTGCTCCACTACATTTCCCATCATCCTTTGTCAAACAAAGCGTGTGCCAAAAACGAACTTTGGTGTCAAGAAAAATAATTTCCGTTCCTTTTTGTATCTTTTTTTTTTCCTCAGTCTGAAAGAGGGCCGACCCAACGTGAGATTAATTCCTCCTCAGGAAGCTGCAGGAAGAGGATCTGCCGTGTTAAACACTAATCAAACAAGCAGGCCTGCTGCAGTTGAACCTGCCACAAGCAACGCAACCTGTTCACCAGGAAGAATTCATTTGCATTCAGATACTTTCAGCTCCAATAACATCAAATGCTACAGTGCGTCAACACAATACGCACCCAGACTACAAATGATCCATTTAACCTCATTGTAGATATTCATGTTTCCTAAACTTCCCGCTCCTGTTAGCTGAATTCCCAGAGAGGACGAGTGTTTCTCGTGGAAAACAAGAAGGATCTCCAAGAGAAGGAAACCATGCTTTCCTCCTTTTGAGAAATGTGTCTCTGGGTGTCTCTTTCTCTGCAGCCCTCCCCCTGTCCTTGCAACCAACAGCAGTAATTGAGTCCTTTGAGGGTCTGAGTTGCCATGAGTCCTGTGTTGTGGCTACCTAATTGGCTGTGTTATTCACAAGTAAGGCACGGCAATCTGCGCTGAGTTAGTGGCGGGGACCTCCGAGTTCTGTTTGTCTACGTATCCAAGGAATTGGATTGCAGCACATATCCTGACATTTAATTTCGCTCTTTTGCTTCACCTTCTTTACTTTTTATTTTTTAGTTCTTCACAAAATATTTAATTTATCATTTTTATCTTCTCATAACTGAATCCAAACCTTTACCCTTAAGCGATAGACTCTACATTTCTTTCTGTCAGTACCGACACCACTGAAACTACGAGTCCCAGAATGCACTGTTCTGGTTGCGAAAACATGCAGCTTAAATTATCTCTTTGTTCACCAGAAGAGAAACATGTGAGCATCTTTCTCTGTGATAAAAAAAATAGGGTTGAAATTGGCTTTCCACCCTATATAAGATATACCAATAAAGTCTAACTCTTAATTTTTGAACCTGGTATAAGCCAATGCCATTATATCATGGGCCCTCGTCAGTCCCGGAAAATACTACAATGGATCTGAGAATTGGGGCAGATGATTGACACCCAACAAACTCTGAGACGATGTAGCTACAAGCTAACTGAGCTAACCAATGCTAACGGAGGTTAGCAGGTGCTTTTAGCCAGAAAACAGCAGTTGAATGACTCTGCTACCCTCTGCCTTCAAGGCTGTAACACTTTTAACGTGAGGCCGAAGCTGACGCCTTCCCTGGAGCAAGTAGGGGCCACAAGCTGCTAGCACTAGCGCTGACGGCTACATGTCACTCAAAAGGACTCTAATTATTCATAATTTCAAGCTTTAATTACATCTAAACCCCCCTCAGAGTTGTCATGATGGTAAACACTACACATTTAACCTAAAATGGTTTTTTGAACCAGGCTGTAAACATGTTTATTTCTGCTGTGAAGCTGGTATTTTTAACATGAGAGTCAATAGGAACTTGCTTCTTTCTGGATTCAGCCCCTAGTGGATGAGGGGGGAACTGCAATTCCTGTCACTTCCGCCTTGGCAGCCATGGTTTCCCCCTTGTTTCAGACATTACATTTTAATGTTGATATGGGCCGACAGTGTCGGACTTTGATAAAAATGGTTACAACATCAAGCAGGCCTCATCTCGCGATTCTGTTTCCTTCAGTCCTGAGATGTTTCTCGATGTACTTGAAATAAAATAAGATGTCCAATAATTGGTTTGGGATATTTTCAATAATAATAATAATAATAATAATAATAATAAAATAAATAATAATAATTAATAGTAAATCTCCTAATATTGTTGCTTTGCACAATTTTTTTCCAAACAGTTTTTATGAACTGTGCTAAAACTTTTTCATTATAAATATTCAATAAGTGAAGAAGACATGATTTAATTTCATGAATTGCCACTGGGGTGGGGAAGTCTGGATTTCCCTCCTGGATGCTACCATAGATAAGTGTTAGAAAATAGATGACTGGATGTTAAATCTACCACGAGGGCTTCCATAGAGCTCTCTCTGCTCTTGTCCCATGACCATATCTTTTAGAGCCAACTTGTATCATGACGCACCTAATGGCTTATTAGGATGGATGTTTCCTGCCTAAGGCTTAAGCGTGTGATAGTGTATGGTGGTGGGTGGCTAACAGGAGCAGACACCCCTCCCATCCTCTGAGGCATTTTCCCAGCTGACCTCAGTGACTGGATCCAGGTATTATAGTGAATAAATGCCCAATTTGCTCAATTTTTAAATGGTCACTTTTTTGATAAAGGTGAAGGAGTATCCACCCTAAATCTGCAATAATTCCACCTCAGTGGCACTTTTATTATTGGAAGCTTTAATAATGCTGACAGTGTAGCTACATTGCATTTTTTGGTGCTTTGCAGAATCTCGTAAGCACCTCCTGGGGACATCTTTTCCAGTCTCCTTAAAATCACCAATTTCTTGCTTGTTCCTCTCAGTTAGCCCCACATTTCACTAATCTTCCTCAATTGCCATTTTGCGCAGCCTCGACTCGGTTCTTTCACGTTCACATCACTTGTTCTACCTCTCCTACTTCTATTCTCTCCGTCCCTCTCAGTCGCCCTCCTGTGGGGTCCAGCCTTGACCTTGGGGAGAGACCTAATGACGAAGGAATGCAAAAAAAAAGCTCAGCTGGAGCACCGTGATGCACTCAGAGAGCAGGAAGGAAGCGTGCAAACGCGCTCGAATAAATTACACATACGTGGGCATCCATACAAATGTGCACACTCGGGCGCAGCTGCACAGCAACAACTGGAAATATCCCTCCAGTTCACATGTCAGGGGCAAGTAGTGACACGATTGTGGTCAGTTAGCTACACTGGAGGCTAGCAGGAGAGAGGTTTATTGAAGGAGCACCAATGGTCGCCCAAAGAAGCTGACACAATGAGTTCAATGCCACTGGCCTGAAATGACAGCCCTGTCAGCACCTTGCAGGCTCTGAATGGAACACACACACACACACACACACACACACACATGAACTTATCAACACTGACCTAGGTGAGTCAGATGCTCCAAGGGGCATCTCTCCACCTAGCTAAAGTTTGGCTCTGACAAACACAATACCTTATGTTTGGCAACCGCTGCCCAAGGAGAAACAGGAAGCTCGGCTGCTGCAGGCCTGTGATGCATCTGCACGTGACAACGCCTCCTGCAACAACTCTGGTCCAGTTTAGAGAAAAACTTTCCCTGGAACAGCTTTGTTTTTGTTTATCATTAGTGCAGGTAACTAAGACACACCAGTGTGTGTGTGTGTGTGTGTGTGTGTGTGTGTGTACAGTACAGCTTGATCAGACCTCTGCCACATCAGCAGCAGGCAGGAAATCTATAGAAGTTTAAAAAAATCAATTACTTCAGCTGTCACTGTCCCGCCACTGCCTGCCTCCCCAAGGACAGCGAGCAGCCCCGGTGAAGAATGCTGTGGCGGCACCAATCACACCAGAGGAGGATCCCACCTGAGCCATGGAGGTGAGCTATGGTCTCTGACAGAGGAGAGAGGCCCAGTATTGATCATTAAACTGGGATGAGTACCCATGGCGTTTTTTGGATATATGAGTAAACACAGAAGTGACAGAGTAAAGGAAAAGCCTTTGACCTCCTCAGTAAAAGGCGACTCTGTCGCTCTGTGGAGGGATTTTGTGACATATTTTCGTCTACTTCCTCCTAAGAACGAAGGACCAATCCCCAACTCCACATTTGTAGAATAACTTTGAAGTTGTGCTGATCCTAAAATACGTTCCAGCATCTAAAACACCGAAGCTCGTTTTATTCCGTGAGTTTGGCACCAGAATGCAATTACCTGTTGAGTGTCTCTGACAGCTAGACGACCAAATGAAGACATCAAACGCAGATTCTGTCTCCTTTAGCTGAGAAACAAACTCAAGTCTTACCAAGAAAAGCAATTAAAATACAGTTTTACACAATTAAAGCAGATCTGAAAAGATTTAATGATTTCCAAAAGAGACGTCTTGGAAAATCTTTGATGTTGAAGTAGACAGAGACACACACACACACACACACACACACGAATTCCTCTTTAGGGAAGATTTTTATTTTTACTAGAAACATTTGGCAGAGTTTATTTAGTCTATTTATCCAATTGATGCTTCGCCACAGCCTCTGAGGGGCGAGACATTCAACATGGCTGCCACCGCTAAGTCATTGTATTTGCATTCTGGATATAAACAAACAAACAAAACAAAAAATAAATAGACATCCAAATGTGACCAGAAATCAGTTTTTATATGAAGGGGAAAATTCAGCATGTAAAGCCCCGATGGCATTCATAAGCCTACAAGCTTGATAGGGTTTAAAAACGGGTTTTCTCAGGGAATTTAAGGCCACGTACACACGTAGCTGGGTTTTTTAAAACCAAATATCCTTTCCCACCCACATAGATGAAAAACTTTGGTCGACACAACCTCATTTTCAGCAAAAAAATTCCAGTACATTGTAAAGCCAAGCCTGTAGGTGGCAGTAGTTCCCCAAATCAACGGCGTCTTTAGTGAAAAACATTCTTCGAATGTGGAATAATTAGGTGGTGGGCTATAACTGCCCTTAATGTTATTCTTCGCCACTGGTCTTCTACATAGAGCAGTAATTGAGCTTGTAAAAACAAGCGAGTGTAAACACAGGTCGGTAGCTGTAGCTACGATGTAGCTCATCATCACCAGGGTGTGAATGTGTGCGTGAATGGATAAAGGACTGATTGTGTTGTTAAGAGCCTTGGGGGTTTTTTAGGACTATGGAAAGGGCTATATATCAAATACAGGCCATTTGTGTGTGACAGGCCAAACCGTAACCGGGATACTCGGCTACGTGTGTACAGGGTCTCGGGTAACGGGAATGTGAGAGCGCATTCTGGTGGTCAAATTATTTTATATGATCCATTATGGAGTCCATGATTACATTTTTAAAAAAATAAATAATTGGCTACTTTCTGTCCAGGCATGAAGAAAACCTTGAGGTGCGGAACGCATTTCTCAAATTTTGGTAAAAAAAAAAATTTCAAGTTACGTGAACCATAAAGTGAGATTTCTAGAAAAGTTAAAATATAATTCGCCAAAATGTGATAATAAATGAATTATTGCATTAAAAACTAACTTTAAGGGCTCTATTCACTGCAAATCCACCTATCTGATCCTGGATTTCAGTTGCCTTGATGAACTGCAGGAATCCTTTTTATTCCCCCCGTTTTCTGAAAATGTGCACTAAGATAGCCTTTATATTGTTTTCCTGAATCTGTTTTTACAGTTGAATGCACAACAAATTCCCCCATTTTATTTCAGTTTTCTGCGTTCCATCCACTCACACAGCCTGTGATCATCGTCAGGGGGTTTTCTCCTGTTTCCAGGAGCAGCAGATCAGATCTGAACAACTTCGACCACCTCCTCTCTCACAGTTGCCGTTACTCAGATAGATTCTGTCTGACTTCATTTTCTACTCAGTGATGACACGCCGCGCTGCAGATCCAGCATCACGCTGCTCCCTCCTTTAGGCTGCTGCAACGTTCTTGCTTTCACTTATTTTGGTTAAACAGATCCCTCCTATTGTGGTGTCTGGTCACCTGAATAGTGTTCCAGTCTGCACTGTGCTTTTAGAGTTTTCACCTACATACCCAAAGAGATTTTTTTAAACTAAGTGGTGCATTGACCAAATGAACAGAGGACAGATGATAAGAGAACTCTGGCAATGCAGAGTAATATCCTCCCTCTGATGTCCCTGCCACATGGAGCTGGCCGTGTGACAGAGATATTATTATTATCATCATCAGATGGTCAGATGGTGCTTGTTTTCAGGGCTCAGCTGGTTGAGTTTGGCCATCGGGAATATCACCAGGTGCTGCTGTGTCCTCCCTGGGCATGGACCCACCATTGGAGGGCACTGCAGGGTTGGCACATTCCCTTGCAGGCAGGGTTGGGATATTAGAGTGATGCTGAAAATGTAGGATATGATATTGTCTCTCTCTGTCCAGAAGGATTACCAAAGAGATGCAATTAAAAATTGTGCAAATAATAATAATAAAAACAAACATCTCACCTGATTGATTAATAAAAAAGCAAAGTCTAGCTAATTAAACCCATTCCCCTCCGTCGCTCACCGTCAGTCTTTACGTGGTATTTCCAGATCTTCAGAGGTCTTTTATTATAAGTTCAGCGCTATATCATTAGTCACATCCTACATTAGTAATATACTAGCGTAACACCTTTCATCTTGATTCTATGACATGATAGCTGCAGCTGAGCAGTCATAATGCAAAGTACTCAAGGGCTGAGTTTTCTGAAACAAAACATTAGCGCTCCCTCGCCGCCACTTCTCATTTCTTTCCTTTTATAGGTGTAATGAAGAACAGCAAATATACCCCTCTCCCCTTGTCCGTCTCCCCTGCTCGCTCCCGTCTCTCCATTTCTCTGCCACCTTATTGATTCTGCAGTCCAATCAGGCTCTTTGCTGCTACGTGAATCTCATTCTGAGGACATAGCAGCACGTTTAATCGGAGGACAAATCAATAGCGGTGTCTTTCGGAAGAATGCAAACTGTCCTCGTATTTGTATATATTTAAAAAAATGCAAAAGTTACAAAAATGTTAATAAAGATTGTGGAGAGATGTTAATATAGTAAATCTGTTTTATTTAGGTTTTGTTTCAGAGACTTTTTTCTACGATAGTGTAATATGTAAAGCACACCAGAGTGTAGAAATGAAATGAGTAATGCAGCTCTTCCATGAGTGCATGCAACCTGACTCCTCACTGCAGAATCATTGGATCATGTATAAACAATACACTCTACTGCTGCTTAAGCTATTCTGAATCTGCACAGCAACTCTTTCAGTGCTCATTCATATTTTCACTCACCTCATGGATTATCGCCGTGCAGAGAGAGTCTGGATTTCATAATAAACGCTTCTTTTTTACTAGTATCTTTATGACTCAGGGACATTTAGTCATAAGGTTACATCTCTATTTAATTAATGAACTATTAAAATATCCAAGTCACTCACTATCTAGGTCACTCCTCAGTAGGGTAGCAGGAATCAGTCACTGGGTGAGAAGCAGGCGACAACCTGGACAGGTCTCCAGTAGGGGTGTGCAAAGCAGCTAGTATTTGTATTAGTTTTTTTTTTTTTTTTTTTTGGGG
>SSNS01000036.1:2451554-2500670 GCA_006937985.1 Aphyosemion australe
ATGTATTTGAATAAAACTTAAAATAAGTGTAAAAATCTATTTTTTTTGCATTACATTTCTAATTTATGTTAGTGTAGAAGTGTAACGCAAAAAAAAAAAGGATTTTTACACCTATTTTGAGTTTTACTCGAATACAAATACAGATACAAATACTGGCTGCTTTTCACACCCCTATCTCTAGACAACCACTCACTCACTCACTCACTCACTCACTCACTCACTCACTCACTCACTCACTCACTCACTCACTCACTCACTCACTCACTCACTCACTCACACTTTGAGACAATTTTGAGTCTCCAAAAACCCGGACATGCAAGTTTTTGGTCCTTCGGCGCATGCACATGTCTCAACTTCAGCCGGCTGGTCGACAGGACCATTTTCAGGAACCAGCGGAGTACCTGAGCTGGGGTAGGTACTCAGAAAAGCCCGGTAGAGTCGTAAGCAAAACTTTTGGTCAACTCATGCTGATTGGTTGTAACGTAGTAGGAAATGACATCAGCAGACGTTACCAAAACCAACCGGTATTTGTAACACTGGAACAGTTGCTGGTGAAGCGGAATGGAAGGAACAGAAAATAAGCAGTGTTCACGCTGCTTTAAAATTGCCTTTTCTAAACTCCCAACACTGAAAAATGCAGCGGAAATCCCCCCCACAACGACGTAATTCACTGGGTTAGTTTGTCTCATAGAGCACCGTAAAAAACTGTGTTTCTTCTGTTCATTGAACGCCACTTTTACATCACACAGCCGCTCCCACTTTCCTCTGAATGGATTAAATTACACTTTGACCGAATAAAACTTTTAATCCTATTAATGTCCGTGGCGTGAACACTTTTTGGAACTGTTCATTGACTGAAATGGTTGCAATATTCTGAAGTCTTAGCTAAATCCCGAAAGGGCTGAATCTGTATGGAGGACCAAAACATCGTATCTCCTGGTCACTTTTCCTCCTCCTAGAAATTTCCCACAACTCCTATAGAGGAAACACGGCCATTGAGATGAAACCGGAGTACCAGGAAAACCATCCACACATGCATGTGGAGAACATGCTAACCTCACGCAGGAAGGCCACAGTTGAGATTTGAACCTGCGACCTTCTTGCAGAGAGGCGAAATTGCTACCAGCTGTGCCACCAGGCAGCCTTACTAGGAAATATGAGTGCAAAATAAAACAAAGCTGTGCACACACACACACACACACACACACACACACACACACACACACACACACACACACACACACACACACACACACACACACACACACACACACACACACACACACACACACAATGATTCAAGGCTGGCACAGTGCATCAGTCAGGTTAATTACCAGACAGATGGCTGTCAGTGAGGGTGGGTGGGTTGGTATGTGCAGAACAGAGGGGTGTGGAATGCCTGCAGGACAACAACACCTCTGCTGTTCACATATAAAAGAAATGCAGAGCGTTAGCATGCGCACGCCTAAACTATCCAGCAATCAGCAGATTCTGTTTACAGCATTTAGAGATCTCGTTCCCGCTATCTCATCTCCTTCAGACCTCCTCTCTGTCCCCTCCTCCTGGTCTTCCTCTCCTTTTATGCACTCCAAATGCCTCTTCTGCGTCGCTGCTCCCTCACTAATCCACAGTGACACATCTCACCATTCAGATCTCACACAGAGAACGCCTGCCTCGCTGCAGCTGATAATGTGCAATGCGCCACAGAGAAGCAATCAGATGATTTAACACAGAAATAAACAGACCCTTGGAACGTGACAGGTAATTTATCAGTAACACTTCCAAAAAAGAGCCACAAAAATGTGTTTTGTTAGTGATGAACTAATGATAAACTGTAAATGAGCCTATGCGCTGATCTGCTTAGTTCATAGGTGCGCTTCCTTGGTACCAAAGTGTGTCTTTACAATTCACGGACATCATATGTGAAATCCATGGCACATAACAAACAGGATCAGAAAATAACTTCTATCCTCCCATAGACTCCTGTTCATTTTGATTTGACCGTTTGGGACCCATGGTGTGAAATAATACATGATAGTATGACGCCAAAACTTTACAAAAAAGCATAATTTTAAGGTGTAAAAGTTGCGGAATGTTGCTTTAACCAACATATGTCAACTGGTTCCACTAAACATAGTTGCTTAAATCTAAAGAGTAATATTAATTCACGTTAACATAAAATGTATATTACTCTTTACAACTAGATTTAGTGGAACCAGTTGACATAACTGGGTTAAGTAAATTCAACAATTCATTTCTAGAGTGTAGTTTACCATTCATTAAAAGCCCATTTTCTGGACCTTTTTTTTTAAGTGTTACTACTTTTGTTGTTATAGTCTCTGAAGTAGCAAATGAAGAGGATTAAATGACAGTATGTGTCATTTAAATGGTAAATGGCCTGTATTTGTATAGCGCCTTCTTAGGGTTCTACAACCCCCCAAGGCACTTCACAACACAATCAGTCATCCACCTATTCACACACATTCACACTAAAAGTGGAAGGCTGCATAGAATCAAACCTGAGGAGCATTTTTTAACCAAATATGACTTTAAGAGGCGAATGGAAAGCTGCTAAATGTGAGCAGGATCCGACTGAACTACATGGCAAAGAGCCTCCATTCCCATCGTGTACTTTCTGATCGTATTGATCCAGAGTATTTATTCTTTCATGGCAGACGTGTCTGCTGACACAGAGACATACGAGAGCTAAGACCAGGCCTGAGGATGTCTTATTACCTTCAGTAGAGTGTAAAAAGTACTTCAATTATAACTTGTTTACCGGTACATTCGAAAAAGATAACTATTAGCTGCTATACCATCAAACTGGGGGATGAGTTTTCAAAAATCCAATATCAATAGAGGACAAGAGGCAATCAGCAGTTTGTTACTGTCATCTGCTATCTACTTGGAGTAGCTTGCATCGAATTACCACTTTAGTTGGCACCATTTCTCCCAGGATATTTTCCCACCTATTCCCTACGCTGGCACATCGATTCATTTAAAGAGCATTTTTTAAACTGCCTAAAGCCATATTAATGTTTTAACTGCTGAGCAAAAATGTGTGCAGGTTTAGCAGGGCTGCTTTTTCTAAGGACTGGAGCTCAGATCAAAGAGGAAAATTCACACAGGTCAAATCCAATCTTAGTTTGCTCATCTCACAGTGATACAGAGAGGTAAAAATCTTCTGGGCTTTCTCAAGAGCTGCCAACGAAAATGAAGAAACCAAGAAAATGACCAGATTCAAGCAGAAGAACAGCGAGGTGAAATTCATGTAAAAACACCAAATGCGTCACAAGCTAACGGCTTTTTTCTAAACGGAGTGAAAATAAAAGATTAAAAGGTGTTTTGACAGATCTCACTGAAAGGATGCTGCCACCTGTCGGAGCTGCTTAAAGGAGCTACTGAGAAACTCGACAAACTTGATTTTAAAAATCATTCAGCTTTGAGTAACTTCATTTAGCATATGCAATGAAATATTACATGAATAGACACAACTCCTGGTTTTATTTCACTCATTCAGCTTTTTTATTGCATCTGAAGTTGCTCAGTAAACGGAAAAATGTATTTAGTCTTTTTACACCATTTAATGACCATAGTTTTTTAAGGACTCAACATGCATTTTCATGTCTGCATGCATCATCCTTAATTTACTGCCATCTTGGTATTTATACATTTTGTTCTACATTTTTACGATCCGGGCTAATAGGTGTCCTAAAAGAAGAGAAGAAAACAAGGTCAAACAAGAGTTTCATGCAATTTTTGTGAATGAAAAAAAAAAATCCTTACCCTTTTTTCTGATTGTGGTTTGATTGAAATTCTTTAGGCCTGTTTCCACTAATAGAACTTCCAGGTAATTTTACCTGACCTTAATGGTATGCACTTCACCATTTCACCAGGCCGGCCCAAAAGGTCCTATTCTTGGTTTTTCAGTGACCAACAGAGTACCTGAATTGGGGTATGTACTCAGACATGACCTTGTAGAGCTGCTGGGTCAGACTTGTGGTTAACTCATGCTGACTGATTGTAACTCATTGAGAAAATTATATAGACTGACGTCACCAAACTGGCGCCACTTGTACAATTGGAAGAGTTGCTGGTGAAGCAGAATGGGAGGAAAAGAAAATGAGCACATTAATGTTCATTTAAAATCGCTGCTTATAAACTTCCAATGCTGTAATGAATGCCACTTTGTGGTCTCCTACAGAGTGCCATAAAAACTATGTTTCTTCTGGTCACTGAATGCCACGTTTATGTCACGTAGACATTTTAGCAAAGTCTTGAAAACGTTTGAATAGTGGGATGTTGCAGAGCGGATAACATTCTCTGATGGAGAATGTGTGTGTGAGGGTGGGGGTGGGGTATGGTCTCTGGCTCCCTCTCAGGAGGGAGAGGGTCCTGTCAAGGTGTGTGAAATTGTCAACAGTGGTGTCACTGTCTCACTTGTGGCCTGGGGGCCCAAGCAATTGTCTACCTTGCCTGTCGGCACATGGTGCCTCTGCAAGTAAATATTGAAAATATTTAGGTTTCACTCATTTTGTTCTTTTTCTAACACAGCTTAGTAAAAGGATGTTTTTTTTACCTGACATGTTTCGACTAGGAAACTCTAGCCTTCATCAGAGTTGCCAGTGTTAGTGGCGTCACATCATCCTCTGCTGCCCGTGTCCTACTTGCCGATGACACAGTCCCATGCTTGATTCAATGAGTAAACTCCATCGTCTCTGTTCATGGTTTTGTGTCCTCGTCTCCTTATTCCTATCGCTTCTATTATCCATCTTTTGTATCTTTGTTTTTCTGTGTTTATGATCCGTGTGTTGTCCCAGTCCATGATATGATTTTCTCTTGTGCAGTGGTCTGTTACGGCTGATTTCTTTATTGTACTTTCTGCTTCTTGTTTCGCTGCTCTTGTGTGTCTTCGACTCGTTTCCCTCTCGCACGCCCTTTGATGTTCTACTTTTTGTGTGTTGAGGTGGCTTCCAGTTTCTTTTATGACTCCACATGTTTTATCTGCTGATATCTTGTCTTGGGTGTACCAAACTTTTTCTGACTGTCAAATTGGGCGACATCGTCCTCTGCTGCCCGTGGATAAAAGGAAGTGATGCCACTAACACCGGCAACTCTGATGAAGGCTAGTCGAAACATGTCAGTTAAAAAAACAACCTTTTACTAAGCTGTGTTAAAAAAAGAACAAAATAATGAATTTTGAAGCTACGCACAGGACGAACGCACAAAAGAGATAGGTTTCACTCAACCTTCTGAACTGATGTTTAAATATCAGTACGGATTGTTGGACAGTCACTAAACATCGGTCTGCAAAAGTCTACACCCGCAGTTAAGCAGTCATGTGACTTAAAGTGTTCCTCTTGTGTGCAGTATCATTATTTGTCATTCTATTTAAAAAAATGCTACTCATCCATCCATCCATCCATGCACATGGTAGGGGAGCAGATGTAGAGCTAGGTTGCTGAACCAGTGGTAGGTCTCATTATCTGAACTTTCTGTCAACTGTGGTTCCAGCCGAGCACTAATCAATATCACCCACAACGTTGTGATAAGCACTCCCTACTCTCCTTTCCACACCCACACATGGTTTCTCATGATATTTGTCTACTGTAATGTTTTTCCCTCAAAGCGATAACTATTTTTTTTCTTAGTGCGTGCTCTCCCCTTGCTGTTCTTCACTCCTGTGTATTTCTCTTGTATGCTTCTTTCTCCTCTGCCCCATCGCTCTTTCCCTGTGCTGCCTCTCTTGCACTTCTACGCCGTTAGTGGAAAGTCTCAGTGCACTGAAAGCTCAAGGTCTAAAGTGAAAGAACTCTCCCACTTTACTGGACGTATTTGTATTCTTAGACCGATAGTGCTGAGTTAGCTTCTACCTTCTGCAAGCAATAGTAGCGTCCTCTCACCACCACTGGCTGACCTTAGTTGTCTCTTACTGTAAACCCGACTCCCTGAAGCATTGGTGTGTGTACTGGTGAGTGTTTTTCCTGGATAAGTCTATACTAAGACTGTTACCTTATTGCCAAATCACTTAGTACATTTTGTTGGTTACACTGTGTTTCAGTCAATCTTTTGAGTGTTTAAGAAGAGAAATAACTGCAATATTTCAGAAGTTTATTGAAAATACATTAGAGATGTAGGGTTCTGTGGCTTTTATGCAATACTATTTTACTATGTGAATGTGTGTGTGCATGGTTGAATAACTGATTGTTTTGTGAAGCGCCTTGGGGGGTTGTAGAACCCTAAAGGTGCAATACAAATACAGGCCATTTACCATTTACTATTAGTGCAATTGCTTATTGTTAAAACGGAATATTCAGGTATTTTAATCTAAAATATACTTTACAAATCGTCAATGAAATGTAAAAAAATAAATATACACAATAAGACACAAATAGTATAGTGAAAATTATTATTATTATTATTATTATTAATAAAGCTGATTTAGTTAATCTACAGAACAAGCTAGATTTTGAATGCAAACACGGTAATGAAACACTCACCCCACCCCTCAGGTATCGGCCCTGAGACACATCCACCGGAATCGGAAACCAGCATTACCAGAGGAAACGAGAGAGCGCTGAACACCAGTCGCTGTTTTCTAGGTCCAAAAGTATTTTGTTATCCATGACTTTGGGACTCTGGTAGTTTGTCCTAAAGTTGAAGTGGTAGCAGCCGGCTGTTTCTCCTCTGATATTATTGAGCGGAGAACCTCTCACACCAGTGGTGTTCTGTTGCAAAACATGCGAGGGCACAATGAATACAGGACCCAGGGAAGTGCGGCAGTTTGGCAAGACCAACAAGTGGATAGTCCAATAGTTGCTTTTGGTCTGAGTATAAAATGCATTTTTTAAAATCTAGACAATATACATATAGTGTTACGGTTTGCACCTGAACACCATGGACAGCGCACCTTATGCTCTCCAAGCTTCAGCACCATGGACAGCGCTTACAAGCGTACAGTGCTGATAAAGTTAAAGTTAAAGTCCCAAGTCATCATCACACACTGGTAAAATTACATCTCCGCATTTGACCCATCCCCATGGTGGGGAGCGGTGAGCTGCAGCTGTGACTGCGCTCGGGAACTATTTGGTGGTTTAAGGCTACAACAGTAATACAGAAAGTGTAGCCTGATGTTTTTTACAAAGACGTGGATGAATTAGTTGATTGTAGACTCTGAGGATTCCTTGGAAGGATTTAACCTCACGAGGGCCGACAGGAGTTAATTGTCGTTCAGAACTATAACAGCAAGCTAACAGCAAGACGGAAAACTGCACTCCCTCTAATGCCGGAGGCATGCTATAAGTGTAGTACGAGCTCCCTACTGTTAAACATCCAAGAGTGTCTTCTGGTGCTGATCTGCAACTGGCAACAGCCACAAAACTCACGGAACGGGAGTGAGACAGTCACTTTTAGTTTAGAAAATGGACTGCAGTACACAAATTTGACCACAGGATGTCACTGTTAATACATTCTTACATATTGCACCTTTAAATGATGTAATACTAGATTAAGGGCATACAGATTGCAAATATGAAAACAATTCCGCTTCCATGGTCAACCACTGACTACACCAGGAGTTTTGTTGCATTCAGTCTGCATGTCTACAGCAGATAGGACAGAAAAGACAAACACAACTATATCCCTCATAAACATTAAAATATGCATTGGGTTGAAAGAGGAGCATGGTTAGGGTTCACAGTTCAAGGCCAAAGGTCAAAATCAAAGGTCAAACAGCTTTCTAAACATTAAGATATGCAGTGTCTCTCTATAAAGAAGAGCTGAACAAGTCCATGAACCACTTGTGTTTAAATACAGCTCATTTAACCTTGCTGCTTTCATCATCATCACCATCATAATTAACACAAACCCACTGCTATTATCAAGGGCTCTGCTGCTGTCTTGATTTTATGACTAATTATGTCTGTTTGAGGCCAGGCGAGTCAGGGCTGCCTATTCCTGAGCTGTGAGTGCATGTGCATGTGCCGAGCTATAATGTGATCCTTTGGCCAGATGATGGATGTGTCTGGCTCCTGAAATGGGGTTTCTCTGGTATGGACGGACAAAAAGGAGGCCGGGAGATGGACAGAGATCAAATGAGTGCAAGGCTGAAATGTGAGAAGGGACGGGAGGCAAAGGGAAAGAAGGGAGCCAGCGTGTCCACGCCACAGAGGTTCAAACCTCAGCCGAAGGCGGGCAAACTCTTGACGATACTTTTCATTTTAAAACTCTTCTAATTGTTAAAATTGCACAACCATCAAGCTCAATCAGCTGTTGCTTAGCAACTGTAGTCTGGGAGGAAGGGAGGAGGGCAGTGGGAACATGAAAATTAAAAAGAGACAAAAAGTGAAAGGACATCAGAAGAGATGCTGGTGACCGTCTAATCTGAGCCTGCAGTCACCTGACCAAGTCTAGTGTGGTTTGTTGGTTCAGATCCCAGGTTGCTGCTTCCTCAGCATCACATCTGTCTAGCATCTTCTCCTGGGTTATAGCCAAGACAGTTGTGAGTCTATCTGAGACTCAAGCTGAGTTGCACGGCCTTGCTCTCATGACCCTTGAGTTTTGATGCTGTTCAAAAAACGCCTCTGGAACACAACCCAACTACGGCCTGGTTCTGACAGCCACTTTCTGACACAAACCTCCTCTTCCCACAATCTTCAGGATGTCCCTAATTAATGTAACGGCTCCAAAGATAATCTGATTAGATATTCCCACCATGTGTGGTCGGTTAAGAGTGTCCTTCTCAGAAGGATGTCGGGAATCAATCCGATCATAAATCAGGGATAATCAACACGTTGGATTCTCTTGGGCTGCTTCTCGAGGACAAAAGTGTAGCCAATAAGAAAGCATGCTGATGGAAGCATGCTGCATGCTCCTCCATGCAACGTTTGTTTACTCCAAAGTCCCGTTTAATCTCATGAGATTTTGCGAGATCTGACTGAGGAATGTTTGTGTGGTGTGTACCCAAACGGGTATATCTGGTTAGTTCGCCACATGCAAACTCATCTTTTGAAAATCGTCCTACAATCTTAGAATCCTACCTTAGTTTGGAAGGAGCTGTATACCTAAGGAACCATCTTGTAACTCATGTAAGACTAAAAAGGCAATCCAGCATTCTGTGAGCCAGACAGGAGGGATAAATAACAAAAAAATGGTCATAAATACCATTTCATTGTGATGTTATTTAAAATATCAATACTGTCTTTGATATTTTGTGTCTCTGACCAGTTGTAGTCCTTTTAGTAAGGCTTCAATTATTACAACGATGATCTCAGTTCATTCTAAATGCTGATTAGCATCACAGCTGCAAACAACAGAGCATAACGTCTCACACACGTGTCGGTACTTGATTGGGTCTAATAATGCAGCCCGTGCAGTCACAATATCTTACTATAAGCGTAACAAAGCAAAGTCCTCCTTGAGAGGAGAAAAGGGCTCTTAGACGCTCTCACAGCCATACAAATCACCAAGAATGTGTGAGGTCTATGCACCCTTCGCTTTTGTTCTCTTGCTCTGATCCTTCTTTCCTCCAGAGGTGGTCGATGAGATGAGGCCTAGGTGGGTGGTGGTTATCCCTTAATGACCCAGTTTACTTTGAAAAGGCATTGATCTCAGCCAGTGCTTTACTTAACGCTGACAAAGAAGGCTCAAAGCCCATTTTCGCAACATCTTAACACTGTTGGTGCTGCATGGATAATGCTGCAGGGACACCATTTTCCCTCTGACTGTAAAACAAAAAAAGACAACACACCAGTCAGTATTTATGACAGTTTCCCAAATTAAATCACTGCTTCGTGTGAAGCAGAATGTAGGACTGGGTTGGATTTGATCTTTATGCATATTTCATGAGAAACGCTAGCTTTAGTTTGCAAAGAATCCCGTTTTCAGATTAAATGTCAACTGAATGGAATGAAATATAAACAGAACTCTTTCTCAGATGACGCTGATAGTGAAACATGAGTGAGGTGTCCTTCAGATGGCATTCACACCTGCTACAGTTTTACTGGGTCTGCAGCACAGAAACGCTCTGGGTATGCAGAAAGACATGTGTGTGTGTGTGTGTGTGTGTGAGTGTGTGCAGAGCTTGCTTTGTCTTGCTGAATTTCAATTTTATTCCATTTTTGCAACGGAGAGTTGCTTTTCCCTGTTAAAACCATATTTTTTATATTTAGTGCATTTTTTAAATTTTATTTTAATGCTATTAATATTAAATGTACTAATATTTGACACATCAAGGGGGGGGTGTTTTAATTTTTATTATATTGTATAATCATTAATGCTGCTGTTAGTTTAACATGTTTCTTATATCTATTTTTATCTTTTCTTTTTTTTTTTTAGTGTTTTTGTTTCAGTAAAGAGGACAAGAACGTTTTGTTTGAGCAACAAAATGTAACTTTCTTTAAGAAAAGGACACAAAAATTAAAAATACATCAAAGAGGCCAAAGACTGATTATCAGCCAGATTTGTGACTGTTATATTTGTGCAAGAACCCTGAAGATAACATTTTTTTGCAAGAAAGAATCACGTAAGTTAGCATGAAATTATAAAACAAAAACAATAAAAACCAGTCATTTCTATTTACCAATTTAGTGACTAGTGTTGTCTAGATCAGGGGTCTGCAACCTTTACAATCCAAAGAGCTGTTTTATCCTCCTCAGTCCACTGGAATGAAACATGCTTAGAGCCACAACTGTTACAGGACCTTTTAAAAATAGAAAATATATCATTTTTGAGAAATATCTACAGAAAAAGATCAGGGCCGCTGATCCAATACTCAAGGCCCTGCACACCAGCACAGTACAACAGGAACAATAAAACAAAAACTCAGGCATGACCTGGAAACTCAGGAGGACTCACAACCAATGAAAGAGCACGATAAAACCAAGGAACTCCACCAAGGTCAATCCATAAAAGTGTTTTTTCATCAGACTGGATGGAGGGTGGCTGCTTCACAAGCAAAGGAAGCCCATTCCACAGGTTTGGGGCCACAACAGAAAACACACGGTCCCCCTGACATTTGTATTCAGAGCCTTGGACTTCCAGGAGTTTTCTGTCTAGAGGAAACAGGGCCCATGAGGGGACGTATCTATGGAGCAGTGCAGAGAGATAGGTCAGGGCGGTGCCCTGTAGGGCCCCATGGAGACCTTAAACCTAACCCGATACTCAACTGGGAGCCAGTGAAGTTGGGCCAGCACAGGAGTGATGGGCTCCCTCTTCCTAGAGTCAGGAATCGTGCAGCTGAATTCTGAACAAGCTAAAGGCGGGCAATTGCACTCAAACTCACACCAGCATATACAGCAACACCATAGTCCAGGCATGACAATAGAAATGCATGTAGAACTGAGAAATGAGTCCTCGACAGCATTGGCTTAATCTTAGGGATACGTCGGAGCTGGAAAAAACAGGAGCACACCATCATTAAAACTATAAAATGTTACCCCAAGGTGGGTAACTACTGATATCACCCGTTGTGCTAATGAAGAGAGGTCAACCTCGGGGACCGTACTGACAGTCACCTCGGTTTTGCTCTCATTCAGGTGTAGATAACTGGAGCTCGTCCATAATTTAATATCCTCCAGGCAGGCGAGAAGTGGTACAGTCCAGGAACTTTTATTGACATTTGTTGTTGAAATTCATTCAAATTACCCCATGAAATAACCTTAAAGCAGCTTAAACCTGCATTTTCTTAAATTCTATCTATATTTAAAAACACAAGTTTGTTTATTTTTTACATTTCTAGCCAAAGTTATTAAGAGCCAATGTGGAAAGTCCAAAGAGCCACTTGTGGCTTCAGAGCTGCAGGCTGCAGACCCCTGGTCTGGCTCAAGACACCACATTAGTGATCTTTACATCCTAGATAAACATCCTGCAATTGTGTCCAGATGGTGATTCCTTCCATTGGTGACGTGGAATTAGAAAATTGACAAGACTGAGATGAAAAGGAATGAGTGTAGGAAAATGCAAAGCATTTAGGAAAACCTCATACTTGGAAAAACAGAGGAAAGTCAAGAAAGAGAACTCCGATAAACGTGACGAATATGAGTGAGAAGAAGGTCACAGGAAGAAACTGGCAGGTAGAAGACAGCATCAGCCCTGGCTAAGTAATTAGCACCTTGTAAAATGAATTCTTAATGTAATTACATAACCTGAAGTCACATGTGTCATGCTGCATTATTGCAGCACATGTATGCATGCTCTGCAGCTGAATAATTCAGACAAGGGAACAGATTCACCAGGACACGGAGCAGAAACGGCTCAAAATGTCAGGAATTCTTAATGAGCTGACAGTAAAAGGAGGAGCCGTGCCGATAAAGAGTGTTTTCTGTTAAAGCTAACGTTTTCTCAGCCTTTCAGCAGCTTTGAGCCCAAGTTAGATACAGTTCAGGTGCATTAATAACGAAAAAGTGTCTAAACACTCCAGATTCCCCTTGTTGACTGCCGGTGAGGGCAACAGAGACGCAGAAGTTGAGGGGGGAAAAAAGCTGCATAACTGTGTGTGTGTGCGTGTGTGTGTGTGCGTGTGTGTGTGCACTTGTCGTGCTCCAGTCAGTCATCCATCAGCCCAGTGCATGTAATCCTACGTGAATGCCTAAAATCATCCCAGCACATATCAACATAATGAAGTGGGTGCCCCGACTTGCTATTTTTGTCTCGTGAATCAACAGCGCTGCTCTCCACGTTATGAATGTCAGGAACCATGGCCGTTGCCATGGTGATGCCACACTGCAACACTCCGCTGCAGCCTGCTTGCCCGCCGATGCTTGCTGCAGCTTCCGAGCAGGAGGAAGAAAAAAAAATGACAGAAGAGGGAGGGAAGACTGGAGTGAGAGGGGGTCTGCTCTGCAGCGGAATCCATCGGAATGCTAATCACCCTTTCTTGACAGTTTGTCCTTCATTATGCAGAAGTCAATGCACAGGAGCACGTATGGAAACACAAACACATCTAAATATCGTGCTTATGCATTAGACAGCACATCTATTTGTTTTTTACAGAATCAGCAGAATTCAAGATTTATATGTGAACGCCGCGTGGGCTAAAGCACGTATATAAGGCGTCTGTACGGTATGGTTTAATCTAGTGGCAGCCAAATACCCCCATTAACAAATGCTTAATTATTAAAGAGCCACACAATTGATCTGACAGCTCACTGTAGCCCATACGTTCCAATCAGCATTCCCAGGATGTCCCTGGAATGATTCCTGCTTGCACAAAGCCAGCTAAGGAAGACAGATACGGCTATGCAGCAGAATTCCTTGTGCCGTTGTGATTTAGGGGTCAGGCAGTGAAAAGAGAGTGCTGCAATTATCATCTTGGCCAATTCACAGTAAATCACATTAAGGGCTTTTATTGAATTCAGCACGCCGAGGCTGTGTTTCATGTACGGCAAACAGTGGGAAGATGAACACGGGGCCAGGCTTGTTTCAAAAGGTCGGTGACAATGTCAAGCTCACAAGTCACGCCTGGTAAAAGTGCCGTAGATCATCTAAAGCTGCAATTACAGCTGCAGGTTTGAAGTGCAGAGATAAGACTCGGCGGTGACTCGTTTCTCTCTGATGCTGAACTCTACACGTAATCTCTGGCCCTTCTTTTATTTTTATTTGTGGGAGAGCTAAATATGTCACGTTTCATGAAGCGTTCCGCAAGGATCTATTGTCGGGCTCTTCAGTTTCATCTTCTTGTTAATGCTCATGAAAGATGCAACGGGGAGTGACCTAGTTTTGCTGATGTGACTTATTAAGCCTAGCTGCCTGGATTCAGAGCAGAGGGATTGTTTTTGTAAGTCTGACTTTTATTTTTTTTGTTTCCATCGGACAAACCTGGGTACTTCCTCGCCTCTTCGTTTTAATGCAAAGAAATGTCCATGAACCAATACAACTGATGCTAAATGACGCATTTTAAAATCTCCTCTGGGACAATTCAAACAACAGTTGTGGAGGACTTCCCCCTCAAACTGGCTCTTTGTAACTTTGCAAACCTTTGGTCATCTCCCACTTCTCCACGGAGGAGGAATGTGAGTGGGAAGCTGGAGGAGTACTGACAAAAACAGAAAAAAGGCAACAGTTAAGAGCAGAGTCAGGGGAATGTTGCTCTCGTATGATGTGGTGGCTCTCAAAAAACCGAGAAACTAATGGTCCTTGCCTTTGCTGCGATTACAGCTAGTCAGTCCGATCAATCTCACCGGCTCCTGAGACAGAGGAGATGCAAACAAAACACTTCACAGCTGTAGTCGATGGAGGCGATGCTCAATATTCTGATTTTTTTTGTCTAAATTATTAAGTTGCTTGCAAAAAACTACAAAAAATCTTGAAAGCACTTCTTGTGCTGAGAAAGAGACCATCGCATTGTTTATAACGTTCAAAGCAGCAATATTATGGGGTTTTTATGTTTTACAGCGATAATGTATGGCTTCTGGTTATTTACTTCAAACTCAAGCATTAAACAAAACGTCTTAACTGCTGCAAACAGTTTAAATTCCACATTTTTAAAGTAATTTATTCAAATATTCGTACTAAAGATAAGAAAAAAAACCAAATAATTTAGAAAAGCTGTAAATGACGGAAATCCAATTATGTATTTTAGTGCAACATCTTTTTTCTCTGCCCAAATTTTTGTCAGGTTTAATGTTTTGAACTTTAAAATTGATTTTAACAATCAAACGACGTTTAATTAGTTTGATGAAAGTTTTTGTTGCCTTTTAATGTTGGAAAAAATGAAATTTTTCCACTGGCCTGGCAAGTCAGCCTGAATATGTAAATATATAGTTTGGCTATGACCCATAGACAGAGCTCAGTCGTGGGGCGGAATCTACGGCTGTCTTTGAAACTGCCTTTAATGCTATTGGACAATGCTAGGACCAATCAGAGCAACGAACAATGTGACATATTTATCGTTATTGAAATCAGTCAGCGGGGGAGTCTGCCATACACCATTGAAGAAGAAGAAGAAGTAAATGCATATTTTTTTCAAATAAAGGACTTAAGTACCTCTATCTGCTCATGTCTCAAAGTAAAACCCGAGTCTAAATCTTCCAAAGTTGATGCCAAAGAGCACTGAAACTCAAACGAGCACTGTTCCTGAGCTGGCGCCATCTTTGTAGTTTTTCTCCATTGCAGCTCTGATGCAAAGCCCACCCAACGTCTCTCTACAAACATGGAGCGCTGTGATTGGCCAGACCTAAACTTGGCTGAGCCAATAGAAGACCTGTCATGGGCTACAATGGAGCGTGGCTAGACCGACCTGCAGAGTAAAATCTTGTTGCTATGGTTGGTCTCGATTTCTAGGCTTTTTTAAAAAATAACTTTACATTAAAGGTTACTCATATTTTTTGAGTGCTGTTTACTCATATGTACAGTATTTATTTATTTCTCTAGTAGGAATCAATACGTTGAGTGATCAATTATAATCAGAAATAAAAATTTAAAAATGTTTTTTTATTTATTTACTGTTGGCCTCTTTCTCCTACTTAACCCCCCTCTGCGTATTTAGGTTGTCATCTGGTTTCTTGTCCCACCTGACCACCCTGCAGGCCCTGTGTGCAGAGGAGCTGCAGCAAACCTGTCCTCCAGCTCAGCCCCAAGGGTCTACTGGTGCTGAAAACATGGCGGCCCAGGCAGGCATGCAGACCACATGCTTTAACTCAGGCATGCAGATTCACATCCTCAGGGGAAACAATCCCTTTACCAATGGCTTAGAGTCAAAGACTACAGAATGAGGCCGCTACTGCATTCACATATGAATATGTTCTTTAGACAGGATTAAAAACTGTCGATTAGCACAAATAAAATACAATGAAAAATCATTTGTTTGTGCGAGGCACACCTTCAAGAACTCTGAAGATAATGCACACTTTGATAAGAACTATTTATCACTTCACACACGTTATTAAGCTGAAGACATAAATGAAACAAAGCATGGTGCAAGAAGGCATGAAGCAACTCTTTACCCCCTGCAGGACTTTAGCAAAAATAAAGCAAATTAGAAGAAAATTAATCTAAAATGATCAAAAGAAGTTTCTATAAAAATCCACTAAAATTCTGCATCTCTAGATGACTTTTGAAATATTTCTGTTTAGCACAAGTGTCTGGAGGTGATGCTAATGCTATTAACTCTTTGTTCAAGTTGTCATGATGTCATATGTTTGAAATAAAAGTGGATGATTCACCAAAAAACGGTCCCAGTGATGAGAATCGATGGTGGTATTTAAGGATAAAAAAGTGAGCTGAAGTTAAAAGTTGGTTGTCAGTTTTCAGGGGAATAAAAAAAATGTCATGTTTCAAAAAACTCTAAGAGATCCTGGAAAAAACAATAAACCCACTGCACACTGTCTCGTTCTCCACAAATATAGAAAATAGAGAGGATGTCTTCCACATCAGCCAAATTGAGTAACACCTGCCTTTTTGTTCTGGATGCTTTAAATACCACAGACAGTTAGGCGCTAATTTGTCAATACACTTCACACACCATCAACTACAAATGTCAGAGCTGGAGTATCTTCATTTAGGCCATCTGGGAGCACAGCTGGATCAATCCTGTGTCTTTCTCACAGAATCACAGACTACTCCTTCCACTCAGAGTGTTGATATCCACCCAGCGCCACACGACCTCTCCTGTAGAGAGGCTTCTTTTTCAATGGGCCTTGCCAAAGTCTCCTGTCCAAGCTGGCGAATGTTCAGCCATGGATGAGCACAGGAGGCAGCGATGGCTCACATCCTGACCCAAAAATAACCAGCAAAACAACTATGCTCTTCTCTTGCAACAGCAAGCAACCAAAAGCATTTTGGTTTATTCAATGAAAACAACAAAAGGAATCACCGCATCACCAGCAGGCTCTAAGCCGAGGACGTTGTCGGGTTGACGTGAATAAATTTAAATATCAGAGGAAGAAGAAAAGATCAAACGCTCACTGACCTCCAAGCTGTATTCCTCCACGGTCCTCCTGAGCGGGTCCACAATCTGCCAGCAGATGAGAATGCACAAGTCGATGAGCAGCATCCCGCCGACGATAATCAACAGCTTCTGGTCCTTTATGATCTGGAGAGAGGGAGACATTTGTATTAGCTTAACACTTGCTAACATCATGACAGGTGTATTGGTTTGATTGAATCAAAACTTGAAGCAACATTAAAGTTTGTAACACTTCAAGCTATTGCTTTTAAGCTGGTTTTAGTGATTATTGAGCCATAAACTTATTAATACATTTATTTCTGCTGACCAGAAACTGAACTTAACAGTTTTGTGGTTCAGGCAGGAACACTAGTGGGAGGTCTCTACCTGCTTTACGGCAGTAGCTGTTTACTGTGCCGATAGCTCATTTAAAGGCTAGCCATGAGGTTTTTCAGTTTGCTGACCATTATAAAAAGCACAAAAAGAAGAATTTTCCTATTTTTGTTGGCATCATGGTGGAGCCTGTGTAATAGATGTAAGGTCATTCCTGGCGACCTTTGGGTCAACTGTATGTCCAACCTCCTGGCTGGCTCGCCAACTTTGTAACGGATATAAAGCTATTAGACTTTATTATTTATGAAATTAGGATCTTTTGGTCGTTTATTCACCAATGAATCACAAAAGCCCAACAATAGTTAATAAAATGAATTTATTACTAGAATTAGACTATTTACGCATCCTAATTTCATAAATAATAAAGTCTAATAGCTTTATCCGTTATACCTGGTAGTAAAAGTAAGAGTAATGTTTTAGTAGGTGAAGCAAAAAGCTAAAACCGTAGAGAACATCGGCGTGGCCTACGCTCGTTTGAGAGAGCTGAAGGAAATTATTGACTGATAGTGACCTGGCTTTGTTGCTACTGGACTTGTAAGTAATAATATTTTAAAGTCCAACAGTGTGGATCTTTTTACTTTGTGGCTTATTTGGTATCAGTTAGCTTGTGTTAGCTTTAGCTCGTTGTTGATGCTAGCTACAGCAGGTTTGTTTACGACAGTTTTAAATCCCATTTCAACCAGTAGGAGGGAGAAGCGGGAAACTTATTAAGTGTTGCTTTAAAGTTAGAGATAAAGTGAAAACATTCCAGTTCATTACAAAGTAACACTGTCTGTTCAAAGAAGGAAAACAGCCAAACTGTGTCTATCTGAGCGAGAAAGAACACTTTCTTTACCTCTCCACAAGACTCAATTAAAGTTTTGACAATATTGTTTCCCCGTGGTAAGATAAACCAGAAAAGACCAAGGCTGAAGGCCAGTGCTGTCAACCACTAAATCGTTTCTTCTGTAGCCTGAACTTTGGAGGGATGAAAGCCACGACCTGTTTGTGATCTTGCTTTATAACAGCGTTTGACTGTCTGGGACCACAGATCAAAACAAAGGTCAGCGAACGCAGTCTGGTCGGTTTTTCATCGAGCTCCTATGCAACTCGCACAGGTGTCCATTCCTCCAGTGGGCTCTGAATGAAGCGTGCAAAGGGATTGTTTCTGATCTGCTGTCTTTTGATGATGATAGTGTTGCAGGAACATGGACACAGTGGAACAAAGAATCAAACATGCCAAGCAATTTCCATGAGGACCGTTTTATTTGGCGCTATCGGGAAAAGAGCAGGTTGGAAGAGTTAATTCATAATATATGTTATTGCAAAAGGTCTAATGATTTCTAAATCAGCAGGTTAACTGATTACTAATAATCAACATTTTTAAATATGTTTAAAAAAATATTAAAGAGCCATTCACCAACCATTTGCTAAACTGTGAAATGCCACCCAGGTTTGTGTGACAAACTGCTAATCTAATTACTCCAGAGTGTTGTCTCTTTCCCTTACCCCAGTTAAACGTGCACACTGACACATCATTTGGGTTGCACTCTTTTTTTCTCACACTTTTTTCTCTCTTTTTTTTTTTTTTAGGAAAAAACGTGAAAAAAATTGAAAACACAAATTGTGCACATGGCCTTGACGTGGCTGAAAGCACATTTTGCTGATTTCTTTTATGAATTCTCACCAGGAAGCAAATTCTTTCATACTGACCTTCTGCATGGACACTTGGATAAATTAATCAGTGGACTGGGAATCACACAGTTATTTATTTTCCTTTTAAAGTAGTGTTTTCAGGGCAAAATAAACTAGCGGATTATATTAAAGATGGAGCTACACTCGTTATTTCAAAACATCTGCAGTGGTCTCTAGTATAAATGAATGCCTTTTAAGTTGTTTTCATTGAGAAAAAGGGTCTGGTGCTCCTGCTTCAGGGAGTAGAACACTATCAGAGGAGTAGGGAGCAGAAAACAGCAGGATTAGAAGTCTTACTCATTAATATTCATGATATGTAAACGTCCTGCCTCTGATTGGCTAACAGCAACGTGACTCTTCTGCTGCCTCCATTTGCTCTTCTTTCTTGGGTAAAAATTCCAATGTTTATTTTTTATCTCCACAAATAACACAAGCCTGAAGGAGTTCTGCTGCGTTGTGGAGTTGCTAATGCTAACAGTTAGCTTCTACTAGCCGAGACGCGCTCTCCTGGCCGCTAAATCAACAACAGACTTCTGAGGTTAAAAACCAAGGTGAGTGAGTCCATGAATGTTAATTTTACAGTGTGATGTAGATCTAAGTGACTTTTTCACATCCGAGCGTTTCACCGTCTATTTTATTTTGGCGGCTAATGCAGGAAATAGGGGTTGTTGCAACCGTTGGCTGCACAAAAATGGTCATAGTCGCTCATTCTGTGTTGACTTTGGACAGTGAGGAGACCCATCCAATATGGCGGTGACGATGTTACGCTCTCCAGCGCCCGATGGGGAGTCTACGTATTCATGTCTATGGTTCTGGGATTCTCCAGAACTCTGATGGCCGATCCATCCCTGCATTCACCCAACCAGTTTACGTTCAAATAAAAACAAAAGAGAGAGGCACCACTCATTTGCTGAATGTGTCTTCATGTTCTGGTTTTACCACAAGACGCAGATTAACAAGTGCTTCAATGGCCACGGTGATGGAAGGAGTATTATCTGCTTATCTGTGCTTTTGTTGAGTTTGACTTTAGAAAAAGGACCTCTTCCTCTTCACTGTCTTTGACACTTGAGCTTTTTGAGAACTACAGGAGCTCCGGCTGCAGCCCACCGAGCGGAACCCTTATCGAACTCACCGCTGATTTACAATCTCTGCTCTCCCAGTGTACAGGAAAAAAGGAGGGAAGAGTAAAGAAGGAGTGAAGGATGCAGTTTCACAGTTTGAAGAAAAGATGGCTAACGCTTGTGTCTGTCCCTCCCCTGACAGGAGTTGGCAGACATTTCAGGGCACCAACAGCAACTATCAGTCTTTTGGAGCCAAAGCACCGGCACTCAATCCATGTGTGTGTGTGAAGTAGAATGTGTGTGTCCTGCACACACGCCCGGGCCCTGAGCCAACAGAGCATACATCTTGAGGGTTAAAGGCTGAAGTGTGCAGCAGGGGTGAATTCTGCCTCTGAGGAAACAT
The DNA here is from genome assembly GCA_006937985.1 of Aphyosemion australe. NCBI lineage: Eukaryota > Metazoa > Chordata > Actinopteri > Cyprinodontiformes > Nothobranchiidae > Aphyosemion > Aphyosemion australe. The sequence continues at coordinate 2,471,968 of SSNS01000036.1, forward strand.
TTGTTTTGTGTCTTCCTTCAGCTAGGGATGGAGGAGGAGAAGTGAGCTGAAATAATTGGCTATGAAATGTCAAAGCGATGCTGAGCTCAAAGGAGCAAAACTCTTTTCTTTCATGAAATCAGTTTGGGAAAAGGCGAGAAATTAAAGAAACGGAAAAGGTCAGGTTCAGGGGAGTTTTAAACTTGCTTTGGGAACTTTAGCTAAAACTGATCTTAACTCTTTGTCTTTTAACCTCTGAATCGATCACTTGTCCCCAGCTTTCTTTTCCCTTTTGGTGTTTTTCTGCTTTGCCGCCCTCTCTCCGTCACTCCACCATCCATTCTGTCACCGTTTTCCTACTTCTGTCTAACCTTTTTCACTCTTCAACCATCCCACTTGTTTTGTGTTCCTCCTGCTCACGACCAGGCCATCCATGCCTCCTTTAAATAATGAAGAAGGGAGATGCACAAAGTGGGGAAGAGTGACGTCCAAAAGACACAGAGCTGGTAAAGCAGTGGCAGATGTTTCAAACTTTTTCGTACGTTTAATAAAAAATCCTAAAAGCAGGTGTCAGGAACCTCCAGTGTGTGTCAAACAACCAATCAAGCATCTACACACCACCTTTAAGGATGTCATCACTTCTGCTGCTCTACTTTTGAAAAGCTGGTGTAGTTATTGCCACCAGCTGCTGCTTTTGGTTGAGAATGCAGCTGGTTTGATTAAAAATAGCCCAGCTCAGAATGACCAGTCCTGAATTTGTCTCATTGTAATCCAGCTGAACTATGAAGCTCTAATGCACCATGCCTTCTGTGCACACCACTACACTCTCTACAGGACATGACGGAATCATGGAAAATGCTGGATACTCCTTCAATATGAAGGCAATGACTCAAGTTTTCAAATGCACCCATCACCACCACCATCACACCCAGGGGCTGGCACTGGCTTCAAAGATTTTGAACCAGGCTGCAGCTGTGGGGGCGTTTCAGTTTGGGCTACAAAAACACCTTTGTGGGGGTTACTGTAGCATTTCACCAACCAATCAGAACGGGCTTCAAAAAAACAAAATTTCTGCTGCTGGACGTGTCAAAATAAAAGTCTACATGATATGTCTGTACGTATTTGTCATTTTTACACAATTATATTAAGTAACCCTAACCCTTACAAAATTTTATTTAGAAATATTTTTTTTGAAATAACCAAAAGTATCCCTCTCTTATTTTGAAAGATCGATTGAGACCAGATGTGAAGTAACAATTTAGGAGCGAATAAGAAGGAGGTGTTCTCGTTTACAAACCAAAACGCCCCTTTTAGCTGCTGGCCGGGTGATATTGGCTGGAAGACGTCAGAACCTCTAAAGTGGCTCCAGGAGGTTTTTTTTACACATCTATGAGCATTCCGACATTAAAATTTGATGTAATACCGTGCAGCAAGGCATTTGTGCAGTTTTTGAGTCTATTTCATAGTTAATGTTTGCCTTAGACTTTAGTTTTATTAGACCATAAACATTTCAGTTGATTCTGTGGCTTCCTATAAATAATATTTAGCAGAAGAAATATAAAAATGGCTCCTTTAGCTTTTAGTTTGCAGACCCCTGAACTCATGGATCTGCTCCACCCAGGACCCTGATGTAATACCACCACTATGTTTATACTCAAAAGTATTTTAGACCCATCATCCTCCATTACATTTAAGCCCACTGTGTTCTTAATACGCATCTAATATGCTGCTAAACCCCTGAAAAGCCCATTCACATCCTGGATGATTTTTTTATGTTGTAAGGAGGTCATGATCCAGGATGAAGCCAGCCTTTAGGCTGCAGTGCGTTCTGGACCTAGAGGCTGAATAAATAAATTCCCACATCAAAAATACTTAAAACACGTTTTGGAGAAAACATGCAAAGCACAAAAGATTTCAGAAATGACCTTCATAGCCTTCATCAATGTAATTATCTGTGTTGTGTGCATTTCCTGTTACCTTCTTCTTCATCTTCACATTTTTAAAGATGGCGTGCACCCTCCAGGTCTTTGCAAACATGGCGCCAAAAGCTGTTGTGTATCCAACAATGAGGATCCACGTCCGAACCTGTCAGAACAACAACAACACAGCCGCGTCACGTCACAAAGCGGTGATCACACCAGCATCTGGTCTGACAGGAATCTGTGAGATAAATTTGTACAAAATAGCATCGCGAGGAACTCTAAGAATAAGAAGCTGTCGGGTTTCGTTTTTGTTTGTCAAGAGCTCCGGAGCAACATGGACAACGAGTGTTTTATCTTAAGTAAAAAAACAACATATTTTATTTCTTTGCACAGTGCAGATGTGCTCTAAAAACTCAAAAGGATAAAACGTGTTGAAGGGAATTCCAATACAGCCACAAAGTCTGCAGGGTTGCTGTAACAAAGTTTGGTTTTTATATGTTTTATTTTGAGTGCAGACCTCTCGGTTCCACCTTTCGTCCCTCATCACATCACCACAGTATTCCCGGCCGGCACGTCTCACAGCAACAGGCGGAGCTTTAGGCGATAGAAGACAGGAAAAAGGGGATTCCACGGATGCTCCGGGAGAGCAGATCATTCATCAGCGGCGCATCTATCAACCTCTGAGTTCCTGTGCTGTAGAACTTCATCTGATGTGGCAAGTTCTGCTTTGGTTCCACAGAGGAGCTTTGTCCAGGTGATGGTCAACAAGATCAACAAGATTTCGCTCACACACGTGTTGAGAGATGTTTTCCGTTAGTGTCAGTGTTGTGACGCAACTTCTGCATTTGGATCTGATCTAAGTTTGCAAATTTAACAGTTTTTATTTAAAAAGCAATAGTTACTTTCCTGGTAATTAGTTACTTTTATGATTTTGCAACACAGTTACTTTTTTGAAGAAGTAATTAGTAACTACAACAAATTACTTTTTTAACTTGCCTACACGACACCAGCTTATGAAAGGACTCACCGTGCAAAGCGTCTCAAACTGTTTGTCTGAAACAAATCCTCCATCCAGACCAAACAGGAAGATGGAGGCATAGGACAGCATGCCTCCTAAGATGATCAGGTTGTTCATGTAGGGGCTGGACATCTTGATTAGCCTGAAGGAGAACAAACAAAATAGAAACAGAGCGCTAATAAACATTAGGAGCTGGAATATAAGGACATTTGAGATGTTTCATCTCTGAACCAGAAGAGCTACAGCTGTCTAGCCCGGCCTCTAATTTATAATTATGCAAATCTATGTAGAAAAAATGCAACTTTATGCTTGACTAGTGGTTTTAACTTGTGTTCATTTGGAAGTAATCCACATTGCTTAGCAGTTAGCTCATCAACCCAGTCAGAAATGATCTCTATGTTCCAAACATAACAATGAGCTATTTACAGCAGGGTTTCGTAAATGTTTCACTGCATCACACTTAAAAAATAAATTATTGCTTTAAGTCTACTTCATTCCCTCATGACCAACTATGTATTTAGGATAATTTGTGAATTTTTATACTTGTACTTTGCCAGATGCTGACCTGTGATTTCGGTTTTTGATGTTAAAGAACAGGAAGGCTCCAGCCATGAGCATGCCCAGTATAGTCATGGTAGAGAGGATGCTGTAGAGCGGCACGTTGATGTGGCGTCGCTGTAGAAACACAAACGTACGATCTTTGGGAGGCTCCCTGCCTGTGACACGAAAGAAGAAAACATCCAAAATTACACATCTGTGAATCCTTAAACTTGCTTCCCCACACACCACATTTACTGTATTTGTCTTTTTTTTTTTTATCTATTTTACTTCCATCCAAGTGTTAATTGACCTCAGTGGCATCACCCAGCACTTCTCCACTTCCAGTTGTCAGGAACCATGAGGAAACAAGTCTTCCTGACTAGAGTGTGTGTATGTGGGCCAGCGGAGAGGAGATGGAGCTGGCAGTGAGGGAGGAGAATGGCCAGAAGGATGAAACAGATTCCAAAGTGTGTCAACACAGGCAAACATGAGCGAGGAGAAAAATGGACCAGTAAATAATTTAGCTGAGAGAGGCCAGTTTAGATTGGAAAACTGTGGCGCTTTAGCCAGCCTCAAAGATATTTGGACACTGACATTTTTTAAATGTTTTCTAGCCATACGCTGAACTCGCTGCCTGCAAAAGACTTTTCACAAATCGTTCAAAATGATTATTTCATATTATGATTTTGACATTTTTTTCCAACTAGTAAACCCTAAAATTCTAAATAATTGGGCAATAATCCCTGAGTCATTCCTTCTGTATGGACTTTATTCATTATATAACCTCGATCTAACTGGAATAATAACAGTGTTCCAGGACTTAATGCAGCAATCCAGAGATTTCCCTCTTTCAGGAATTATGTGATTTTTTTTTTAGAAATACGTAGAAGTGATAGTCTTACCCTGTACTGTGATATAATGAAGAAAATACGTCAAATTATGTTTTTGCTAAGCCTGCCCGAGTCTTAAAGCCCCATGCAATTTGAATTGACCGCCAGTCAACATTAGGCAATAGCGTTTGATATATGTATATAGTATATATATATATATATACGTATATACAGTATACATACACACATGTATATGCATATGTATATATGTATATAAAGTATATGTTGGCCGGCTAGAGTTGCGCGTTCCCAAATGAGATGTTTCTTCCAGCCGTAATCACGGAAGTAGGTAGAGGGGCTTAGATTTGCAATACATTTTTCCTCCTCTAGATGGCGCTCTCTGAGTAAAAACTCCAGATTTCTGCTTTAATTATGGATGCAAACCATTGATTTGTTCATGGATGTTGGCAGATATAAGGACAGCATAGATAAAATAAGTTTCTCTACTGATAATGTCTATATTTACTCAAAATCAGGGGTCCTCAACAAAAAGACGCAGGATTTGTTCAAACACTGGAGGCCAATCTTGAAAAAAAAAAATTTTTCCCCAAAGCCTTATCCAGATGCAGTAATACGGTAATTATTCATCCCATTTACACATAAAAATACCTCAGAAGGTCGAATCTATCTATTTAAATATTGGTGGGGGAAACAAAGGAACCATGATCACTGCTTTAATCATTTTGGAGCAGAAGTCTAGGTTAGCTGACACACCCCATCCACACTCAAATAAAGTAATTTTTAAAAAATATTTAAAGCTTTTATCTTATTTTTATACACTTATAGCTGCTTAGATTAATTAGAACAATACAGAAAACTAATAACCAACTGTTTACATCTCCAAGAGAACGTTGTACGTCTGACCAACCGTTATAAATGTGAGATTGGAAAATGTGAAGGTTAAAGGTTTGTTTTCATTTTCTTCCTGCAATTAAAACACATCTTGACTTTCCATACCTTGGAACTTGATGGAGGTGTTGTTGAGGTCCAGCACATCAGCAATTGCATTGTACTCCCCTACTTTAATTTCATGTCCGTCTGTGAAAACAAAGGTAGTTAAGAAATTAGATAAATGGGGTTTACTTACATTTCTAACATCAACATGACCCCTCACTGGTAATATTCAAAAACTGTGAGTTCCTAATGTTCACCAAACCTAATTTATTTTTAAAATACCATTAAAGGGGTTCAAAATGCCAACATTTGCTGGTTTTGAGTCTGATGGATGAAAGTGTGACCCAGCAGAAAGCCACATGTAGGAAACAAAAGCTTAAAGAGGCACTCTAAGCATCATGTTTCATAATACGATAAATGTTTTTTCTGGCAGATTTGTACATTTAAATTAGGGGTGGGAATTTAACGCGTTAATTATGATTAATTAATTAGAAAAAAAATAACGTGTTAAAAAAAATTAACGCATTTAACCCTTTAAGCCCGAGGGTCCCCCAATTGGGGGATGTTGATGTTTAGCAGCAAAATACATGCCCTAAATATCAATATATCAATATTATTATTATTATTATTGTTTTAAAGACAATACCATTATCAAAATGTACATAAAATATTATTGTACTTTTAGGTCTGTCCTATTTTTGACAGTGATATAGGTACATATATATATATATATATATAATGTAAATGCAATGTATTGATGCGTTAATATAAATAGTGATGCTGTTCTGGAGTCAGAATAAATAAAATAAATCATTTAACATTTCTAAAATAATAATAATAATAATAATAATAATAATAATAATAATAATAATAATAATAATAATAATAATAATAATAATAATATGGATTAAACCAACAAAATACAAAAAAAACAGTGAGAAAAAGACAAAAAAGTATTTTTTACTCATAAATAGATCATTTCAAAGCATGTTAAAGTGTACTTTTAGGAATATGCGTGATAAAAAACATTTCATTTTCAGAAAACAATTGTTTAGATTTGAAAGCGTTAACGCTACGTTGTCAGCTGCAAGGCCTTTTCTCACAATAAATCTCTTTCCTAGCAATTAATCAGCATTGTAGCAGATCAGTTTGACCCACATTTGTAGCCGTGTTTGTCACTGTGATCAGGATAACTGAGATATCTTTTTCCTGTGAAGTTCTTATTAGTTTATCTTTGATCAGACTCATTTTGTTTCATGTCGTCACATCAGCCTGTGAACATGAAAAAGCGTCTCCTCTAGAAATCGTTGGTTGTGGGTTTGATGATGTTCTTATCAGCTGTTTAGGTGGGACACACTGAGAGGACTCGTGCCTGGAGGCTGCAGGAGAGTTGCTATTTAAAACATCCCACTAAGAACTGTGTGTTAGGCGATATATCTCATATGATCTAAAACTAAAATGACAGCATCACCTAAAAGGAAAACATATTATTTAACTTCTGTCACAGAATGACAGCGGCTATGCCCGCTTATCTACCTGGTGTTGATTTATAATCTGAGAGTGAAGACCTCCGGTGCAGAATGATCTGCTGACTGAAAACGTGCGACAGGCTAATGTGGAGGATCAGAGGTTGCAGAAAGATGATAGGGTCGTGATGAGTTAGCTCCTTTTTGAAATATTCAAGAAGGGGGCTTCCTCTCCTCTGCTCTCCATCCAGCTCAGGCTCTGCTGGTGTCAAATTCCCATCGTACACGAGGGAGCAGGGGGACTTCCAAGAAGGACACACCACTGATTGTTGTTTTTTCACATAATTTGGGTTCATGATCAGCCTAGAAGACAGGTGCAGGTTTGTTTGTTTTAAATGAATTTTCACATCATCATTGCTCTGTATGCTTTTCCTTTCTCACAGGAAAGACATGCTAGTGTGTGCATCCATGCATGTGTGTGTGTGTTGTGAAGAGCTGGAGGGATCCAGCCTCTGCAGTCAGGAAGATAAGACGGTTAGGCAGAGGCGCTAGAACGGCGCTGTGCTGCATACAGTCTGGGAAGCCTGCAAGTTCGGAATCCCCTGCCCCGAGATGCAATCTGTGGGTTATTTGCAGGAAGTCCCGTCAGCTCAACCACACGATGATGATGGTTGGAAAAAAACAAATACTCATGTTCGATTTTACTGGATTCACTTTGAGTAAAACCTGACGAGTGACTGAGCACAATAATTTAGTGTTCATCTAACTAGTAATTATGAATTGGAATTTCATTTTCAAAAGAACACTCAGAACAGTTTCTTTTTGACAAACAGAAATGGAGCTACAGTACGTGAATTATCGCCTACAATGAAAACCATGTCTATCCCTCATTTTGAACCATGCTTCCAACTTGGATCACCTGTTTCTAAGTTTTCCATCTAGTTTTGCAGAAAGAGGGGTGCTACGGCACAATGCATCTGTTGGGTGACTCTGAAATGCACTAGTAGACACCCCTTCTTAAAGAGGGCCTACACGCGTTTTTTCAATACATTTGCTGTGGTCTCTAGTATAAATGAACACTTTCCAAGTTTTTTACTGTGGGAAAAAAAGCTCTGGCGATTCTGTTTCAGGAAGTAGAAGTTAGCCAGAGGAGTGGGGAGCAGAAAACTGCAGGATTTGGAGTTTTGCTCATACAATATTTATGACATGCTAACATCTCGCCTCTGATTGGTTTACAGCAATTCAAATCGTCCACTGCCTCCGTTCACTCTTCTTTCTTGTGTGAAAAATGCAACATTGATGTTTTATCTATATAAATAATAGCCTGAAGGGGTTCTGCCATGTTGAGGAGTTGCTAATGCTAACGGTTAGCTTCTACTAGCTGAAACACACTGCTCTCTCTCCTGATCTGCCGCCATCTTTGTTGTTTTGCTCTGTTGCAGCTCTGCTGTAATGGTGCTAAACGTGCTCAACATCTCATAGAGCGTTGTGATTGGCCTGGCCTAAACTTAGCCAGGCCAATGGTAGACCTGCTAAAGCTACAATGGAACGTGGCTAGACCAACGTGCAGAGCAACATTTTTTGCTACGGTTTGTCTAGATTTCTGGGCAACCAGTTGGTAGCAAAATATCAAAAAAACTAGATGAAAATCCAAAAAGCTGAGTCTTGGTTCTTTTTCCTTTTAGTTTATATATCAGTGTGTTTTAGTGCCTTTTCTATAAATGTCTTCAACTTATCCTGGTCCGAGTCATGTGGGCAGCAGCCCTAGCAAGGAAGCTCAGCCTGTTCTGTCACCTGCCCCGTCCTGAGTATCTTGGCCCAAACCACCTCCACTGGGAGGTGTTCAAGGGACATCCCAACCACAGACATATATACGTAGACGCCTCGTGGACTGGCGCTGCCTATTGGAGCTGCTGTAGTGGCTGGCCGCCATCTTAGATGGGTCTCAATTCATCCCCAGTGCATTCATTTCTACTGAGGAAGGCGCTTACCCAGCGAAAAAACACATTTTTATCAAACTTTTTCCACAACATTTGACACATGGTATGATAATTAAAATATAAATATAGAAAATGAATGAAAATAAATTAAAATATAAAATCCCAACAGGTTCATTTATTTATAAAAGTCAATAGTAATCCCACATGATCTGTTTTCAATAGTACATCAGTTGATGCAGCTGTAGGCATAGTTGCTCACTCTGCATTGACTTTGGAGAGTGAGGAGACCCATCCAACATGGCGGTGACGCTGTTACGCTCTCCAGCACCCAATGGGGCGTCTACGTTTTCATGTCCAAGATCCCAACCACTTGCTTGGACCAGCTCAGCTGACACTGCTTTTGTTTTGTTGGCGCCTCATGAAACTTACTTGTCCATATTTTCTACAGTCATTGCTCTAAGTCAACCATCCAAAACAGCATAAAAAGATAGACACATACCTTGAAATTGGTTGAATTTTATCGTCCCCATCCTTTCTCCGTTACGAAACATGACTTGACCCTAAAAAACAAACAATGTATTAATGAATATATATGTATAAAGCTTTTGAACCAGAATACCCTGTTGAAGAAAATTCTAGCTTTTCTATAATTTATGCACCATGCTTTTCTCACAGAGCTGGCATGCACGCTCATGCACGCTGCATCTGATTTGTGAAAACTGTCCAAATTTGATCTATTTATAGAAGCACACAAAATGATCCTTTAGCCAATTTATTTGCTGAGATCCTTGGAACAACACTGGAACAGTCGAGGAGACTCATTTAATGGAGTTTCCTGTTCAGATCAGGGTTTAAAAACTCTTTAAAACAACAGTTCAGTTTGTGTTTCACACAGTTGGCCGTCAGAGTGACTGAGATGTAAGTCAGCCTTTTATTTCTCATCACCAATAGAACGATACGGGTCAAACAACCACATCATAATGATAAAAATAACAATAGATTTACACTTCACAGGAGGGAAAACAAAGCTTTTAAAACCAGGGAGCTTCTGGCAAAAACACACAAGACAAAAAAGCGTCTGAACTCTTGGCACTCTCCTGAAACATTCACAAATCAATTGTGCTTCCGTCATTTTCTCTTTTCCCATGTCTTTATTTTTTTATCCATTTTTCCTTGTCATGCCCCCCCCCCCCCCCTTCTCACTCCATCCTCTCTTACATCTACCAAGAGTCTTCAATTAATTCAGCCCACCATCTGCTCACAGAGCTCCTTAATTACGCATTTAACTGGGTTTACATATTAGCTGTTGGCTAACAAAACAGGTGAGAGACAAACACACACGCAGACAGACAGATATTTTGTGGTGACTGATTAAATGATAGCTTAAGGGAAGCGGTGGGGGAAGCTGGAGAGACGATTTCCCCTTAAAAATGGCAAAGCTTTGAAGTGGGATCCCACCCCTCTCTTTGAATCCCAGTCTTTGTGTGGCATCTTTGATGTTCGCCTCAGTGTGTGTGTGTGTAACTTTATGTATGCACTTAATGTGTTATAACATTACGCTTATATAAAAAATCGTTTCTTCTTCTTATGATGATCTTGCACGTGTCACAGATGCTTCATACATAAGCGAGCTTCTCCCAGGACCCGGGTCTTCCATGTTACTTTAACATTAGTGATGCATGGCTCTGTTTGTAGCGGTGCACCCCCGTTTAGCTTCTTTAGTATTACACTGAGATAACTGCGGTGTTTAATAGGGGTCAGAGAATGTGGGTAGATTCCAGGGGATCTTGACTTGAAGTCATTTAAATTCTTAATGCATGTATTTAGAGCAGCTACATGCCAACTAAGCTCCTTTATTGCTGCAAAGATTTACGTACAGCGATGAAAGTGAGGGAACTGCAACTCTCATTATCATATGGTGATTAGTTTGTATTTTAATGCTCTGAAAAATGTAATTACAGTAAAAAAAAATAAGGAAAAATTGTCCAGAATCTCAGAAAATAATAAAACATACATCATTTTTCCTCCTATCACTCAGATAAATGTTCTCTTTTTAAAGGACTTTCAATTCAACATATATACTAAAGACCAGGTCTCTATGCCTTGAGTCGATTTCTGTGGGAAAAAAAGCTCTGGCGCTCCTGATTTGGAGTCTAATTTACTGATATTCGGACATCACACCTCTGATTGGCTAACAGCAATACAACTCTACAACTGATGCCGTTTGATCTGCAACGTTGATGTTTTATCTCCACAAATAACACAAGCCTGAAGGAGTTCAGCCATGTTGTGGAGTTGCTAATGCTAACGGTTAGCTTCTACTAGCTGAGATGTTCTCTGCTGTTTCCTGGACGCTAAAACCAACAGCAGCCTTCCCCGTTGTGAGTCAAGATGGGTGAGTCCATGAATGTTAACCTGACATTATGACAGGCTTTTCTAATCTGAGTTTCCTCCTTTATTTTCTATCAGCGGCTAATGTTGGAAATAGGGGTAGAAGACTGAACATTAAACTCAGAATGACCAATCATATTTCAGTCTTTTTGTGAACTTGGCCTTTACGTATTTCTAAATATTTATCCTACTGTAGTGGATAGCTTCCTGAACGACCTCCATTCAAAGAAACCTGATTGATAAGCTATCAGCTAGTTTATTAATGCTGTCACAAAACACCTCCAATTTCCATTTATTTTATAAACCTTCACACCAGTTATTTACAAGAGTAAATTTATCTCACCAGCATCAAAGTGCAGCACTATTGGGGAATACAGGGGTCAAGTCTAGCACAGATGATTAATAATGTTGACCAAAAAACAGTAAAATGCTAAATTGATTGTAGTGTAAAAGTTTATAACATTAAATTGTGATGAACCTTTGATGAGTTGTTTGTAGAGCACCTGTAATACAAACAAATTCAGCTCAAATGAGATCAAAAATATAATAAAATCAGGATACAAAACTTAAGTAAAAAATGCACTAAATCAAATATTATAATAAGCAAAACTTGCTGCTAGTTGTACAGAGAAGAACAAACAAAAAAAGCTCCAAATGCAGCCAGCCACTAGGGGGCAGCTTGTCACCGACACCATTCTTTCTAGTCATTATATTGATGTTGAAAACAGCTTCAATCAAACATTTATTTTAACACACACATCCATTTCATCAGTTCAGCAGGATATAAATTCTAGTGGCCATAAAACATTTACAACTATTTACACTTTTACACAGAGATACAATTCCCAATTACCTTATTTTGCTCTTAAAATAAAAGCAGTGGCCCGTGGAGCCATCACTGCATTTCACTATGAGTGAATGTGTGTGTGTGTGTGTGTGTGAGTGGGTTGTGTGTGAGGAGGTGTTTGTCAGTAGAAAGCTTGGGGAGGCGTCCAGCTATCACTTTTTCAGTGAGGGTGAGAATCCTGTCAGTGACGGGAGCGCTGGGGTCAAATGAGATGGAAGTCTGCGAGCTGCAGGTGTTACATCTTCTGGGTTTATAGAGTTTCAGGCTCCTGAAACAGCTGATGTGAGTGTCAGTGTGATGTGCAGACATAAGGAAAAAAACAGACATATTAAAAACCAAGTTCACTCGCTTTTTTAATACATTTGCCGTGGTCTCAAGTATAATGAATGACTTGTGAAAAAGCTCTCATACTCGTTACGGCCGCCGCTTACAGGTGTTTGGGACACCTCTGCAGTCTCAGCACCGCGGACAGCTCCCCTCAGATGTGCTCTGTGCAGATCAGCACCTGGGACAGCGCCACAGCAGAGGCGCTCTTTGAATCACAGCTGCTTTAGCTGATGAGCCTCACTTTTAAAAGCAAGCAAGCTGCTTGTGGTTGGAAAGGAGGGAAGAGAAACATCTAGGACACGGACCCGTACTGTAGAGCCTCTTCTTCCCCTAGCGTGCTAACTGTGTAGCATGTTCTTAGGAACTAGTGTGTGCTTTAGAGAAGCTTGTGAATGTAAGTCTTTCACTCCAGTGAGGGTTAGTTAGTTTGTGGAGACCTTTTGTGAAACGGGTTTGTTTGTTTATGTAGGCTGGCGTGGTCTAGTCCAAATGTTAGCCTTTTTTTTGTTCATGTTGGAACAGAGCTAAGGCTAAGCAAACTTAAGTACAGTTTATGTTTTAATGCTGCAGCTCTTTAGTTAGTTTTTGCAACCCTTTAGCCTTTAGTTAGCCTTTAGCCTGTTTTTAATGGCCTACAAATAACACAAGCCTGAAGAAGTTCTTCCATGTTGTTGAGTTGCTAATGCTAACGGTTAGCTTCTACTAGTCAAGACGTTCTCTGCCGTTTCCTGGATGCCAAGATGGGTGTCTCCATGAATGTTAGTTTGACAATGTGACGTGGAATTGTCACCGGCCTTTCTAATCTGAGCATTCCCCTATGGACTATTTTCACATTTAGCCTGTGTGCTAAACGCAAAGCGACTGATCGTATTTAAAAAATAACAAGTAAAAAATGTGAACTTACTCTTTAAGGTGTCTTGATTGTTCACATAACACACTGACATTTAATGATGAAGTGAAACCAAAAACAAAAATATTTGTCATCCTTAAGTCACAGTTAGAAATAATTCCGCGGCTCTTTTCAGTTATCTGTCCTGGAAGTCTTCTGCCTAATGCCAGTTTTCCTCAATGTGGCCCTGAGAACAGCTGGATCAATACTACGAAGCCCTCAAAGATCACTCTCCTGCTGCTGCGAGGACTGAATCAGCAGGAGGGCTGAGATCAGCACAGAGTGGATGGGATCTGGTTTTATGAGACGTGTTTTTACATAACAGACCAAATTGCGACGCGAGTAAAGACACGTGGCTCGAACCGGGGTGTGATCCCACACAATCAATCACGAGTGCATCCAAACCTAGATTCTGCCTCGACACGTCTGCCTGAACATGGATGAATTTAGTCGAACTACAAGTCATTTAATCCACGAGCAAAGCGAGCGAGTTGCGTAACAGCTGCTTTTGAAATCAGAATTTTAAAATAGCATAAAAGATGTATGGAGTGTGGCTAGGAGGGAAATTGCCTCCTCCAGTCTTTGTCATGTGTGGGTGGAAGTTTCTACGTGCTAAGTCGTATATCATGTAATCCCTTAAAAAGAACAGCAAGAATAGTTGGGTGAGCTTAAAGCTTTTTGGAACAAAAACAGGTTTAATTATGCTGCATTGCTGCAGTTCAATTCTGTTTACCGTCACACTCTTGCTAAATTAGAAAATGTTGAATCGCTATGAAATAAATGTGCTTCCACAATATTCTGGAGAAGGTTTTCAGATTCACATCAATCTAAGCTGTATTTTCCATTAAATTCATGTTTAACAAAGGGAATAAGAATAGTTTGACCTTTAAGCTCTGAGCTCATTACTCCAATTCAACATCTCTTCCTAACGCGATTTAAGAGTGATGAGCGCAGATAGGAGCAGCAGCAGGTGTGACATGGATATGACAGATAGGAATCTTGTAGCTTAAGCAGACAGATGTAAAGAAAGTGTGTTGACACATGATCGTGTGTGAAGCAGCAGAGCAGTTTGTCTTAACGGCTCTCAGGTGCTGCTGTGAAAAATTTATACTTAAAGACCAAGTTCACTTGTTTTTTCAACACATTTGCAGTGGTTATAGTATAAATGAATGCCTTGTGTGGGGGCAGCAGTAGCTCAGGAGGTAGAGCGGGTTGTCCAGTAATCGGAGGGTTGTAGGATCAATCCCGGTTCCTGGCGGAGAATTCTGCTGTTGTGTCCTTGGGCAAGACACTTAACCCACCTTGCCTGCTGGTGGTGGTCAGAGGGATTGGTGGGGCCTGTGTTCGGCAGCCTCGCCTCTGTCAGTGCGCCCCAGGGCAGCTGTGGCTACAACGTAGCTCATCACCACCAGGGTGTGAATATGTGTGTGAATGGCTGAATGACTGATTTTGTTGTGATATCAAATACAGGCCATTTACCATTTTAACCCTTATATGCCCTTAGTGCATTTTTTTTGTGCCCAAAGAACAAAAACTTTAGAAAATTAAAGGGTTATAGTATAAGGGTTAAAGACCAAGTTCACTGAGAAACCGGTTTTTACTTGTTACTTTTTAAATATGATCAATTATTTACAAAACAAGTTTTGAAACATGTCTATTTGTCCTTATTTGGGCATTCATTCACCAAATTGAAGCTTTTAAGGAGAATAAAAAATCTCTCCTTTTCATTATCAGAAAATGACCAAAACATAAAAATACTTATATATATATATAGATAATTTTACAAAGTTACATAACTTTTTAAGACATTTTATTAAATTGTGGTCAACCATTTGGACACAATTTAGACTCTACATTTAAAGGGATATTCCACCCAAAATTGAAATTTTGTCTGTTGACATATTTCCCAGAGTTAGATAAGTGGGAAAAAGCATTATGTAACCAGCGCAGTAATTCTCCTGATCTGGCAGCAGTTTGCTTTAGTTTAGATTTAGCTTAGCATAAACAATGGAAGTGAATGGCAAGTACTAGCATGCTAGTACCTGCCATTCACTTCCATTGTTTAAGCAGGTACTAGCATGAAGTGTGACATCATAAGGGAACAATGGTCCAAACAAAACAACACAAACCACTGTTATAATATATATCAGCATGTCATGAAAACAATGTGGCAACGTAATTCTGGAGTTTGATGAATTCTGGTACAATCCCCAATGCAATCACCTCACATGTTAAAAGTAACAACAAAAACCAATTTACTGCTTTGTACGGCATTCAGACCTCACTGCTAATAAAAACATTTACATTATTTTTAATCAGTTTGCTGTGTTGAATTCAGGCGTTAATTCCTCCAGTTGCACTCTTGTAATTTCTCCTGTAGCTGCTTGTTTTTTATTACTACTTGCAGCTTGAACCTTTTATTTGTAAACCCAATTGAATATGAGTATAATAGGATGCATGTAATGTTCTGATGTGGTGTACACTCGTGCATGCCTACTGGCTGTTCAGGCTGCGAGCAGCATTCATTTCCTCTAATAACAAAGTGGCCATTATAGAGAAACAAGAGATATCCTTAAACAGCTCAATAGGAAAAGAGGAGTGAGTACACACACATGCAGGCACACTCCCACACACATATTCTCATCTTTCATTTGTTGTGAGGACTGTCACTGAATGACTTCCATTCACTTTAGGGACTCAATTATGCCTAACCCTAACCGTTACCAGTCTATTCCTAACCCTAACCTTAACTACAACTTAAATCACACCATACCTCTAAAACTAACAAGTAGAGACCTGTAACATTGTACCAAAGTGAGGACCAGGCAAAAGGTCCTCACTATATAGGTGTAATGTTTGTCATTGTCCTCAGTATGATATATAGACAAGACACACACACACACACACACACACACACACACACACACACACACACACACACACACACACACACACACACAAATACAGAGGCAAGCAATGCACCAACAGCCTTTAGCTTTGCCACTAGGATCAATCTTAAATGCAGTGGAGTGAGTCAGTAGAGCTAAATGACATCACTTCAGGCTTCATTCAGATGCAAGGAGGACTTGGTAGCCTCTGCAGATACTTGAGTTTAGTGAGAAGCAGATCATGCCACAGTATCCAAATATTCAACATAAATTGTTTACAAATGGAAGTTTGACTCGTGATTCCACAAAGATCTATCTCCATCAGCATCAAGACAATTTCAGGGTTTTTTGACCAAGGTCATCGAGACTCACCGTAACACCGTTGAAGTTCGTCTCATTCATAACATCCAGAACCAGTTTTCCCACTTCCCGGTCATCCACCGTGAAGTTATGGTAACTATTTTGCCTTTCTTTAATCCGGAGCAGCTCCATCACTCGGGTAAAGGTTTTAGCAATAACCCAGATCCCATCATAGGCAAAGCCGTGGAACTTGCTTGCCTCCACGCCTTTCTGCCGACGCTCCCTCTCGTACTCCTCCTCGTACTCACTGGGGGTCTGAAAAAATATAAATAACAAAGAGAGATTGTTTATCCTCCTATTGCCAGTGCAGCTTATAAAGAGGATATTTGTTTCAACAAAAACACATCTATCAACAACTGAAACAATGATATATGAGTTGTAAAATGTTTGCAAGTATGCAGCAAATATATAATAAGCATAAGTGCTGTATTTTTTTTAATTGCATTGTGTAAAGTTTTAATGCATACGTTTATTCCTCTTTATGTGACTGAATTTTGACAGTTTTGAACTTTTTGTAGAACCATCCATCCGTCCATTCTCTTCCTCTTATCCAAAGTCAGGTCGTGGGGGCAGCAGCCTTAGCAGAGAGGCCCAAACTTCCCTTGCCCATCCATCTTGCCCTCACTCCTGAACAAGACCCCAATATACTTAAAATCCTCCACTTGAGGCAGGACCTCTTCCCTGACCTGGAGAAGGCATAATTGTAGAACATTTTTAATGAGTCGTTTGTTTTACTCACCCTGCCAGAGATGCCTTTGACCGGCCGAGAGCTGAGCGGCTCAAAGTCCACGCTGATGTATCCCTCCATGGCTGTGAGAAGCTTCCTGACGGTGCAGTTGGTGGTGTTGGCCTGCTCCCACCACTTATGCTGGTACCAGCCTGGGATGATCCACTGGTATTTACTACCAAACATGTTCAAGTTAAACGCCTGGAATTAAAAAACACAAAACCAAAACAGGAGCAGTTGAAGCAGCGCACCAGCAGGTGGAGTATAAGAAGTAGTTTTTCCTATGAAATGATGATGGTTTAGCATTTTCTGTTTATTGTTTGTTAATTCATTTCAAACACATTCACATATCTACATAACACATTTACATTTTTTAGTGGCGTAGGGAGAAAAGTGTGCCCCGTTCATTTATACAGATCTTGTTTTAAACCTTATCTTTCATTTAAGAAAATTTTTTATCTTCTTATTTCAGTGTTCTGCTCTCTCCTGGACACTAAACCAACAACAGCCTTCTCTGTCGCGAGCCAAGATGGGTGAGTCCATAGATCTGATTGGCTTTTCTAGTTCAAGAGTTTACCCGTCTATTTTCTATCAGCGGCTAATGCAGGAAACAGGAGTAGAAAACTATTCGCCTGCATGTGAAACTCAGATTTATTGTTTGGAAAAACTGAAAATAAATAAAAACAAAAGTGACCATAACGTTTTTAATATTTAATGTTGAGCTTGTCTGTTTTCTTTTCCCCTTTCTAGTCGTAATGATGCATGTTTGTCAACTTTTTCCAACTCAAGATAAGATCAGTTAGAATTTGACGTAGGACATCCCATAAGTTTGTCTGACATGGGCAAAAAAGATGCAGCCATAAGGAACAGATGCCCCCACCCCCCACCTGTGGATGCTTCCAGTGTAAGTTTTAAGTCCCGCCCTCTCCATGTAATCAGATTGAACACTGAACGAGTGTTGCCTCTTGTTGATTCAGAGAATCGTCTGTAGATGAAGTTGTTGAAGATACTTTGTCTAGTAACTATTTCTTTAGTTCTCATTTAATTTGGTGGCCTTGACACCGACACAGATGACTAACTGTATGCAGCCTTTGCAGCAATGGCTAGATGCTCGAGTGATTGTACCCCAATTAGAGGTTTGATTCGGAGCACTGCCCTGTATGACAGTGTTCTTGGGAAAGGCTCTGTATCCTAACATAACCTCGTGTGGTTAAAAAAGAAAAAAGATGCATAAATTTGATGTGATTTGAAGGGTCTTAAATAGTTAAATATGTAAGATTTAAAATGTTGATGACTCACACAGCAGAAGACTTTGGAGGCCAAGTTCTCGTCAAACTGACCAATGATGATCCTCACGTCGTTGTCCTGAGGGAGGAAAAAAACAATAAAAAATACAATTTATGTTTCTTTGACACTGCTAAACATGCTAATAGGGTTTAATTCAGCCATTTATGACACCATTATCACATAAAACGGTAACAGAATCAATCATAAACCAGATATTTTTTCCACTTATTTGATCTTCTATGGATTGGAAAAAAGAAACAGAAGCAATATCAAACTGCAAAGTCCATTAATAACAGAGCGAGTGTTAGTGGACGGATCTGTGCTCCAACCAGGCTGGAGCGCACTAATATGCTCGGGGATTCGGAGAACAACATGGCATGGAGAATGGCCCGGTGAATAATTCAGATGCCCTGGGTAGAAATTCAACACGTTTTAGGGTGGAAAAATAAAACAAAAGAAGAAGAAAGGTCAAGCTGAGCACAGATCAGAATAGGTGCTCTCAAATATGCACACAAGGAGCTGATCAGAAAAATAATCAAAATGCAAGAGAAAAAAAAAGCATCAAAACTGAATCAAATAATTCTGACACGGATTTGATGAATGCATGTATCTGCAAGGCTGGGTGTGATGGGGTGAGCTGACGGAGGCCTGTTGTGAAGCTCTGATTTAATCCAGACTGACAGCAACCAAATCAAAGTCGTTTTTCACTGAGTAAAAGAAATCTGGAGGCTTAGACTAAAGCTTTATGTGGCTAAACATTCCGCTGAATGGAAAAACAACCACATTAGTCAACAAGTGCACGGGTCAAAATAAAAAGAGACTATCTGTATCTCAGTAGAGTTCATTTTAGTGTGTGGTTTTGCTCTCAGACATTTATCTATCGAGGGAAAAAGTTCAGTAACATTTAAATGTTGACTAAAATCAAACTTTCAGGAAAATCGGCTTCAAAACAAACCATCAAATCGCTTTAAAGTCACATTCCTCGCCTCCATTTACCAGCAGAACGGTTCTTATAATCAAAACTAATGAGACTCCAAACTGGACAAGGAACCGTTAATAAAGTAAGAGATAAAAATGATCCAGAATGACACAAACAGCTGGGTTTGCAAATATTATGAGTAGTGCTGTCATGAGATTAAACATTTTTTGAGATGAATGAATTATGACCTGTAATTAATTAATCTAATTAATCTCTATTTTAATCTCACCTACTAATGGCTGAGAAAATCCCTCATTTTGATGTATTTTTTATTTAAATTCATTACAGGGCTAGGGTTAGGTTTATTTATTTTTTATTTATTTATTTACATCCACTGAATATTTACGTTCCCCCATCCACACTGAAAGCAAAATTAAACAGCACCTACTGAGTTACAGTAACCCTGTGCATATTTTCTACCAGGACAGATTATGAGAAATGTTTCCAAATCCAAGAGAATGGATCTTTATGACCACTGTTTTCTTTTTCTTGACCCGTGGTTCTCAACAGGCTCTGTAACCAACGTGAAAACCAAAGAAAAATCAATATATGTTTTTGAAAGCCACAAAAATAAAGTTGAACTGTGATGAAATTACAGAAACATAATTAATAAAGAAAAAAAGAGTCTGACACCAGCAGAAAATTCATACAACCTGTGGTATCCTGCTGTTATTCTGGATAATGAGGCAGTAGTTCACCATATGTCAGGCGTCCCCAGATCAGAGGGGCCAACTAATCACTGTCATCTTAATTCCAACAGCGGTTTAGAGTCAGAGCGAATGCTGAAGCACTGGAGGAATAAAATCCTCTCTGGCATCAACGCACGGGAAGGCCCGAGGAGACGACACCACTGATTTATTTATTTATTTCCGATTGTTCTTTTGTGCTATTTTCTGTTTAAGTGAAAAAGTGTGTGTGAGAGAGATAGACATGCCAGTGGCGACTCAATAATACGTCTCTTCCCTGAAGGAAAGGCACTTAACCCAAGTGACTCCAGCTCTGGCCGAGGGCCGCCGTCTCAGTGAAAATTCCAGCTTGCCCGGCAACAAAATGAAAAGACTGCATAGTTGAAGGCAAGGGCAATGAGTGAGCGTGTTGTGTTAGTGCGTTACAGATAGACCGGGGCACTAAAGAGCCCCAAATTACCCTCATTGCTCAAGCTTTTATGTAACTGTAACAATTACTGCTCTCCAAGAGGGCAGCGGTGAGGGCAGCCTCCCCCTGCCTTGTCCAAGGCACAGTGATTTGTTACTTTATAATTGTGATTAATATGTGATAGTAAGTGGAGTAATAATATAACACATAATCCCTACGAGGCACCATTAAGGCTTATTAAACAAACACCAACTCAATAACAAACGTGTTTTTTTTTATGAGCCTGATGAAATTTTGATTGAGACTCTGTGGCTCCTACATCAACAGTTTTGCTGTTGAGTGGTGTGCAGACACAAGTGTCTTCGGTAACGTACAGCGGTGAATAAAAACCAAAGTGGAGAGAGAGAATTGATTCTTCAGACTGGATGTTCAGTGAATTCAGTCCCAGGCTCTTGCTGCAGCTTTGTGCTATTTGGGGATTTGAACCAGCAGAGGTGCTTTAGTGGTTTTATTGGTATCAATAAAGTACTTTCATGAAATAGGCAAACTTATAATGGTGTTATAAGAGCAAGCCATTTATCTTGAGCTGATTCTATGCAAGCCTCAAGGTGTTTATTTCTACACAGGATTTTACTGCTGTGTTGAGTTCATATCATGGACACGCATGACAAAAAAAGTCGTGTTTCTACTATAAACGCTCTGGAGGGTTAGGGTCCAGATATGAGTAGTTTACCATTATTTGTTATGAACAAAGCTCATTTTTGTGGCTCTTATTTGGAAGTGCTACCATTGGGGTATGTAGTTCATCTCAAATGAGAGCCTGTCACTGTTTTAACAGTGCTTTTTAATCCTCCTGTTCAGGGACCTACACAGAGTGAACAAGAGATGAAACAGGAAAGAAATGTATAAAAAGACACAGAAATATGGATGGGACTGAGCCTTTGCCCTACAGCAGTGATGCCTGCCTGCATTTTGAATATTTCAGCTGGAATATCACAGATGTGTCGCAGCGTGTCAAAGTCCCACACCCATTCCCTCCAAATGTTCTGAAAAGAATTCCCAGCAACTCTCTGATTTGCATAGAGTTAATTCAAGTAGGGTGATGTCAGATTAAAGTGTCGAGCTTTAACATGCAGATTACATACGTACATATTTATGGAAAGAGCTCAACTTGCTGTTTCTTCTGTCCTACTTTTTCCTCAGTATTATTCTGTTTGCTTCACATAGAAGTAATGTGTTCTCTATTTATGTATGTCTTCCACCCTGATGCAAAATGATCAACAACACTTTTAAATAGCAAAAGTTATAGTGGAATGAAAACGTTTAGGTGTTAGCTTGACTTAGCTACAGTCAGAGGGGTGACTCTAATGAGCCACCTTGGAAGGAAATTGAAGGATTGGTCCTAGCTCTGTCCAACTGTGTGGAAGCAGTTTGATTCCGTCCCATGACCAAGCTTTGTATACGGGTTGTGGTCGGACTATACATTAGCATATATAGCATGGCTTGACAAACTAGAACTTTCTTGCTAAAGAAACACATTTTATTTCATTATATTTTGTCTTTAAAGCTGCAGTGCGTAGTTTCCTGAGAATTCCAAAGACTGTACATATAAGTTGGACAAACCCTACATGCAGTCACCCGTAGGTTTCTGAAGAGCTGAATTGAAGCCCAGTTGGCGGTTCCCACCGCCGCCATCTTGGACAAGTCATGCATCTTGTCACTTGCCAATGTAGCCACGAGCTAACTGAGCTAACCAAAGCTAACGGAGGTTGGCAGGTGCTTTTAGCTAGAAGACCACCATTCAGTGACTCTACCCTCTGCCTTCTAGGCTGTAACACTTTTAACATGAGGCTGAGGCCTCCCATGGAGCAAGCAGGAGGCAAGTCGCTAGCACTAGCGGCTCATCTACTACCTGTCAATCAAATGAACACACCCCTAAGTAAACATGTCTATTTCTGTAGTGAAGTTGGCATTTCTAACATGGGAGTCAATGGGAGTATGCACATGTCTGGAGCCAACTCCTAGTGGATGAGGAGGGAACTGCAATTTTTGTAACTTTGGCGTTGGCTTCACTTTTGGCAGGTGGAGTTCCCCCTTGGAGAATGTTTCAGAGAGTGGACCATGTGGTCGTTAGAGGAACTGTAGTCAGCAAAATACGCGCTCCTGTGATGTTCCAACCTATTTATTAATATATACCTAATTATTAACCTATTAATTTTATTACAACCTTGAACTCAAGTAACAGAAAAAGCTGTGTCAGAAAGGTAGCATTGGAAAAGGAGAGGTGGGTTAGGGACAGCCAGGGGAATCTGGTGGGCGATCGTGGAAAGGGTTGGGGACAGTGAGCCAGAATGGAACTCAGGAAATCTGCACTTACCTTTAACTTTTTGACATTGACGCAGGGATCATTGGAGAAACTTTCTGTATCTGCAATTTGAATGTCTCCTTTATCCAGCTCACTGGTCAGATCATTCCTCACCTGGGAAAAAAGGAAAAGAAGCAAAAAAAAAAACATAATTACTTGTCAATTTTGGTGACCAGAAATGATATCATTCCCACTCAGCCCTAACCCTAATCAGTTTGTAGATCGACAATTTCAAGTCGAACGTTAAGAATCTCTCATCTTAGATTTTTTAGGACATAGCAGGTTTGCATGTGGACTCTGAACTAGAAATGAATTTTACTACTAAATGTAATAACCATTAGAGCAACGGGCAGGATTCAGCTAAACATGAAGATAGAATACTTTGTGGAAAATGTTGGACTTGTAAAACAGGACCCTGAGAATCACTCATGATGCTCCCTGATGTTGTTTTTGTGTTGATATCAATAGCACACATATAAAAAACATTGATGAAGCAGCATCCAGGAAGAAGAAAAGCACATGAAAGAGAAAAATCTCATCAGCATGCAATCCTGGTTGCAGTAGAGGCTCCAAAGAACTGTATTTACACATGGCTTCACTCAGTCTTCTTTTTTCTTCAGAAAGGAAGCTAGCTTATGAAAAAACCTAGATCTGATTTTCCAGACCTCTTTTTAAACCTCCGTTTAGGAACAAGTTTGAAGGATTGAAAGGTTATTGGTATTATGTTTGGTGTAGTTGGCGGCACTGTTGCCTTGCAAAGAGAGAGTTGCAGGTTTCCGGCTAAGGCCTTTCTGTGTGGAGTTAGCACGTTCTCTCCATTCTGGCATGGGTTTTCTTTGGGTACTCCATTTTTTCCCAAAGACTAAAAACATACATGTCAAGTTGATTGGAGACTCTAAAATGTCCTTTAAGTGTGAGTGAGGGTATGACTGGGTATGAGTCTTTGTGATGGACTGGTGACATAGATAGACACATGCTTGCCCATGACGTTAATGATGATGGTTGGATGGATGGACATATTGTGTGTTATTGTGTGTTATTTTAAAAAAAGTCAAGGTACTATTTATTGGCTTGCATGAGTGTGAGCAATCACGTGCACTAAAAAAGAAAACAAAGATAATTGGCTCCAAGTTTTCTGTGAAATGAAAAGATATTATTATTATTATTGCTTCATGGAACAAGACAAGATATAAAAAAATGCTTTGAATGATCTTCGTTGCGTTGGTTTCTGCAGCAGCCGCATGTCTACTTTGATCCATTGATTCAGTGGAATGGAGAGTAATACGATCAGAGAACAAGAAGAATAGAGCCGGAGTCCCACAGGGAAGGTAAGCCTGAGGTGCTTTATCATCCATCTCTCCTTCTGTTTCCTCACAAACATACACTGCACCATGATTAGTACCTCTGACTTCATTCTGCACAATTTTCTCTGGTCATAACACAAAAACCTTGAGTGTATCTAATATTAACGCTGCTGCAAGCTAATGAGTGACCATTATATGCCAGCATTGACACAGACCAGCCTGTTTATTCATGTAATTTCCACATAAGATGGAGTGAACCTTTTTGTCATGTGAAAGTCTGTAATTTGTCTTGGATCAGTTTTTTTTGTTCTGATTTCCTCTGGGCTATGCCCTGCAGGCATCATCAGTCTCTGTGCTCCCACGCAGGAGCCTGGCACTTGGGATGAGCTCAAACATCAGAGGGTGTTTGTTCTCTAATGTGTGCGCCAAATGTGGTTGGTGATGACAACACGGTGCAGCTAACAGATGAAGGTCTTCTGTGTTTGCCCTATATTTAGCCTTACTGCAGAAATACATTTGTATTGCTTCGGCTACATATAATTTACTTTTTAATGACCACCCCACACCATCCTCGTCAAAGAAGCTCGATTTTTGATCGAATGATGAAACTAATGAAGTGAGGCCCTAAAAATGACAGCGATTTCACCAAAACAAAAGAAAAAAAAGTTATTGTAATTTATAAAATCTATTTTATCAGTCTGAGCTGTGTAAGTAATCAAATTTCAATTTTAGTCCACTTCAAGCTTGAATAAAAATCACAAAACAAAGCAATTAACAATAAAAAAAACAATTATTAAAATTATTTTGTCACATTCTGCTTTGCAAGCATGCTTTTACCTTCAGAGTGACTCACACTTTAATCTCTTCCAAAGGCTAAACTCTTATACATATTTTCAAGGTGTGTTCAAAAGTTAACTCAGCTAAAGATGGCAAAACACACTGAAAACATATGACACATGTCAATAATAGACTTTTTTTTCCATTTATGACCCTCACACACTTTGTGGTCTGGCATCCAGCAAGGTAAAAAGGTTCAGTCATTATTCAGCTCAAGTAATTAATTAATTAATTAACTGAATATGATAATAAAAATGCATAACCCAACCCATATATGTGACTTTAAAGAGGTCCTTCACTGAAAAAACATGTTTTACTTATTTTTTTGAAAATGAATCAGGGTGAACGTGAAAATTGTGTCCTAGCTAAAATTCCTGCATTAGCTTCTGATAGAAAATAGACGGTGAAACTCTAGGATATGAAAAGCCTGACAGATCTACATCACACTGTCACTTAACATTCATGGACTCACCCATCTTGACTCACGACGGGGAAGGCTGTTGTTGGTTTAGCATCCAGGAAACAGCAGAGAAAGTCTCGGCTAGCAGAAGCTAACCGTTAGCATTAGCAACTCCACCACACAGCGGAACTCCTCCAGGCTTGTGTTATTTGTGGAGATAAAACATCAACGTTGCAAAGCAAACAGTCAGTGGTAGAGTCGTGTTGCTGTTAGCCAATCAGAAGCGAGATGTCCAAATATCAGGAAATAAGACTCCAAATCCTGTCGTCTGAAGCTACTTTCTCTTCCAACTGACTTGTACTTGCTGAAACAAGCGCATCAGAGCTTCCCCCCCCCAGACAACGACTTACAAGGCACTCATTCCTACTACAGACCACCACAAATGTATTAAGAATATGAGTGAAGGACCAATTTAAATATTAGCTTATTTCAAAAAGAAATGCAATTATCCCTGTGGAAAATTGTCAGTGTATGTTTTTTTATTTATTAAATATTTTAAATTTAAGTGTTAAATTTATGCAACCAACAGAACAAATAGTTTAACAAACTAAAATATGCAAATATATTTCTATTTAAGGGAGTCACACACACGCCTTGGTTGCTTTTTTAATCACTGTCAATGATCCCATAAAAGTAGTCTGTTTGGTGTTGTTAAATAAGATTGTCACAGCCTTGTGATCAATGAGGGAGTAACCTCTGTTGTGTTTCCCACGTGTCTCTGGATGTCTGCTATCATAATCGCCTCCACTTCTGGTGCCCTGGAGAGTGCTCTAAATCACTCTGAACATCACTCACTCTTGTACCGACATTTCCTCCACTGCATTGCTCGCTGAGCTGAAACAACAGGAAGGCCAGAGTGGATCAATACAACCTGGTTTTGCTCTCGAAAGACACTTGGTTTGGTGGTATAGACAAGCTAAAATGTCCCATTGTGTTGTTTGGAGCATTGATCTAAAATGCCTCACCGATGGAACGCTAAAAGTGGCGTTGGGGGTGGGGTGGGGGAAGGGAAGCTGGTTAGCCAGTTGTTTGGTAAGCTCCACTGAAGCAATGCACTGATTGTTGGAATAGTAATGAAACTGCCTTATTCAGTAATGCAGAGGTAATTTGGGTCCAAAAAAATAAAAAATTAGAAACACACCCAACTGAACATTTTGTGTTTCTGTTAAGATAGAAAAGGGACTTTTGTCCATCTCGATGAAACAATTTACACAAAATATAGAGTCGGTGGGGAAGGACGGATTGAAAGCGGGTGTTAGAGGAAGAAGTCGTGGCTCTCAGTGTAATAATAAACATCAACCATGGTTTGGGGAAGCCTGGGAATGCCTTGCTTCAAACACATAACAAAAATAATCCCACTGTTGGTTGGGGCATTCATGCATTTACACACAAATATATATATATATATACAAGGATGGAGGCCGATGACTAGTGGGTGTGAGAGCCACTGTCCAAGATGAAACATCCAAGATCCATAAGTTCATCGCCCCAACAGATTTCGTGCTCAGTGAACGCCTCTGACAATGGCGAACAGAGAAGGCGCTGGAAATACCATCATGGGAGGACAGGGACTGGTTGGAGGGACTGGTGGCGCCAGTGCTCGGCAGCCTCGCCTCTGTCAGTGCGCCCCAGGGCAGCTGTAGCTACGTTGTAGCTCATCCCCACCAGCGTGTGTGTAAATGGGTGGATGACTGATTGTGTTGTGAAGCGCCTTGGGGGGTTGTAGAACCCTAAGAAGGCGTTATACAAATACAGGCCATTTACATTTACCATTTACAAATCCCTACATTGGATGGACCACCGACAGATAACTGAAGTGGCGGATACCAAGAAATCCTACCAATGGCTAGAAAGAGCTGGTCTGAAGGACAGCACAGAGGCACTCGTCATGGCTGCACAGGAACAGAGGCCAAGACCTACCACACCAGACAAGACCCAAGGTGTAGGCTATGCATAGAGGCCCCTGAGACAATCCACCACATAACTGCAGGGTGTAAGATGCTGACAGGGGAAGCATACATGGAACGCCACAACCAAGTGGCTGGCATAGTGTACAGGAACATCTGTGCAGAGTATGGACTGGAAGTCCCAAGGTCAAAGTGGGAAACACCCCCTAAATTGGTAGAGAACGAGTGAGTAAAGATCCTGTGGGCATATGGGTCAGAGGAACCAGTTGAGGTGGCTCAGGCATCTGGTTAGGATGGCTACTGGACGCATCCCTGGTGAGGTTTTCTGGGCACGTCCAACCGGAAGGAAGCCTGAGGGAAGACCCAGCACACGCTGGAGGGACTATGTTTCTAAGGCTGGCCAGGGAATGTCTTAGGATTCCCCAGGAGGTGCTGGCTCAACTGGCTGGGGAGAGGGAAGTCTGGGCCTGTCTTCATATGCTGCTGCCCCCACGACCTGACCCCGGATAAGTGGAAGACAATGGATGGATGGATGGATGGATGGATGGATGGATGGATGGATGGATGGATGGATGGGTCAGACTTTGAATTACAAATTCATTAAATATTTTTGCACAATTAACAAAAGCTTCAAATAAATCCGTAAAGGTCATCTAAAATTTGCCACTAACATTTCTTACTAATCACAGTCATTACTTACCAACTACACCTCCTATTTCCTCATGCAGTTTAATAAATGTTCCAGTGAGCCAGTGCGCTGCGTTCTTGCCAAATCTTTCTTTCATTCAGTGTAGTATACTCCATCGTATAAATCACCATGCTAATCCCACCGTTCAGACCATAATGCGAGTCCAGTGCTTACACAAAACTAGCATGACAAATGAGCACTCACATTTGCCTCCTCTCATGGCCTTACATCTCCTGCACAATGAGTAATTCTTTAGAGTTTTTGCACAACATTACATGGGCATTTATAAGTACTGACAGTCGGCGGTTGCCAAGGAAAAACAGTAAAATGCACAAACAAACCAGTCTGTTCTGGAGAGTGTTCATGAAAACAAAAAAAAAAATGCAGCAGAACGCCTGAGACAGTGACTTCTGCTGCATCTATCAGCGATGGTAGTGTAATAAACAGTCGAGCGCAGAGGGAGTCGGGCAGAGGACAGAGTCCTAATCCTGCTCTCAGTCAGGTCTGTCATCTGACTGACTGACTGCTGATTGCTGATCTGTTCCTGTGTGAACTCCTTTTGTCTGGTAATTTCAATAATGTTGATTACTGTGTGTGTTTTTGTGCATGTGTGCTTTCCAAAATTGACATTTTAACAGTCGCAAACGCCTCCCTACTACTCATTCCCATCTCTAACTCGGTTAAACCACAAAACCCCACCCCC
>SSNS01000036.1:2500704-2629158 GCA_006937985.1 Aphyosemion australe
CACACACACACACACACACACACACACACACACACACACACACACACACACACACACACACACACACCATTAATGGAACATTAGTGTCCATCCATAAACAGGATATGTGTATCCAAGTGTGTCTTTCAGCAGAGACTAAAAATAGAAGTGACAGAATGAATTTAGCTTACGGGTTACATTCCCAGGAGACACCAAACTGTAGGTGTTTGTGTGCTATGTGCAAGCCACTGAATCCTTAACAGCATTATATAACATTAACCTTGTGAGGAGTCTCCCTGGAGAGCGACGTTAAAGTGGGAGAGGGGAAGGACAATGAATGAAAAGGACAGATGCGCACAAGTCTTACGCGGATTCCCATTTCTTTTTTTAAGCTGTCACCCTTTGAATTTCAGATATTTGTTTACAGAATTCAAAATTGTGTTGGATCTACTTAAAAAGACAAGTAAAGTAGTTTGAAAAGCGGGGAGAATATAAAATGTTCCAATAAGAGTAACTCTCCTCTGAAATTGCATAAAAATGCTAACAGAGCTCCATCATCTGCAAAAACGAGAGGCGAGACCCTAAACCAGACACACTACAGCTATGCCTAGAGATGCAGTCCATGAACACCTCAAACAGAACCAAAAACAAGTCTGGTGAAATCCAGTCCGCACTGGGAACAAGATCTATTCATTTCTGAGAATATGGACAGCTCTTTCTTTGGTGGTACATGAACAAGATCCCTATCCCCACAGAAAGCCTTGGATGGACAATCAAACTCCTACCACCTCCCTAACAAGGGTGAATATTTGGCATATTGACGCTCTTCAAAAATGAAACTTATGGTTTGAGCCTTCTTTTCAACACCTTTGGGTAAACTTGTCGACGAGGGCTGATATATGAGGTTTCTCTGTAGTTTGCTTTGAGAAAAATGTCATTCAGTGTGGTTACACGTGCAGCATCAACATCTAAGTCGATCCAGGTCGATCTTATGATAATAAGCTGGGAGTCTTTATCCTGGTTTACATGCGCATTAGAAAACCGATCTCTCAAATGAAGTTCGTTCCACTCCGGTACAGTAGGTGGCGACATGCGCTCTTTCATGTCGGCATTTTTCCGGTTAGCTTGTTGCAACTAAATAGTAAACAAACGCTGGTGGGAGTGAAGGAGACGGAACTAAAACAGGATATGCACAATGGCTGAAGGAATGGACAACAACAACGCTACAGCACAGCTTATTGGTACGTACTGCACTGTTTGATGGTGTTACGCGTGTTACTTTGTGGCGATATTATCAGAAGTTTAGCTAACCCGTTTACATGCAGAATAAATTCAGATAACTACCGCATTATCTGGGTGCTTCAGCCCGATTAGAAGCAGTGCACCTTCAGCCAGACTAACGCGTTCACATGCATTTAAAAAAACCGACGTGAGTCTTTTTAGGGCAATATGTCGGTTTTCTGATGTGCATGTAAATGCACTGTTTCCTATTTTTGGTATGCTCTATGAAGCCCTAATGTTCAGCTCTTAAATTAAATAATTACAGTGCAACAGCACCATATGCAAGCAGCAACAAAACAAAAAATCATTCATCTTCTATGATTCTTTTTTTTAATTTATTCAACAAATATGCATCCATCCAACAACTTGCACTACGCTACTGAGTTTTTAGGGAGAAGTAACAGAAAAAAGGAAACAGCGAGCGTTGAACTTGAAATGGGATTGCATGAATCATGAAGCGAAGAAGTGATTCTTGCATATTTGTAAATCAGGATTAGAGGCCAATCTCGTGGCAGGTTGATTAAATCTGGCTGTCTGTCTTCCTCCTGTCCTAAGCCCCTTGGTGCTTTCAGGAAGAGAGCGATAAAGGGATTTGGTCTCTCTGAGATTTGCAATGAGACTTCTTATACACACCCCCTTCTCCACATCCCACCCTCTTAGCTGCTGAGCAGATTGTTTTTCTACCACGACTTGGAGGCAAATTTCCCCTGAATGTATGCTTTCAATTTCTATGAATTGCCTCTTTTTCACATGGCGTTGCCATATTATTGAGGAGAAGTGAAAATAAATTGCGTCATAACCTTAAGGCGTGATTAACATTTGTGTCTCTAGTAAAATCTGCAGCATTTGTGGAACCTGAGCCCATCTACATAATAGATTGTCTATGATAGTGAAAATGTGGTATAGCTGAAATCCTGCCGTAGCAACTTCCACAATATAGCTTCTGGCTTTAAATATATATTTCAGCTCCAACAATGAGAGAGTCAGCGACAAGTGCTGAGTCAACACACATAATGTTTCTCATTTTTCAACAGGCTACTTCTCTCAGTACTTTCAAATCTAGAGCAGATTCTATTTATTGGAGGAGGGCTGTGAAGCCTTACAGCAGATTGATGCAGTAACTATTAAAAGAGGTGAAATGTCACAGAGTCCCATCTACTCAGAACATCTGCTCAAGCAGGTGATCCGAATGTTCTGAACAGCTATAATGAATTAAACGTCCAATACAAGATAGCTGTCAAGGCTAATTGGCTCTAACAAACACAGAAATGGCTAAAATTCAGTCGATTAAACTCGTTTAGAGCTGAAGTTTAGTGTGTACGTAGCTGAAAGTAATCCACAACACATACTTTGAGCTCTGCTTACTGCAAGAAAGTGTTGGAGTCAACCCAACTTGTGTGCTGGTAAAATTTCACTTCAATTACTGGAAGCATTTTATTGAAACTCTTGGAAGGGTTAGGGTCAACGCTAACCCTTCTGCTAACCGACAGGCATGGCAGGCACCCAGCCAGCACACATAGGTGGGCCCCATATTGGATCTATATGGGCAAGTCAAATCATAGAGGAGAGTTAGTGGAACTGGAGATCTGCATAAATGAAGAGCTGAAACTAATGGTGACTGTACAATATCCGTCCAAACAAAATTCCCAGCCAGCACACATAGGTGGGCCCCATATTGGATCTATATGGGCAAGTCAAATCATAGAGGAGAGTTAGTGGAACTGGAGATCTGCATAAATGAAGAGCTGAAACTAATGGTGACCGTACAATATCCGTCCAAACAAAATTCCCAGCCAGCACACATAGGTGGGCCCCATGTGGGATCCATATGGGCAAGCCATATGGGTCCCAACAGGGTTTGTCTGCAACAATGGCTTGGGGCCCCCAGGCCACAAGGAGGCCCTTTAGGGCAGACAAACTGAAATCAGAACCACAACCGCAGTGAGACAATGAAAAGCTGTACTTTGACAGCACTGTTGACCGTCCCATACTCCCTGACAGGGCCCTCCTCTTCCCGACTGCTCTGTCGCACATTTCCTCATCTGTACACCCCTCACACCCCATCTCCCAGCCTTGGACAACGGCACTTTAAGCTTGGGGGTGTGATAATCTTGTAGCACCACTGCAAGTTCTTGCAATATTGCGTGAGATTGCCTGTTATTCATTTGATTCTTACCATCATGTCTTCGTGGTTTTGATGTTTTTGAATTGATTCTGGTCTCGTTGGGTCTTGCTTCATATGTTATTTAGTTTCTGGTTGTTAGAACTCATTGCCAATGTATGCCAACAATTGTCTTCTCGTCTTGTTTCTAGGTCGCACCATTCTTGTTTTCATTTGTTGAACGCAGACATCTTTTGAAGATACTCTATATGTAGTAAAGTCTCTCTCACAACAGCCTGGTTTTATGGCTAGTCAGGACCTCCACACCCAGCAATTCCATTTATACGTTTGGACACATCTTATATTTTCTTGTTCCATCAGTAGTTTTGCCCTTACTGAGTTAATAAAATATGCCCTTACTCCTTCTTGCCTCATGCCTTCTTAGTTACGTGTTTTAGAGCTCTAATTTTAAAACTTGTCATACTTTTATTAATTACATGATCCAGATATGTAAACTTTATACTTTTTAAAAATGTTCTTTGTTAGATTTTTCATGTTTGAAATTATGTTGATTCTAAATTCCTCTGTCTGTGTTGTGATGTGAATTTTATAACTTGGAAGACATTAAATGACATAAAATACTTAAATGGGATAAGTCTCAAAAAATGTATGTCCCTTTCTTGCTGAATCCTGTTTTTTCCAGTCTCCAGATGACACATGCATTATCAAACCTTTACTGTGAAAAACATAAAGAGTCTGGAAAAAAGGTAAAAAATCTTTACGTTTTTCTGTCTAATCAAATCCTGACACTATTGTAAACATGAGAGGCCTCATTTAGAAAGCTTGCTTACACACAAAACAACGTCTGAAAATAACCAAAGTAATTTTCCACACAAGTTTTGTGATTTATAAACAAAAACTTGATGTGAAAATGTGCTCAACTTCAAAGCAACACTAAAGAGTTATTAACACTTTAAGCTATTGCTTTCAAAGTGGGTTTTAGTGATCTTTAAGGTAGAAAATGGATCAACCTCAGATTGGACAGAACTCTGCGACCCTCTGCTGACCAGAAACAGCACTTAACAGTTTTGTGGGATGGGTAGAGTCACCAGGAGGAGGTCTCTACCTGCTTTACGGCTGTTAGCTCCTTACTCTGCCGGTAGCTAATATAAAGGCTAGCAGTTAGCTCTTGCAGTTTCCCAATAAAACGCACAAAAAAAGTAAAAGAAGAACTTTGCTTTTTTTTGTTGGCATCATGGTGGAGCCTGGAAGTAAAAGTAACAGAGTAATGTCTTTAGCGAAGAGTTAAAACTAGAGTGAACATCGGCATGGCCTACACTCGCTACAAAATGATGTACTGATGATGACCTGGCTTTGTTACTACTTAACTTGTAAGTAATGCTATTTTTAAGTCCAGCAGTGTGGATCTTTTTACTTTGTGGCTAATTTAGCATCTTTAGGTCAGTCATAGGGTTTTTTTGTATAAACAGAATATTTCCACAATAATTTGCATGGTCTTTTTTTACTTCAGCTTTGCACCTCTTTCTAAAAAGGTACATTCTTTTCTTATTTCCTGGAAAATTGTTCATCTTCACAATTCCTAAGGAACTCATTTGCAGTTTAGTGCAAAACATTAATTCATAATGCACTCGCATTGCATTTCATCTGAATAATTCCCACCCACTCAAATCATGCTGGCATGATCTCAACAATAATTGTAAAACGTGTCAATTTTTAGTGGTTATTGCCTCCAGTTTCTGCACCAAATTAAAACAAAAGCACTTTCTGAATGAGAATACAATATGGCAAAATTCACCTTCAGAACATGAAAATATTTCTGCTATATAGCGTGACCGCAGTGACAGAGTTTCAAGAAACCAAAGAAGTCCAGTTGCCTTCATTTGAACCCCTTGGATTACCATGACCTGGATGACTGAGAACCTTCACCAGTGACAGAGTTAAAGTATTCTAATGGTTAAACTAGTTTCAAACAAGACATAAGAGCAGTGTGAGCAGAGCTGGATCTAAACAGAACTGTTGGTAAACAATATTCAGCTATGAATAATTCATTGCTTTTTCTCCTTCCACTGCACACATGCTCTTATTTTGAAACCTCCCAGGTGTTTACCAGTAACCTAAGTACTTCATAAAAGGAAGGGAGCTCTAGAAAGTATGCAGGTGGATCTATTTAATATCAAATCCTTCCTCCAATTGGTTTGTTGAGACTATTCAGTTAGTTTAGGCACGCAAACAAGGCAATACCAGGAAACTGACCTCTGAGAACCGCTGAACGTCCTGCGTGAGGGTGCCCACGCGGCTCCAGTTGTAGTAGTTGAGGAACTTGACCACGGCTGGATTCACAGCGTTGTCGGACGGGACCGTACGGAAGAAGTTGGGGTACTTTTTCTTGTCAGCCAGGACTGGGGTTGTTGCTGCAAATGACAGCTGTAAAGAAAGAAGATGAGGAGATAACGTGAGCTAACAGACATATTGTGTTGGTTTTATTTCAAGTTTTAAAGTAAATAATGAGTCAGTGCGCCTAATATGATGGATTAACAGGATCCTGCGTAGAAAACCATGTCAAACAGAGCCATACGTGCATTTTCTTCATATTCAGTGAGTTAACAAACACCTGCTTTCATTTGACTTGACATAAAATCACAGCAGCACTTTTAAAGTTTAAATAGATCTATAAATATTCAGAGACTCTGATGACCTCAGTGTGGATGTGACCTTTCAAGCAGCTTTGATGCTGATTTCGTTTATCTGCCCCTGTTTCTGCATGTTTGTGTGTTCCTGATGACAGAAGAAAAACAGCTTAGGAATTTGACTCATCCTCTGGCTGGTAAGTAAAACCATTTCAGCTTTTCACATATAAGCACTCAGATTCCTGAGATTCTCACACACACACACACACACACACACCCAGTTGAGCAGAAAATGTGCTGAAACTAAAACACTAATTGCCTTTTTTACAGACACATTCTGTTTTGCTGCTGCAAATTTAAATGACTTGAAGGATAATAAACAAAGTTCTGAATGTTGAGTGTTACTACTCTGAGCAGTAGAGTGACACAAGCCATCACTAAATATGTAACAGTTGGTGTTGTTAGGTTAATGTGCAGAATTATTTATTTATTATTTGTTTTTATTATTTTATTTGTATTTATTAATTATTTGTTTTCAAAGCAACACTTGTCCCCCTGTACTATCATTAGATATCTCTGTCATTATTAAAAAAAAAAGACGCTGACAGAATGATGCAACACGAGTTTTATTTTGAAATTAATCTGATGCACTTCGCTGCCACGCGTCTCACTTCCTGTCTGGATCATGGAATTTCTTCGACTTCATGACGATTTGCATGTGGCATCTGAAATAAATAGAAACCATGCGGAAAGATTCCACAGCACTGCATCCAGATCAGCTCCGCACCACAGCCAGTGTAAGTTTTCTGATTGGATTTAATAATTTTCAGTCATCATGGAAGCTGCGCGGATTCCAATCCGCATCCATTCTGCACTTGGTGTGAATGAGGCTTACGCTCCTCTCACATGAAGCGATTTCAGCAGTTCAGTTCTTGACATTTTCAATACCTTCCAGAATGAGCCGTTTCAGGGCTCTGTCACTTTAAGAAAATAAGCTAGAGCTGGCCACGCCCACCCCTCCTTCATTCAGGCTGCTACAAGCTGAGAAGCTCAGATATCTGGGAGAGGCTCGGAGTAGAGCTGCTGCTCCTCCAGTCTGGATAGGTAAGATGTGGCTCTATGCAAAATTCCCTGTTTGTGATGTCACAATTGGAGACTTTTTGAAACAGTTAATTTTAGGCACATGATTCCTAAAACCAAACACTGACAGAAAATGAATGGATATTTGGAGGCACATGGCAACACAAAAGGATGCAAAATGGGAGTTTTGCATAATATGTGTCCTTTAATCAATGAAATCAAAACATTTATCAGGTTATTTTTTCAGATATTCGCTTATTTTGAAAAAGCAAAAACTAAAAAAACATGTAAACTGACAAATACTTTTTACAGCACTAGATAAAATTTGATATAAACAAAACCTCTTTTTGTCTTAGACACACTGAAGGCAGCATCATGATTTATAGCACTGAAAGGAAATCTTAAAAATGTGTTCAATGTAGCATCCATTGAGTCTGATGTGTCACATTGTCCGAAACACTTTTACATTTGTAGGAATTCATGAGGTGAGGACATAAACTATGTCATCTGCTTCTATATCTATTTTAGTTTAAAGGACATTCAAAAAAAAACTTTTAAATGATTAATCCACTCCGTGTTTAGACCCTTGGATAATAAGGCACTGTGCTACATTTTCAGTGCTCCGTGTTAATTTGATGAGTGATTAAATCAGAGCTGGGTTAATTACAAACTCTGCAAAGATTAAGCAGAACTTGTGATAGAGATCAATACAATTTAGACCAAGAAGTACCTCTGCACGTTTCCTAAAAGTACACAGAAGCCCTGAGGAGTTCAAACACCTCCTAACACCAGGGATTAAGGTGATCGTGTCACTGAGACGGCACCGTTTTATTGGCCGTGAAAATGTACTCGTGTATGGATTAACACGTTTATTGAAAAGCGATTAAAGATATAATGAAAGATCAGTAACAGGATGTTTTTAGAGGATCATCCAGCATTGAAATAGGAGCAGAGTGAACAGTTAAATCAGCTCTACACCAGGGCCAACAGATGGTTAAAGATACTTACATAAGTGAAACATTTTTTCACCTAAGACAGTCATAAAAAATAAGAGATTCAAGCAACAGATGAATAAAAAACGTACTACATGCCCGCCTTTTTTCATCCCCCCCTTGTTAAAGCCACTTTTTCCACATTTTTAAATCATGTTCTTGAGCCAGTATGTGCTAAAATGATCCTTTACAGGGTTAAAGAAATGTCACTCAGACCCCACCGCCCTCTGTGGCCAGAATACGGCAGTTGCAACTTCAGAGTGGCGGTCCGGTCCCTGTTGCACCATGGTGCACATGCTAGCGCTGCAGTCTGCTTCCAGCATGTTTTAGATCATGGACACAGCTGATTTGTTTGATTTAGTGATGAACCGCTCCTGTAGACCCTAATGAAGGCTGAGGAGACATTTCAGCAGTTAGATTAAGGTGTTAAAAAGACGAACGCACAGCGAGGAGATAAGTTTCACTTTCGTTTTCACTAACGGACACTAGGGGGTGCTAAAAGCAAGCCAAAACTGCATATTATCCCTTTAAGGTCTTTGTAATGAAACAAACCAAATTCAACAGATCCCAGTAATAAAAATCTTCACTCAGTCGGTGGGAGACCCAAATCTTTTGGCTCAAAAAAACAACTCCTCTGTGCACAGAACCCACGGGGATTTGTATTCACACATCAATAAAACAACACATGGATTACAGCCATCAATTATGCAGGAGGAGAGGCTTTTATCTCGCCACCACTGACAAATCCAGAATCACCCACCAGTGTGAGGGGACTTCAAGGTTTTTTTTTATTCCAGAGTTGGATTAATCTCAGTTTAGCTGATCCCAGCGTAGTGCACCAACAGTTAGCACTGATGATATTCTCAAACCAGGCTGGTTATAGTCGCTCAGACAGACCAGGACAGAGGAAACCCCACCTCACTTCCCTTTAGGGGTTTTAGGTTCACCTGAGATAAGATGTTCAACAACAAACAGATATAAAATCCCAACGGAACCAGCTGTGTTTTGTTTGATGACTAAATATGTAATGTAGGGCTGTCAATCGATTAAAATTTTTAATCGCGATTAATCGCATGAGTGTCCATAGTTAACTCACGATTAATCGCAATTTTTTTTTTCTCATTCATATTTTTTGTATTTCAACTATGGAGTGGACAAATATACTTTTTTAAGAAAATATGTTTATTATAACTGTACCAAACAAACATGATAAATACACTCCAGTATCCTCCTCAGAAAAAAAATATTCAAAAGTGCAATTAGGCATTACCTCCCACACAATAACACCTTATATGGTTCCACCATAAAGAATCACAAAATCAACACATGTGGTATTAAAACAAGGACAAAGGGAGGAGTGTGATAAAGAACTAGGACTCTGCCTATTTAGCACATTTTAAATATATCTTATTATTTAAAAAAAAAATATAAGGCAACACTTCTGTTTTTTTTTTTTTTTGTTGTTTTTTTTTGCTTTCTTAATTCATTGAACTCAGACAAAAATAATGCAACAGAGGCCAAACTCAAATCAGCTGATGTTGTTGAACTGTGGCACACACACACACACACACACACACACACACACACACACACACACGCACGCACGCACGCACGCACGCACGCACGCACGCACACACACACGTGCATTTATGTTTTCAGGATTCTGATTATTTATTTACTCATTAATTGTATAATTATTTTTGTTGGGTGTTACAATCATGTCTTGAATTTATGGTTTGAGTTAACATCAACATAATCTTTTAAGAACACTGGTCTCCCCTGGGGTGGCCAGCAATTATCTAGGGGTGGCCATGGCCACCCCTGGCCACCCCTTGGGGGCGCCACTGTAGATCCAGTTGCTTTTTACAATAAATAAATATGTAACATAAGGAGTTATTCTATAAGGTAAGTAAAGCAGATTCTGTATCTTTAACTCAAAATAAAATAAAAGAATAAAAATCTGGGACAGTCACAAAAATGTCTGGCTTGGGCCACGAATCCAGGTCAGATGTTTTGCAGCACAAACTCTACAGGTCAGTCCAAGACAGATGGCACATCTGAGTAGAGCAGAGATGAACAAGGCGTGTCTAAGATTCTCATACATGTAGGAATCTGCATGGTTTTAACTCTGAATATTCTTTATCATCACCATATCTCACAGTTGCTCATCTGGACAGGTTTAAAACATTATTAGTCTCAATATGATTCTCCTTTAAAGCTACATTTATTTACAGAGTGCACATGAACACACAGATCAGGTTAAGTTTCATGCCTGCACACTCAAATCTCTCTCTCAGATCTCACACGGGCTTCAGCAAACCTCCATTTTTCAGCAGTAATTAAAAATGTGGCGCCGGGCTGCAGGCAGCCTCCCTCTCATCTCACTACAAGGTCACAGAGGCTGTCGGTAATACCGCAGAGAACCTTTTTGGCCTTACCGAGGCATAACATTTTTCCAAAGACAAGAGGTGAATCACTGATACCATCACGACGGAAGCATGTTTAGACATTCCGTACACACAGCAGCTTATCACCATCCATTCAACATGAATACAAAAACGTCCCAGTTTGAACTGCTGGTCCGGCTCATTTAATGCTCGTGCACAAAAACAAAACCAGAGAAGAGAAGAGGGAAAAAGAGATGAGATGTTTACTGCTGGTAGCTGAATGGTTTTGTTTGTAGTGACAGATAGCTGAGTAAACGGATTACATTTCAAATATCTGGAGTGTGTTTTTATTTGATTATAGGGTTTTCCACTTGAAACTTCACAGGAGTAAATCTGAATATTTTCTGTTGACTCAGACTTGTTTTTGCCACCAGCTAAAGGAAACTGGATGCATCAGAGCCGCCTGGTGTTTGGACGGGCTGGTGTGGAAGGAAATAAGCATGAGTGACATCAGATCACTCACTTATACCTCGCTCATGATAAGTGCTGTATCAGACAAACAGGTTTATGCTCTATCTGATGTCGCCGATGTGTGACACAGTGGAAATAATCTTTTCTGCTTCTCCTTTATGTCGGGCTTTGATGGTGAGAGAGATTCTCCCTTATAAAGGTACGAGTCTGTGAAAGAAGAGAATGCCAGTTCTGCTTTATCCACCTTATTCCTAGCGCCCATGAGCTCTTGCGTGAAATATGCGACCGACTTCCGGTCCGGCGTTTGTTTACATGGAGACCATAGATGGATCCCAGAGTTACCACAAGGACCATTTTGGTGTGCCACTCCAAAAATTTCTTTGGCCCCCTCTGGCCACCCTTATCAAACTTTTCTGGAGGCGCCCATGTGCGTAGGGCATCAAGTGGCCATGGGGGGCACCAACCAATCTGGCTTATAAAAAAAAAAAACTTCCATGAGGGGATTGGATGTTTTTCTGGGCCGTCTGATTGTTTTTTCTCACTTAAACACCGTTTTAACACCAAACTCTGACACGTTTTACATGCTTGTTTGAATTACCGTGTGCCATCAGAAAAATTCAAACAGTTTTTAAAAGAAGAGACGTTTCAAGTCCGCTTAGCGTTATTATGGTTAAACCCATCTGTCCCTCACTCACCCACGGTGCTGAGAGACGGTGTTCGCGGCAGAGACAAACGGCCACAGCAATTATTATTGGCTCTTGTAGAGTTATGTGAGAGAAAAAAATGGGAAAATAACCAAAACGTACCACTCTGTCAATTGAACAATTGGGCTCAGCTCTGGTACCGGATTAAAACCAGCAACCCACAGGTTACTGGGTAAACTCCTAAACCCTTGAGCCACTGTTTTCCCTTATTAGGCCTGAAAAGTACAGATGTTTCAATTTGATCCATAAACAATAGACAGGCCAACCCATCCAATACACCAGTACCTAAGTTACGCCTACTGTTTATTTGGGGTTACTGTCTCATTAAGAAATTTGTCATTAAGATCTTGTCCATGTTTGCAACACCCCCCCACAAGAAAACGACTGCTCATGACTTGGATATAAGTGTCAGATCACTGATCACCAACATCTGCTCTACATGTTCCCCTTTTTGCATCCTCAGCGGTTTACCTGCCTGATCTGGAACCGGATCAGCCTCCTATAGATAACTATCTCACAACCATTCTTCCAAGCAGGCTGCAGAAATAAAGAAGATGCATGAGTGAGTCTAATCATGCTGACAGATCTAATAGCATTGATTGGTCCTAGTGGGACTTCCTCGAAATAGGATCTGCTGGTGCAAGTTGTAAAGTTGGCCTTTGAATAATGAAGCAACCATCCCAGAGAGGTGAGATAAAAGAAGGAAGAATGAAAGGTAAACATCAGCAAAATTAACTATTCCTTACAGGGTTCAAATCACTGACTAATCTCAATCCTAAACACACGTAAACATAGGTATGCACATAAAGCATGAAGAATACAATAAGTCTTTGAAATGGTTTCAGCTATTGGGCAATGTTTATGTCTTCTCCAGTAGAAAGAGCATAAAAACTGAGGCTTACAAATGTGTTGTTGAGAATATGAAAACTGCTAAATGATGCATAATTCACAAAAATAAACTTGATGTCCTTGCCAACAAAACAAAATGCTTTTGTAGGAGATATTAGGAATGTAGAAGAGCAGTTCTTTGATATTAATACAGTGCCGTTTTGCATTTCCTAGTGTGTTAAAGTTGAAAACGTTTACATTTGAAGTTAAAGTAATTGGTCATAAATCAAATCACAAAATTCAGAGCAGAAAGTTCAAAGTCTGGAATCAGATCCAGGTCTAAGAGCAATTCAGCCAACATGCTTCATAAGAATGCATCCATACGATGCAATGGAGTGTATGTTTCAAGAGACAGTTCATATTTTCAATACATGTCATTGGTATAAAATTACATATTTTAGAATTTGAAGTGATCCTAGTCTTAGATTAAACCATAAACATGCCAACTTTAACATTCTACCTGGGTACAATCAAGAACATCCTCACCAGCTGCATCCCTGCGTGGTACGGATGCGAGACCAGTGTCCTCTGTTGGTGTCTTTATCGTAGAACCAGCAGCGATACAAATGCGCTGTGTTGCACTAAGTGTGCAAATAAAGAAGTCATTCATTCATTTATGTCTGTAACTTTGATCTTTACGGGGTTGCAGCCGTGACCAGGTGAGAGACCCTGCCTTAGTCCATCACAGGACCACACAAGGACGAATGAGACAGAAGACCACTCACAACTTTAAAACAGGTTTTTTAACATATGATGTGTAGAAATCGATGCATTTGTTTTACAAACTGTGCTATTTATTTTGGTTGTAAATTAATTTGCTTATCATTTGTTGCACAGGACCTTTGTCTTTGTCTAGAAACCAGATTTGGTCTGAAAACCCATCTTAGAAAAAATAACAACTAGAAAGGAGTGTGCTCTTAGTAGAGCTCTCATGCCCAATGACTAAAGCTCAATATGACCACAAAGTGATTTATTATTGATCCCTTCTTTGAACTTCCCACAAAATAAGGCCTAGAATTTTGAAGAACATAATAAAATTATGTCACCGGGTCCTTGAGTAATTCTCAGAATAACACACTTTGTTTCAGAATGGTTAGGGTTAGGGACAGTGTAAGGACACGTTTAATGCCCACATTAGAACACCCAACCCTAACATCTATTCTGTCAGGACTCACTCCAGATTAAGAGTTAGGTAATAGCGGTGCTGTTGATCAGGAAACATTCAGGTGGTCCTGGGGTTTATTTAAAATTCAACAGAGACATTTGCTGCTCCATGGGAACACTCAGTTGGAAAGTCAGCAGTAAGGAAGAAGCTTTAAACCCCAACAGATCAAACCCTGAAATCATTAGCATCAGGATGGAGGTGGCAAATAATGATTCAATGTTGTACTAAATAAGCACAGCGTCTGATTAGTGACAATAAAAAGAAGATCATATAGTAAATGGGAGGGATGTAGGATATTACAAAATTATCAGCAACACGTCCCCAGTCAAGCATGAGCTGGGGATTAATAGAAACTGGTTGCACCATCAATGTGAATTCAGAATAAAGCTTGGTTTATGGTTGATGTGTCCGTGAGGTCCGCGCGGCCAAATTACATCATTTTATCAATCATGCCCCTCCGTGTGGCCTCCGCGCGTCCAAAGGTTTCCACACCATGCACGCTGGAAAATTTCTAACCACGCAGAAAAACATGGCGAACTGGCAAGAGCTCGTAGTGGCGGAGGTTCGTAAACACAACCATCTCTATGACTCGCCCCATAAAGATCACCGTGATCATAATATTGTTAATTCGTGGAGAGAAATTGCTGTCACACTCGGAAAAGACGAGGAAGCAGTAAAAAAATGTAAAACAACATTGATTTCTACTTCTACTATGGTGTAGTGTTGGATGCATGCCGTAGAGCCCCATGCCGCCCCCTACAGTCTGGGAGAATATTGGCTCACAGCGGAGAGAAGCCGCAGAAGGTAGGAAGGAACCATAAGTTCAGATGCGCGTTCCATCCGCACGTGTCATT
Organism: Aphyosemion australe; assembly: GCA_006937985.1. NCBI lineage: Eukaryota > Metazoa > Chordata > Actinopteri > Cyprinodontiformes > Nothobranchiidae > Aphyosemion > Aphyosemion australe. Next base: position 2,515,255 of record SSNS01000036.1, read on the forward strand.
TCCACATAGAATGTACATGCATCAAGCATAAACCAAGCTTAAGTCAGGAATCAACGAGATGTGAAAATATGAGTGCTGCCAAGATTAGCGGATTAGTTATGATTACGCTTACTACCAAAATCAAATGTCACATGTCATCATCGATTTTTTTCAAGCTTTGTTTTTCTCTCAAAACTGCCGCTGTACCTTCAACTGCTTCCTCTGGCGAGAGAGAGAGAGAGAGAGAGAGAGAGAGAGAGAGAGAGAGAGAGAGAGAGAGAGAGAGAGAGGTGCCTCTTTAGGCTAATCTGCTAGTCAGCGGCTAACATCAACAGTGTACACTCACTTGTATTGATAACTGTAACATTAACAGTAGCGATGGCGATTTTCCTTATTTTCTACAAGTTGCAAAGCTCATTAAAAGCTGTCTTTCTTTTTAGATGGCACATAACAGAGATAAAGTTAGAAGCTAATGATAGTTATCTTAGAGTAGATGCATTCTGCTGTGATAAGCTAGAATCTACACAAGATCCAATTAGTCGACTAATCGCAAGTATCAAAATAACCGTTTGTGGCAGCCCTAGAAAAATACAGGGTAAAAGTTCAAACGCTGTTTTAAAAAAGCAAATAAATTCAAATATTCTTAATAACCATTATTAAGAAGAGTGACATCAATATTGTGCAAACATTACTGAAATTGTGCAATTTGCACAGTCATTCTATTAGAAAGTGAAACAGATGTATCAACTACTGTCCCAGTAAAAAGTTTGATCAAAAAAGCAAATGGTACATCCAAGTCACACCTTTAGGTCGCAGCTTTCCAAGTCAACAAAATTCAAACACATTTATTCACCGTCAGACCAAATGTAAAATACTTTAATTTCATACTCTGTAACTGGAGGTTGTCAGCCGTGTTGCATGGTAACAGGTGTAATGAATATGCAGAGTCCTCTACTAATAATTCAGTGATCATTCTTGCATTCCTCAAGGAAAATAAAAACACAGAACACCATGACAGACATCATGAATGAACCATGAAAGATGCTGTTTTATTTATTAGCTCTGAAGTACATAATAGAGCTGCAGTGTCGGTCTGGGTGGATACCAGACTCGATGACGGGACGCCACCTATTATCTCACACTTTGCTACTCGAGTGGCTCCCGGACAGGTGAGTGATGTGATGCTCACCTCCTCTCCCACAGCTTATGGCTCACTGTAACCTCTGCTGCACCGTGTCAATCATACTGTAGCGAACGCCAACATCCACTGTACACCCACCCACACCGACACACGTCATCCCAACGTCAGGTCGGCAGTTTCGATTCTTTTCTTCTCTGCTCTGATTCTGTCATTTGCTAGAGACACTTCTGCAAATATTCATCTAGCTGCACCCTAACGCTCACCTATATGCTCTGTGCACATAGGCGGATGTTTGGATGTTAAAAACCTGTGCTCTGCAATCATTCAACCTTTCCTGTGCTATTTGGAAACCCCTAGAAAAGGTTTTCAATTATACATGCACTGCCAACGAATAACCGCTGCACAGGCATTCATTTACTTGTTCCAGCTATTTCAAACCCCCCCGTGCATGGACATCTCACCCACACAGACACACGCAAGTTTTTATTTCCTGCTAAGGCAGCCTTGTTCAGACTGCTCTGACGTTTTTCTGTAACTGCAAATCAAATACAAGTGCATCGGAACAAAATGTACAAGGAAAAAGTGAGAAAAGTCTTGCAAGAATAAGTGTAAATAGAGCAGGAAGAGAAAATGTTACTTGATGGGTTTTTTTCATACGTGAAATCATTACAACTTTAACATTTAGACTCCAAGACATCACCGATATGTTAATGTTAGCTTATTTCACATTTCAATATGTAAGAATTCTATAGTAAAATAATGTCAAAACAGTCTCAATCATGTTGGACAGAAGGTTACATTGAAACAGATTTCCCCCTCAGACGAATGGGTTTTTTTCATCGTTTAAAAAAGCCAAAGAGGGATTTAGTGTTTGTATACAATCCGCGAGCCTGTGGGGTACCTTAAAAATCCCTAAATTTGACCTTCGAACCCTGTTTTATGATGTAAAGTAGATAATCTTTCATAATTTCTACTTTCCCTAAGTCCCTCCCCTGGCCTCTACAACAAAACTAACCATTTATGCGAGCCTTGAGCGTTGACCAATAGAGTTGTGTAACCTAGGCTGAATGTTAACTCGACCTGAATTTAATTAATGTCAGTCTTTAAATGTCAAGCTAACTGTGGAAGAGGAGGAAGGGGAACAAAAAGGGATTTATCTTTGTGTATTGGAGCTAAGTGTTAAGTGTAGCTTTCAACCTTACGCTACATCGGACTATTGTTGTAGCCTGTTGTAGCGTTAGCTGGGTGTGCTAGCATCACAAGTGCCAGTTTACTGCAGATTTGAGTTATTAGCAGCTCCTGCAGAACCAGACAAAGGCTGAGTTAATTCAGCAGTTAAGCCTAATTTATACTTCCCTGTCTGCGTTGGTACGGAGACACGCAATGCCATATCAGTGCAAGGGCTCTTCACCGGGCTCGCAGAGGCTGGTGGAGGCATGCCCAACTTTTTAACAATCCGTCGAAAGTGACGGAGACAGCAAGCTTGTGATTGGTCAAGGATGCCGCTGCCTTTAAATTTGTCAACAGCACTGCCATTGCCCCTCAAAAAAAAAGTCTGAAAATATGAACCATGACTGAAGGAGTATAATGATATGCAGCAAGCATTTTATTTGTGGACGGAAATGAGGGCAAACGTGGGTTTAGAGGTGGCGATCACATGAAGAGGTGGAGCAGAATGAGGGACAAATTTGTCCGTGTTAAAGCAGCATTCCGCAACATTGCAGTTATATGGTCTCTGTCGCCCTCTAGAGGCTTGCTGCGTAACGTCACTGTCGTAACATTAAATCTCTCTCTCGGGCATAAGAGGCATGTTTACATTCCTGATGTCAGGCAAAATAACGAAAACAAACTTTTCCACCTCCACACATTGAATAAATAGTTTTATCAGGACTGTATAACAACTTTATGCCCGACCAAACACAATAACCCTGGTGAAATCATTTATTACTTACCTAGCCATTAGCAGCATGGCTAGGTTAGAGTCCGTAGTTCATGCCTTTCTTTCTAAAAGAGCTCTCCAGCGAGGAAAAGACGGCCCAATAATAACTCTGGTCTTTGCTCTTGCTCTATCACGTTCTTCTTTTCTTTTCCTAGATTCCTCTGATAAGGGATTTCTAGCTTTCTTTGGTGAATCTGCCGCTGCTACAGCGAGTCTACGTTATACAATTATGGCAAGCCAAAGGGATAAAAACAAATGCACGTTCTAAACTCGCATTACCGGTATGTCTGCCAAAACACTCGTTCAAGATGCGCGTTTTGGCGGACATAATGCTCGCTCTTAGAACACGCAGGTTTTTGCCCCCTTTGGCGTCAAAACGCGCGTTCAAGACGTGAATTTTGGTGGACATAACGCACATTTAGAACGTGCGCTTTTTTATCCCTTTGGCTTGCCATATTCTGCCGTAAAACGACACCAAGTCAGTACTTCCGGCACTACCCGAAGCACAAAAACTGTATAGCGCAGTAAACAGACGTGGGACCCCCCAACACTATCACAGGTATGAAAATGAATATAATAGATAATACTATGACGCAAAAACTTTACAAAAAAGCATAATTTTAAGGTGTAAAAGTTGCGGAATGTTGCTTTAAAACGTCTCTATAATACATTAAAACAATGTAAACACAGTAGACTATCTTGGACTGGATACGTGACTGTAATGGTGGCAGGATACCCCAGAAAAGTACTACGCCGGGAATTGTTTTTGCAACTCTCCGCAGGTGACTATGAAGTCTGAAAGTAAAATGCGTGTGTGCAACTCCACACTCGAGCTGACGGAGAAGTATAAATTAGGCTTTAGAATCAAATGTTTCTGAGCAGGAACATATTAAAAACATGCAGCCCTCCGTTAGCGCTACAAGGCTATATGTTTGTATGTGCTTTCAGTTCCTTCCAGAAGAGAAAGGGGGAGCAGGGGCGGGAGCTTTAGCTGCTACAATTTCAAAATCTTCTCCTCCTCTCATTGATGATGTCATGCTACAGCAACCACAGAAGAAATCTTTACAGTGTATCAATGCATAACTTCCTGGAAAATTCTGAATTTGGAAGAATGATGACCACTAATGAAATGAGTTATGAATGGATCCAGGAGGCATTCAGTCATTTCCGTCCCATGTCACATCAGCTGATAATCTGTAAGGGTCTATTTGCTCTAAAATACGGCATGGGCTCGACTTATTAGATATGGCAGTTTCATTGAGCATTAATCAATAGCAGGTGTCGCTTGTCACCATAGCGACTCTGGGATTTGAGGAGCAGGAAAGATTGGGCTTCCACCTCACATGACCTCTGCCATGATATAAGCTGCAGGACTCTGCCATTCTTCATCTGTCAGCAGACTGACCTTGAACGATGGGGGGGGGGGGGGGGGGTCAGCGGCGGTGAGGCATCCCTATCTCAAACAGAATCAGAGGGAACATTCTCTTATCGGTGCAGGAGTGTTGTGTCTGTTAAATAATTACAGGGTAGGGTGTTACGCTGATTTAAGACATCCTTAGAGAGGTCACTTAAAGGAGTTTGTTTATGAGTAAGCACATTTAAGGTGGATGTAACTTTGACAATGACAGAATATCTGCCGGACACCAGAGAAATGTGAGTTTTGACAGATTTTTATGATTGGGCCATACATTATATTACATGATTACTGTATTAATGCATGAATGCTTGATGCAGAGGCGGTATTCTTCCACCTGGCTCTATAAACTATTCTATTTATAAACTGGGATTTGATAGCATAACCTGAAATCTCACTGTGCTTCCTGTAGCTGCCACTTGGCTGTCTATGAATGATTAATGAGCCGATGCTGAACTGTAGAGACCATTATTGTTCTTTCTCTTTCTCTCTTTCTCTCTTTTCTTTCTTCTTTCTTTGTAGCTCATCCCCACCAGCGTGTAAGTGTGTGTGTGAATGGGTGGATGACTGATTGTGTTGTGAAGCGCCTTGGGGGGTTGTAGAACCCTAAGAAGGCGCTATACAAATACAGGCCATTTACCATTTACCATTTACCATTTCTCACCTCCCTCCCTTTGCCTTGTCTTCATCCATTACTCTATCCCTTCTTTCTTTTGCCAAAAAATACATTTTATGAGCTAATATTTTCGCTTTCCATACCTAGACAAGACTTGTACCACGATTCCCACAAAATTATGTTATTTTCCCAAGGAAAAATTGTAAAACTAGTTGGTTTTTAAATAATTAATTGATTTGTATGTAAATCCCCACGAGGCTAGGCAAACACCACACCTGGTCCATATCGCTCTTGTGCAGTGAAACCTGAATTTATTTGTCTAGCAGTTAAAAGTTATTTTTGGCTAAACTTTCGGTAAAATATTCAAAGGTTGAATATGGAACACGGAAGCTCTAGCGACTACTAGTGTTTACAGGTGATATTGCAACAACAGAGCAAATTTTCAATCTATCGGGATGTCGGTTCACTGCTGACTCGTTAAGTGACCAGCCAGCACCATGTCCAGTGACGAATCGTACAGGGTAAGGACTAATTTCTACTAATAAGTTTATTTTACAGGATTTACTGTTAGAACTAGCCTGGCAAGCCATCCTATATATGTGAATATATAGTCTGGCCACAACCCATTGGCGGCTCTCAGTCGTGAGGCGGGATCTACGGTTGTCTTTCAAACTGTCGGCACGCAATTGGATATCACTAGGACCAATCAGAGTAACGAACAACGTGACGTAATCACAGCAACGGAAAAGAGGGAGGCTTTAATGGCGTCTAACATCAATGATTTCTGTCGTTTTTTGTATGAAAAACATGCAAATATCAGGTGTACTGGGACATTGCATTACTTTGTTTGATAAAAATAAGAAGCCGCTAAGTATAGCCGACAGACTTACGCACGTTGGAGTCTAAATAATCCAATGTTGATGACAAAGCCGTTTCAAACAAATGTCGTTCCTGAGCTGCCGCCATGTTGTTTGTGTTCGTGGTCGCAGCTCTGAAGTCATCGGCTCTGTGATTGGCCCACAATATAAAGCGTTGTGATTGGCCCAACCAAAATTATATCAAGCTGTGATTGGACAGCCACAGCAGTGGATCGGGCTGCGAGGGTTCCAATGAAGCGTGCCTAGACCAAACTTTGCAAGGCAAGAATTTGGTCTAGTTCACTAGGCTACATTAGAACATCTTCTGAGCTCAGAATCAGCTGCTTGACTTGTCGAGTCAGTCATTTTACACAGTCCTAGCCTCGCCTTGCCGAGCGGACTTTTTACCACAACGGTGCCTTCTAGTGGCTGGTAGATGTAAACATAAACCCAGTGTCATGCCCGTCAAAATAAAATTTTGATTATTATTTTTTAAAATATAGCTTCTAAAGGAAAAACTGTACATTCATTGTGGACACTCTAAACGCCACGAGGAGGTATTATTTTTTTTAAAATATTACTTTTTATTAAAATATTCCATATTCAACCTTTAATAAGTATTTGCAAAAATAATGAAAAATTTTAAATGACTTGGTCCTTACTATTTTAAGTCTAATGGTGAAACTGCCTGTCCTCTCATTTTATGCCTGATTTTCACATAACATAAATCTGTAAAATCTGGCTATAAAAAACAATGTGTTACTTTTTTAAAAATTACTCACAGGAGTTTAAAACTCCCATTTTTGATGGTCTAATGCTATTTTTAGCTGTTACAGATGACGATTCTGTCTCTACTGTGTTCTGTTATTCTGTCAAACATCTCATAAGCTAACAAAGTGTTGTTACCATTTTCACTCATGAAAGAAATACTGTTTTTTTTCTGATTCATATGTAAAGTTACTGTTGAGTTAAGTTGCAATACACATCAGCTACCACAAGTGGGCAAACTGCATCCCTAAATACAAATCTGATTTTTTTTTGCCATCTGTAATATATTGTTACTTTATATATATATATATATATGTATGTATATATATATATATGTATATATATATATATATATATATATATATATATATATATATATATATATATATATATATATATATATATATATATATATATATATGTATATATATAAATGAAATAGTAACTTTTTTTACTGTGGAAGCTGTATCTTTACAGATGCGTGCAGCAAAACAGTCAATAAAATCTACTCTGTTTCTTTTAAATTTACTATGGGCATTATATGAGCAGCACAAGGGAAGCCCACACACAGGCCAGTTTATGTTGTGAGTGGGCAAACATTTTATTAGAGTCAGCCAACATTTTCTAATTACTATATTTTAAGTTGGCACACACCTCATTTTTAAAATATATTTTGTTATTTGCAGTGAAGGCCTTTGCAGCATCTTCACCAGTCCCGTTTTGTTCCAATAAAATCCTGCTTTGACTCCTTCCCTTGATTTTGAATTAAATTGTTAATGAAGGCAACGATAAATAAAGCACAAGTACAAAGCCGCAAATCTGCGTGTAGGACAGAGAGGAAATGAACACAGCTGAAGCCAGAGGACGACACGGGGAACACCCAGATTCTTTCATGTTCTGCCTTTTTTCCTCCACTCTCAAAGGACATCAAGATGTTGTTTTTATGCAAAGCAGGGTAGGAATGCAAGATGTGGAAAGGAAGCACGCTGACTGCTCATGAGCTGTTAAAATTCAGCAGAATAAAAAACAAACAAATGGTGATTTTGGTTTACAGTAAACTGTAACAAAACCATCACATCATACCGCCATGATTGGAGGAACCAAATAAAGGACAGATGAAGCTCACATGGCTTTCTGAAGGGTCAAGGGTTAAATCTAGGTGAAGGTTAGGTCTGAGTTTTAATCCCTCTGTGCTGCTCTAGAGCTTATCCAAGGTTTCATATGGAGATTAAATCCATGCACACCCAGCTGCGATTGGATTGGATCGTGGATGTATAGCTGGCTAGGGTTAAGAGTTAAAGCTTGACATTTAGTTGTGGTTGCTGTATGGATAAGAAACACATTATATAATTACCAGAAGGCCAAACACCCATGTGTTTATGTCTGTAATTATAGATGATACTGTCTATCTCCAGCAGTCATTGATGAGAGGCAGGGTTACACCTGGACAGGTCGCCAGTCCATCATAGTTTCACAATACGACTGTTTGTGTTCATGGTCGCACTAGTTTTCTAGTTCTCCATAAACCTGGCATGCATGATTTTAGTCTGTGGGGGAAACCAGAGCAACTGGAAAACAACACATGCATGAGGAGAACATGCAAAATCCATGCAGACAGGACCCATTCATTCATTTCATGTATTGAGTTATATAACACTTTGCACACCGCCAAAATGCTTCACAAAGTTAAGCAAAGAACAGAGTCAATAAAAAGCAGGGAATAGAATAGAATGACACAATGCTACTAAGAGTTAAAAGCCTTCCTGAATAAGAAAGTTTTACGTTTTGATTTAAAATGGCTTTGGTCATAAATGCAACCTATGTAGACCTAAACAGTGGACAGGAGCATTGAAATACCCATGCACCTTCAACGGATCAGTGAGAAAACTGACACATCAAAATACAGATAAAGATTTTTTTATTGACAAAACATCAAAATTCTCCGTTGTTATTAATGGAAACTAAATGAAACGTCTTGTTTAACAGACCATCAGAGTTTTATTTATTTATTTAGGTACAGTCTCCCTTTACAAAGATTGGACCAAAGAGCCTGGATAGGCTGCAAGTCCATCACACCAACAATGGTAAATGGCCTGTATTTCATATAGAGCTTCTACAACACCATTGTTACAGAGTTAAGGTAATATTAAAGTGTAGTACAGCTCTGCAGGAGGTTTTTATTTAATTCATTTTAAGCTTGAAAATCTGTCTTTGGAGAGACAAACTGTAATTTGGTGACACCAGCTTTATTCATACCATTCCTGTACAGTTTATTTATTTCACTACACATTTCTTCATGCATCTACATAGAAAAGGGCTAAAGCCTACTTCTGCAGATTAAGGCGATGTCTAATCCTCTAACCCAGTGGTTCCCAATCTAGTTTTCTGTAGGACCCTCTTGCCTGTGTCCAAGACAACCCAGAACCCCCAACCCAAAATCCTACCCACATACACATGTTTAAAGTGATTAATTACAAGCTTTATAAATGTCATTTTTAAAAATATAATCTTGATAATCTCAGAGCCTCAGCACAGACAAAACTGTGGGGACCTCCTTCAATCTGTAGGAACACTCTTGGGAGGTCACAGACCCCAGGTAAGGGTCAGGACCCCTAACCCTGACCCTTTTCTATCAGACTTATTTGATTTACATATTCTCTTCTCTAATCACAGCAGGGAAAGAAATGACCTCAAATTGTAAGTCAAAAATAAACAAATATAGGTCAAGTCCATATTTATCCACAGCAGAGATGTTCTGCAACAAGCAGCCTGCTTTTTTCCTGACAAACGTGTTAAATTTAAAACATATCTGCATATGTTCAGGGCTTCATGTAGCTAAAAGTTTAAGTGGTTAAACACTTTTCCAACATCCAATGCTTGTTCACATTCATCCACTTTTTCAACAGATTAGTTTTATTCTCGGATAACAAAGACGTGTCTGTTTGTTGAACCATCATTTATATTTATGGTACATTCTTTGCTTTTAAGCCCTTCTTCCACCTACAGATCAGTGTATTCATTTTTCATCATTCAAAACTGCCCAAACCAATCCTGATGATCAGAAAGTGCTTAGAGGTAAAATGCTGAAAAGATATTTGAAGTCTCAAAATGGAAAGGCCATTATTTCCTCCTGCCGAGTACTCTTTCATCTAGCAGCTGACGTTCTTTAGATTATTATCCTATTCAGGAAAAACACAACAGTGACTACAGTTATCTTTGATAGGATTTGTTTCAAGGGGACACCTATGTAACCTACATGATAAATGCGTAACCCTTTAAGTGATAGGATGCAGAAAAATGGAAATAAGAGTGACAGTGCTGTCCTGTTTAGTGTTCACTAGTATCATAGTAAAGCACGAAGGTAGACAATCCAGCAATGTTTCCTTCACTACCAAGTAAACACAGGGCTAGAGTTGCCAATACCAATACTTTTATCTTAATTTTAAGATCATTAAAGGGGACATATTATGCAAAACTCACCTTTTGCATTCTTTTCTGCGGCCATGTGGGTCTCTACTGCCTCTATAAACACTCCATCCATTTTTTGTCAGTGTTTGGTTTTAGGAATTATTTCCCTAAAACGAGCTGTTTCAAAAACTCCCCCTTTGTGACATCACAAACAGTGCAAATAGCATGAATCCTCTCATTTCTTCAGGCTGAAGGAGCAGCGGCTCTACTCTGAGACACTCTCGGGTATCGGAGCTTCTCAGCTAATAGCAGCCTGAGTGGGGGAGGGGTGGGCGTGGCCGGCTCCAGCTTGTTTTCTTAAAGTGACAGAGCCCTGAAACGGCTCATTCTGGAAGGTACTGAAATTGTCAAGTATAAAACTGCTGAAATCAATTTATGTGAGAAGGATTTTTTGCAAAGGACTTCATAAAAATATTTTACAAAGACCGTAGAACTGTTGTAACTTAAGAAAAAAGTCATATTACGTCTTCTTTAAAAGATGTTACCCCGGTTTTAGCACGTCTACACTGGCTGCCTGTGACTTTCAGGATTCGTTTTAAGATTTTATTATTTGCTTACAAGGCATTAAATGGCCTAGCACCACCTTACCTGTCACAGCTCCTTACACCCTACGTTGCCGGCGCGTTCCCTGAGATCAGCTGACCGCTTACTACTCTGCATTCCAAAAATGAAGTATAAGACAAGAGGAGAGCGGGCTTTTGTGTACGCCGCTCCTCACTTTTGGAATGCTCTCCCTCTCACCGTACGAGAGTCCTCAACGGTCTCGGTCTTTAAGTCTAGACTGAAGACTCACTTTTATGATTTGGCCTTTGGATAAAGGACCTCTTTTACATTTGGTTTTATTGTTTTGATGTAGTTTTTATTGTCAGGACTGTTCCTGTTTTTGGAGCGCTAGTTTTTTATACTTTTTACTGCTTTTACTAGTCCTTTGGTTGATTTGACCATTTTTTATTGAATTACTGTGTGTGTCTGGTTTCTGCCTTTTATTGCTTATTTGGGTATCATGCTATTGCAATTGTTTATTTCAACTTGTTTTTCAACTGTAAGGCGCTTTGTTCAGCTCTCATGCTGTGTTTTAATGCGCCAAACAAATAAACTGGTATGGTATGGTATGGTATGTTGTGATGTTTGCCTAGCTGATCATGATTATAAATATAATCTGTCAAACAGAAAATCGAGATAATAGAGCTGATAATAAACCGCTTAAGGAGCAGAAACACACTCAACACACACAGGATGTGGTTGAAACATTAACAAAAACAAGTGAAGTGAAGAGTGAAGACCCATTTTAAAGCTGAAACCTTGAAAAGTGTCAAGTAACACTACATTAATCATACAGAAGGCTCTTGAGCATTACGTGCCTCTGAAAAATAAAAATAACATGTTTAAAAATCAAAGCGCGAAAGGACAAAACTACATCCCCCCAGTAACTCAGTTCATTGCAGTTGGTCAAACCACTGGAGAGCAGCGCTACAGAATAAAATAGACCTCGTCTCTCATTTTGTAACATGTGACCCACCAAACGATTGCAGGATTATTCCTAACGTGTTATTCCACAAGAACCAGAAGCGGGCTGTGGCCTACGGCTCTACTCTGCATAGAGCAGGAGTCTCTAGAAGAAACTACAATATTGGTCTGGTTTTCAGGGTTTGTTCGAGACGGTCGAGCTATCGCTTAATTTAAAGTTTTATGTGAAAATAAGACCAAAAAATACTGAGGTGGTCCTAAAAAGAATTTTAAGAAACAAAAGACCAGGGAAACATGAAGCCTGAAGTTATGAAGTGTAAATTGAAGGGCAAAAAAGAGTGCTAGTGAAAGCTTGTTCTGAAAAAATTGGAATGAAGTTGAGCGTTGTCAAGGTGTAATAAGGAGGAAGTGTAGAAAGGATAAGAAAAAAGTGGGAGTAAAAAAGAAGGAAAGACATGAAGAATGTCTGAGTTATAGCTGGTCATGTGCTTCGCTTGGATGTTAAAATAATTTAAAAAAAAACATTTATTAATGTGGTACTCTATCAAATCAAATTTAAGCTCAGAATATATAAAAAATTACAAATAACCAAATGATGAACAAGAAAAAAATCTGTATTTCTCCAAACTGATGCTGTTCAAAGTGTTTCATTTAACAGCTTTTAACCACTGCTTTAATTTGATTTCTGGTATTTCTGCAGTAATTTGATTAGAAATGTTGATACTATATGCTACATACACATATCGAGTACAAGGTAAAAGTGTTAATTATAAGTAATCTGAGCCACGACAGCAGAGGCTGAACTAGAGAAGACCAGGTGATGATTTCTCCCCACGTATCAGATTTCTACCACTATGCCAGTGAGAATGAGCATCAGTCTGCTTTAGGCCAACACACTGATTACACAGTTAGCTTGTGTTAAACCTAATGCTAATGCTAATAAAGGAGGTAAATAAACAAAGTAGTAATCAGAAGCAGGTCATAGATTTTATTTGTGTTAGCTGCAGCCTCCTCCTGCATCATGATTGGTCGGATCTGCTGTGAACTGGATCAATCATCATAATTTGATCAGATGTCCCTGAGTGCCACCTACACGCAGCAAGGTCTCTTCCACAGTTTTACAGTGTGACAAAATGAATGACCTTACTTCTGTTCCATCAAGGGATTCTGAAAAAACTGAGATTATCTTTCCAATTCGGAAAAAAATATCCGGTCCTTTCAGCAACAACTCTGCTGCCACCTTTTTTTGTCAGAATGCGTCTTTTCACCACAACCTACTGTGTGTTTTGTGGTTTTTCACATCATTGTTGCTTTCCACAAGGATTCAGGTAAAATGGATCATGAAAAGAATAAAAGTATGTTCACTCCCTTTTCAAATGTTTACTTTTAAACTCTGAGCCTGCATTTATAGGGTAAATTATATGTACTGAATAAATATCAAAATGCCAGGTTTAAGATTTTTGACATTTTTTATGTGAAGTTGGTGTTTTGTTATAGGTAGATATGGATAATATTCTTAGTAACTTTACATTATACGTAAAAACACAAACACCACAAAATGATCGTTGAAATAACTTAAAACTGACAAAAGCATCATCTTCTTTGCAATTAAACAGCTCAAGTAATTAGCATCTAATATTGTTAGAAATAATAAAACATTTCATCTTGATGAAGCAATTAGAAACACTCATGCATGTACATAATATAATCTGGGATAACTTCTGCACATCTTTCCAACTAAAGTTCATTTTCCACCCATTTTTCTCTGGTAATTCACTCATCCTAACTTAACTCAGTTTCTGCTTGATCTCTTTCATCCAACTCAGTAGGGCTTTTGTTCTGTGTGGATTTGTGACTGATGGAGCTTAGAGTTCAGGTAGCAATCACCTCTCTGGAGTAAGACGGGAGGTGGGGGTGTCAGGACCACCTTCCTCTTTACAGAGATGGTTTATTCATCTGCTTAGTCAAAGAATAATCTCATTCTGCATTATAGAAGCTACAGAGGCAACAGAAAGTCAAAATTAAGAACGTTAAAAAACTTTGGAAATAGTTGCAGTTTGTCGTTAAAGACCAATAAAACACAACTAATAAAAATTTATAGATTAAATTGTATTGTTTAAAACATAACCTGCTTTACAAAAAGAAAGGTGTGTGTGTGTTCGCGCGTGCGTGTGTATATACTACATTGTGGGGACGACACTGTCACGGTAAACCTGTAACATGGGGACATTTGAAATTATGGGGACATTTGACTAGTTCTCACAGTGGAAAACCCCTTATAGTTGGTTTTAGAGGTATGGTGGTAATTAACCTTTAGTTAAGATCCATCCATCCATCCATTTTCTTCCGCTTATCCAAAGTCGGGTTGCGGGGGCAGCAGCTTAAGGAGGGAAGCCCAGACCTCCCTCTCCCCAGCCACCTGGGCCAGCTCCTCCGGGGGAATCCCAAGGCGTTCCCTGGCCAGCCGAGAGACATAATTTCTCCAGCGTGTCCTGGGTCTTCCTTTGGGTCTCCTCCTGGTTGGACGTGCCCGGAAAACCTCACCAGGGAGGCGTCCAGGAGGCATCCTAACCAGATGCCCGAGCCACCTCAACTGGCTCCTCTCGATGTGGAGGAGCAGCGGGTCTACTCCAAGCCCCTCCCTGATGACCGAGCTTCTCACCCTATCTCTAAGGGAGAGTCCAGCCACCCTGCGAGGAAAACTCATTTCGGCCGCTTGTATCCGCGATCTCGTTCTTTCGGTCACTACCCAAAGCTCGTGACCATAGGTGAGGGTAGGAACGTAGATCGACCGGTAAATTGAGAGCCTTTCGGCTCAGCTCTCTCTTCACCACAACAGACCGGTACAGCGTCCCCATCACTGCAGACGCAGCACCAATCCGCCTATCGATCTCACGCTCCACCCTTCCCTCACTTGTGAACAAGACCCCAAGATACTTAAACTCCTCCACTTGGGGCAGGACCTCATCCCTGACCTGGCATTCTACCCTTTTCCGACTCAAGACCATGGTCTCGGATTTAGAGGAGCTGATTCTCATCCCAGCTGATTCACACCCGGCTGCGAACTGCTCCAGCAAAAGCCGGAGATCACGTTCTGATGAAGCCAACAGGACCACATCATCTGCAAAAAGCAGAGACCTGATCCTTAGGCCACCAAAACGGATCCCCTCACCACCTTGGCTGCACCTAGAAATTCCGTCCATAAAAGTTATGAACAGAATCGGTGACAAAGGGCAGCCTTGGCGGAGTCCAACTCTCACCGGAAACGAGCCCGACTTACTGCCGGCAAGAAATAGACCAGTTATGGTTATTGTTAGGGTTAGGCATAATGCAGTAAGAAAATTTAATGAAATTCAATGACAGGTTCTAACACGTATAGAAAGGGTAGTGGAGACGTTAGCCCCAGCAGAAAACCCAGACTGTTCTCTCTCCTGCCACTTTCACCAGACCTAGAAATCTAGACCAACTGTAGTTGGTCTAGTCTCAGCAGGTCTACCACTGGCCTAAAATGTATTTGTTGGGCTGGCTAAGCACTAGAACTGCAATGCAGAAAAACTACAAAAATGGCGTCGGCTCAAGAATGGCGCTAGTTTGAAACAGCTTTGTCATCAACTTTGAACTATTTAGACTTGAGCCTTTCTTTGAGACATGAGCAGATAGAGGTACTTACGTCCTTTATTTTGAAAAAGGATGTATTTGCTTCTTCTTCTTTTTCGACGGTTTATGGCAGACTATCCCGCTGACTAATTTCCATAGTGATGATAACGTCACGTTGTTCGTTGCTCCGATTGGTCCTAGCGCTGTCCAATTGGATGCAGAGGAATTTGAAAGACAACCGTAGCTACCACCCCACGACTGTGTTGTTTCAATGGCTCGTGGCCAGATTATATATAGGACAGGGGTGCCCAATCCTGGTCCTGGAGGGCCGGTATCCAACACGTTTTAGTGGTTTCTCTGCTCCAACACATTTGATTCAGTGGTTAAATCACCTGAGCAGCAGCTCATCAGGCTCTGCAGAAGCCTGTTAATTACCTGCTGATTGAAATCAGGTGTGCTGAAACAGGGTCAAAACTAAAACATGCTGGATACCGGCCCTCCAGGACCAGGATTGGGCACCCCTGATATAGGAGGATATATAGGATGGCTTGCCAGGCTAACTTTCACCAGCTCATCTGGTGGACCCCCAGGTGTTCCTGGGGCCACCCCAGAGATGTGATCCCTTCAGCAACTGCATGCATTTCTTCGTATTTTCAAATCCTCGCATTGCACCAGAAAAGACAACTTTACACTCAGTCTATTATTATTCCTCTACTGACATCAATTTCTTTTTTATATCGACTTGTTTTAAGGTCCAGATAATTTGTTTAGTGCACCCATACCTATATTTGCATTCATAACAGACAAAATTAAATGTCACCTGACTGTAAGAGCTTGTCTGGGCTAATGACCTTTATTCCAGTATAAATTGTTGGAGGAAGACCTTCAGTGGAACAGCAGGTACCTTTTGTTTCTCCTCAGTCTCTTCCTTCCATAGTCTGACCATGATTATAGTGCCATACAAGGCTGTGTTGCAAACGTGACTTGGATGTAAACGCTGTTCCCACACTCTGAGTGCCGGGTATATATCAGTGACTCATCTCTAAGACACAGGCTTCAAGGTCCCTCAATGTGAAACATGCCATTAGGTTTCTTCCTCTCTATCTCTCCCACTTCTCTTTGCTTGAACTCTCAGATGTGATTGCTGCAAGTCCTCCTCGGTATCCTGTGTCATTTCCTTTGATGTGTGTTGTGGAGGGTATAAAGGTGGATTTGGTGGCCTACATGCTGTCTTTGTCAATGTCATTTTAGATCAAGCATCTAAGATTTTTCATTCACCTAAAATCAGCAATATTGTGCTTTTCTGGTCTGAACCAATTTATATTTGATTTTTCACGCTCCAACAACCAGCGTAGCCATGGTTTACTTGTCTAATATATTATAATGACTACGACTACATCCAAATGTCCTTCAGCCATGTTTATTGATTGTCTCCAAACAGGTGGATGTGTGCCAACTCTTTAAAAGTCATCTCTGTTCATCTACCGTTCTTTTGCCACGAGGAGAAGCAGCAAAACAGAAGGCACCTTGAGCATGTTGAAGCCATCGTGGTGTTTGGCTTTTGAAAATAGACAAAATAGGGGAACTAAATGTCAGGGAGGAGAACGAAGGCTGAGAATAATTACCGTATGTGGGAAAATGGTTAAGTGTTATGTTTTGTAGTTGAGCAAAAACCAAAAATACCAGCTAAGGAAAACAGGAATCACTCCGGTGAAACTAAGATTTACAACCTGACGGTAGAGTCAGAGAGGTCAGAGCATTGGGACAAACTTCTGGTGACTTCATGAGTGGAATTTTAAAAGGCTGCAACCGTAAACACACACCCATACACACACTCAAGTCTAGGGTCAATTTAAAATCACCAATTAACCCAATATGCTTGTTTTTACACAGTGAGAGGAAACCGGATCATTTGAACAACATATTCCCCCTTTGGTGGAGGTGGTCACCATTAATCAAGAAGCTCATGGGTTTGAATCTCAGCAAGGGTCTTTTAAGTGTGGAGTTTTTGATGTCCTCGTGCACAAGGGAGTTTTGTCCACAGTCCAAAATAGTTTGACCGATATGGGAGGTTTTTTCATAGCCAGTGCTGAATTTTAGAAATCAGGGCAGCCAATGGCCGATATACGTCATTGACTATTTTCTCTTTTCTAATTTTTCACCAAACTCTATTTAACATCACTCAGAATAATTCAGACGCATAACAAATAAATAAAAGTGCATTTACATTTCAACCAAAAAACATTACATTTTTTTGGGTAATCAGTCGATTTTACAAAGGCATTGCCAATTACCAGTTATTGAAAAAGTGACACAAAATGCCCAATTTTTCAGAGGGACTTGTGTTTTGGTCAACATAAATAGAATAAAGCAGCACCACAACCCAAATGCACCAACATGGCTGCCCAGCCATTGCCGTGTCCATACGTGTCATCTCTCTTTAATTTTATACTTTTCTTCAGACAAAATGGCGAGGAATGTCAAGAAAGGGTGTTTGTTGTGTTTATGTCCAATAAAAATGGATCATAAAAACATTGGTTTACTTCCATTCATTTTTCTTCTACATTAATCCACGTAGACCCCTGCATGTCCTTAACCCTAACCCTACAGCAAGCCTCATGAACAACAGACATCAATAACAGCACGACAGTCTCCGGGTCTTCCGGTTTTTTGTATTCGAAGGTCTGACGTGTTGCTACCACACGTACAGTGTGAACAGTCAGGTTGCATCCGAGCTTTGGGTCGTACAGAGTGAGAACATGACTTGTGAGCTTAGCTCTGCAACAAAGTCGTAGGGTTTGAGGTGGAGCTGAATACAATACTGAATAATATACTGAAAAAGTTGCACAGTGTACACCCCGCTATACATACAGAAATATTTATTCACCATACCATTGAAGAATTCAATCTCTAAAAGCATTACTGCTGGAAGAGAAAACCTGGTGCATAGTTCTTTTACTTAAGTAAATAGACTGACATGAAAAATGTTATATGTTAGTTAATGGAACAAGTAAAGTATTACAAATCTGACATTTTTTAGTCATTTGAAATCCATGTAAAATCAGTAAAGTTGCATTCCAATTAAGGGTCCAGAGCTGCTAGAGCATAACGTCAGTGTAAGTGTTACAGTCTGTTACCATTTTCCCTCTGAAAAGTTTTTTTATTTTTGCAGTCTTTGCAAAAAAAAAAAAAAAATGCCTTCTGGGCTGAACGACATTCTGTTTTATTACTACTGAAAGGCTCTGGCCCCAGTGGACCAAATAGCAAGACTGAAAGAGCTAAATATCCCTGAAGTCAGCTCAATAATACAATCAGAAATCAGACCTTAGAAGGGTTCATGTATTAATATATACGACTATGTGGCTACAATCTTTACCAATAATGGAGCTATGAAGATTAGGCTAAACAAAAATGATGCACCACCAAAGGACCACCACAGAGAGGAGGCTTTAAGTTATTGAACCCTGCAAGTAAAGTAAAATTAATTACTCAGAGTGTGAGTCAATCAGCCATGGATTTTCAATTACTCTTCAAACAGAAGCCCTGAAACAGCCTCAGCTGTGAAATATGCTGTTGTGCAGCTTAAGAAAACAGGAACTTTTCTGAGGATTTGTTTCAATGAACTCCCATCAACACAGGTAGGATTTTTCACTGGCTACCTTCTAGCGTCTAGTTTCTGCTGCAGCGGGTCACTCCAGTGAGCAGAGAAAAAGGGAGAGAGAGAGATGTGGCCAAGACCTGATAAGGGGAAAATACAAAGGAATTATCAGAAATACAGAAAACTGTCTCTTTTTTCAGTTTCACAGCCACGGCCTCCCCTTTCCCCCTCCATCTTTACCTTCGCTCCTGTCTTAACTCTCTCTGACTTTTCAATTTTCAGAGGCCTGCAGCGTCCAAAAGGCTAGCTCAAAGAAGACTGTAAATTTTTTAAATTCCATCTCCTGGGAAGTGAAAGAGACACGGTTAAGGTCTGAGGTGGTTTGGTAGTCCAACAACTAAAAACACCAGACCCCCGGAGCACAACTCAAATCTTCACTCTGTGCAGGGCAGCTTTTCACGTGCACGGGATAAGTGGTTGAATATTAGCTACAATCTGGTCATTATCCTATAAATTCTGCAGAAGTTCAGCTATTTATTGTTTATCTGGCAGACAGCAAAGCATACCCGGGGCAACACCAGCATTTATACTAAACATTTAAATTATTTATGTTCTGAACAGTTTAAACTGCACATAAATTCAGTTTTGAGACAATATGATTGTGACAGAATTTAGCTAGAATTAAAACTTTGATGCTGTGATATAAAACAACATATTGAGTCAATTACACTTCACTGAGGAAACGTATAATATTTGTTATTTTCGAAATACGATCAGACTGTCTCAATTTGACGTACATGTTAAAGGGAAAAATAGCCTTCTACCCCTATTTCCTACATTAGCTGCCGTTAGAGAATAGACGCTAAAATGCTTGGGTCAGAAAAAGCCACACAGAAGTATGTCACACTGTGAAATTAGCATTAACGGACTCATCCATCTTGGCTCACAACTGCGGAAGGTTATGTTGAGCGCAGACATCAACATTGCATTTTTTACTCAAGAAAGAAGAGCGAACGGAGGCAGCAGAAGAGTTGAGTTGCTGTTAACCAATCAGAAGCGAGATGTCTGAATATCATGAATATTAATGGAAGACTCCAAATTCTGCCATTTTCCACTCCACCGCATTTATTCATAATAAAGACAACATCAGATTTAATTAAATAACGATTCCTTCAAATGAGTTGTGTGTTAAAAGCAAACGTATTGATTAAAGGCCGTTTCTGGCTTTCTGTCGTGTATTTTTGGTCGGTTTTCTCATCTTTGTTAATGTTCACATATTTCTTTATAATTTCCCACCTTTCTCTGTTTATTTTATGTGCCTTCTGTGTGTTTTATTTCCTGATTTATTTTTAAAGGCTTGTTTTTTGTGATTTATTGTGCTCCATTGTGATGGGAATGTCACCAAGGCTCACCTGTGCGAGCTTTGGTCTATACATCACTTTTGTTGCCAATTTGTTTGGAATCTATGCCTCAACCTTCTGCTTGTTTAAATCCAGTTCTCCATGCACTTTTGTTCCATATATTTTAGTTTTGTTCATATAGAAATTTCTGCTAATTTGTTATGTTTTTATTTTATATGTCTATTTTTTGAGGACACTTAATAAGTGATTTGTACACAAATGAGTCTGTGGTTTATTTCAAATGATCTTTACCCTTTAAATCTGCAAATGCTCACCTGGAAAACAAAGATAAGTGTTCACGGTTTCTTTCCTTAAGCCATAATTAAATTAATTAGGTTGATTAGGCTTACTGATCTCTGCTGGTGAGAGGAACAAATGAAAAATAATAACAAAACTTAGCCAGAAATCAGTTTATCTCGGCTGGATGAACGCACTGCTAAAGTGAAATATCTTTTTTCAGCCTCATGGTCAGTCTGTCCAGTCAGTAAACTTTTTCTCCTACTCTATATCTCAATGTCTTGATTGGAATTTAAAGATACATTTCTCCATTTATACCACTTCAGTTCTTGTCATGTCACAGTTATTCTACCTTAAAGCTGGGGACTGTAGCGTGATGATACTGAATTATCTCCTCAGCCTTCATCAGGTTCTGCAGGAGCTGCTAATTACTCGTTTTAATCAAATCTGCAGTGTTCAAGAAGGGAAGCATGTAAAACCAGCAGGAACCTGGCATGATAACACTCCATCTAACTAAAACAACAGTCTGATGTAGCGTAATTAGCTATGCTAATCACTTAGCTCAAATACACAAAAGGTTCCCCTCCATCCTTTTCCACAGTTAGCTTAAAGTTTACATGACTGACATTATTTCAATGCAGGCTGAGTTAGCATTAAAGCTAGGTCAATGTATTAAGCTGACTAAGTGTCACCTCGTAGTGCATGCTGGGAACTGTGGTGCATTGTCATTGGTTGACAGCTCCCGCTTGTGGATACGCAACTCTATTGGTCAACGCTCTAGGTTCGTGTCGTGATTTGTTTTGTTGTAGAGACCAGGGGAGGGACTTATGGGAAATATAAATTCTCAAAGATTACCTACTTTATATCATAGAAGAGGGTCAGATAGTTACTTTACCCCGTACGTACCCCAGCTTTAAGAAAAATAACAGTTGCATTCAAAAACTAAACCACATTGTGACAATATGGGGAGTGAACAATTTAGTTTAGCAAGTTTAAACACATGGAAAGTTCAATAAATGATGTTAATTCAGGCCATGTTGGAATTCTTGAACCATCAAAGTCCTGCCTGGTGTTTGCATGTGTCCTAATGACGCCACAGGAAATGTCAAGATTATTTTTGGTAGTTAGCTCACTGATGTTTGGTTTCCTGGCAATTTTCTTCAGTATTAATGTGTCTATGTGAGTGTGGGTAGGGGTTGGGTGGGGGGAGAGAAAAAAGTGCCAGTGGTTACTTTCAATTATGTCCTTTTTCATATTTAATGATGTTTATCGGAGCTAAAGGTCAGCGGGGCTGTGTTTGTGTGCTTTCCCTAATGCTGTGGGAGGTATCTGGCATCCTGCTGCTTAGTCTGCACTGTCTCTTTAAAAATGCACCGCTTCTACGCCACAGGGAGCAGTGACCCTCGCTGCGCTAACCTATTGAGTGGTAAATATCAGGTAATGTGGCTAAGGAAATCCCACTTCTCACATCTGCAGCATGTTAGTGTAGACTCTCATTTGTCTGGGATATGGCAATGACCATATGGCCATGGTGATGCTAATGATGTAATTTTTTCAGAATCTGCACGTGTCTTTTATTTTGAAAGATGTCGGGTGCTTTACGCTTTTCCCGAGTTTTATTTCTTGTCTGGCCCGATTTGAAATGCTGAGTTTGACGTCTTCCAAGAGCGTAGCGTGTAACCCAGCCAGCACACATAGGTGGGCCCCATATGGGCTCTATATGGGCAAGCTGTATGGGTCCCAACAGGGTTTGTCCGCCGTTTCCATGGTGGCCCCACAAGGGTTTGCCAGTGTTTGAGTCAAACCCTCTGAAAACCCATGTAGGGCCCGTTAAAATCTATGTGGGCAAAAATCTTTCTGGGCAAACCCCCATGGGACCGCTGTGGAAACCGTGGACAAACCCTGTTGGGACCCATATGGCTTGCCCATATAGATCCCATATGGGGCCCACCTATGTGTGCTGAGTGGGTAAAAAGCTAGACCTGTAGCGTAAATTTAGTAGAGCGACGCACCTGGTAGAAACAAACCCATCGACGATAACGGCAGCTCCATATTACACTTCGTGATGATTACGCATCTGGTGATCCATCAGCAGCATCAACTTTGTTACTTGCAAAACACCTTGATGCCCATTTATCTCCACTGGGAGGCAACAACCCACATCACATCCAGAACTTCACAGATGATCCCTAAAAAAACAGACTGAAGATGGCTCAGGGGGAAACACTTGTTCCATTTGATGTGACATCAGACCTAACTGAAACCATCAGGAAAGGCCTCAAACAAAACAAACATCCACTAGAAAGGTCCAACTTCACTCCAGAACAGATCTGCACTCTGTTGGATCTTTGTGTTTGGTCAAAATCCAAGCCGAAGAAATGGAAACTTTTACTTGACACATGAACTCAGTGGACAAAACATCACAGGGTGGACACCAAAGACAACACGCTACCTTGCTTGGACTGTATGATACACATTGAGCAAGGTGGAAGCTTTAACACAGAAATGTACCACGCATCAGCACACAGACCAGTAATATTCATGTGCATGTAAAACCCAGCAGCACTAGGCATTAGACAGAGACTGGTGAAACACAAGTAGATTAAACAACATGGGTCAAGACCTAGCAGTCAGAAACAATGGACGCTGTTTTGAAGACAGTAAAATCCACACTTATGATAGATGATAAAGATTATATGAAGATGATAAAAGATGAAGTTGGCCTTAGATTTTTTTCTCTTCTTCTTGCCTCGACTCTTCTCCACAGGTGCTTTCACAACCCGTCATACTAGGCTGTGATCTAAACCACTCACATGTTGATTTAAGGTGTTTCATCAAGTGATAATGACTCAAACAATCACATGATGGAGGGGGTGGGTGACTGATTCATGAGACTTTAACAACCCTATTAGTCTGATTGTTCTATAGGGACTTCTAAGCCCCAAATATCCAACTCATAATCAGAGAATTCCAGTTGCTTATTTGATTTTTCTCTGCATCCCTTTCCAGACTTCCTTGGGATCAAGTGCAGAAGTATTTTTAGCACTACATTACAGGAATGGCTGTTCCACTGTAACGGTTCTTCTTTGCATTCGAAATCCAATCCCAGAGATGCTAAATGTCATGACATCATTCAGAGGAGTGGGTTGTGAGATGTATTAACACAGACAGGAAGTGGTTTGGTAGGCCAAATGTGTGTCAGCATTAGCTTTTAGAGAGATAAACAATTATTAATATTTTACTGTGATCACATTAAAGGTCACATGTATTTCATGCTTCATGTCATGCAAACGAAAACCTTCCAAAAAGCTGCCATCAGTTACAAAACAATATAGAGCAGCAGTGGTCTGAAAGATGATGACATGCTGTCAGGAGATTACATTTTTTATAAAGCTGTTTCCAGTGATGTATCAAACTGTTCAGTCCATTTAGAGACGCACACACACCTGCAATAAGAAATTATTAATAAAAATGTAGTTTTAAATTAAAAAGGTTAAACCTCACAGTTTTATTTTTAATTTTAAAGGAAATCTTCCCATTTGATCTAGATTAAATTAATGCTACAATATGACCAACTACATATTATATAACTCTATTGTTTGAGCTGTAACTTCACTCTTAAAATGTGCATATATTGTATAAGTGTGTATATAACCAATATTTACATTTTAGAATTTTTAAAGTATTTTTGCATTATATTTTCATTAATCTTGCTTTCTCTTTTTTTCACTTTCTTTTTGGCTCCTGTTGTGAATGTAATTACTGCCGTGACACAAAAATGTCCCACTGAAGGACAATAAAGGGATTTTCTATTCTATTCTATTCTATAATACAATCACTTACAGAAACAACTACTTCCTTATCATTCCTTTTACATAATGCTCTATTTGTCTTGGCTAAAGCCATCTGGAACATTTTGCATTAAAAAAATAACATATTTACATTATTTTAAATAAATGAAGCCATTAGGATTCAGTTAACGTGAACTTATTACAATACAGGATGTCAAATAGTGTCAAATCTTTGTGAAATGTGGCGTACTTTATCTAATGGTCCTTAATGACCAACATCATAAATAATAATAAGGCACATCATGCACATAGCAGGCCATTATTTCTGCCCAAAGTATAAATAATTAGTTCTAATCCACAAATCAATGTGACCAAAATCATTACTCTTGTAATTATGGTCTGATCTATTAGTTTATGTGGAAGGATATTTTTCAGGAGAACACAAGTCTGAAGGAGTTCTGCTGTGTGGTGGAGTTGCTAATGCTAACGGTTAGCTTCTACTAGCTGAGACGTTCTCTGATGTTTCCTGGACGCTAAACCAACAACAGCCTTCCCCATCCCGAGTCAAGATGGGTGAGTCCATGAATGCTAGTTTGACATTATGACGTGCAATTAACAGGATTTTCTAATCCCAGCATTTCCCCGTCTATTTTCTATCAGCGGCTAATGCAGGAAATAGGGGTAGAAGACTATTTTCATATTCAGCCTGCACGTTAAACTCAGAGGGCCTGATCATATTTAAGAAATAACAAGTAAAAAGCAGTTTTTTAGTAAACTTGAGTTATATTTTATCAAATATTTTAAACTTACCACTCTAGAAATCACACAACTAGCATGTTTTACCTTTATAAATGAATTCTTAGTAAGTTTCAAAATTTCCTGCAAATCCTTGAGAGTTCATTTGTTTTCATGGAATATTTAGGGAGTTTTCCTGCTCACCCACAGCATGCTCACTGGTACCAAGTCAGAACATTTACTTTAAATGCTGCCAGTTAAAAAGCATCTTTATAAATCATGCGAGGACGTGTCCCATCCTGACAGTGGGTCTCTTCTGCTTCTCACATCTGAAAGGCTAGCCGCCACTCCTGCACTAGCAGGCTTATGCAAAGCCTCTGCACTGAGGCTGTGGCCCTGTTGAACTTCCCACTGGAGCAGGAGGCATTATTATATTCATTACAGCATTCTCTCTGTACTCTTAAATGTGCACTACTTCACTTTTGCACTCATCTTTGAACTAGTTACATTCATTATCATCTATGTTGACATATAAATGGTTTACATTTTAGCTTCATGCTAGCTGTATTTCAGCATGTGCAATTGCTATAGAATCAAGTGTAATCTAAACACAAAAGCAACCCTTGTGTTGATGTCTTGTGTGTTTGATGTCATAACATTAAAACGAACCTGTCAGGAGAAGCAAAAAAAAAGGCTGAAAGAGCAGCTGAAATGAGACAGTATGACAGGAAACAGTCCTGATGCATTTGGATGTAGAGACACTCAGCACACCCCATCAAACACAAACTCGCTTTTCATACCACAGGGGTATTTATAAATTTAAAGGATGGTAGGATTTGAGAATGCATCCACCTAGGCGAGCTGTCTCTGTGAGTGTGAGGATGTGCGTGTTGTTGTTCACAACGATCAGACCATATGCACATTCTGTGCTCCGTGTTTAAGAACACGCTGGCCCACTTTCGCTTTTTCCTCCGCCAACTTGTGGGGTTCAGCGGTTGTCTGATAAACACGTATGTAACTGGGTGTGAGTCTTTTGTACTCATTATATAACATTTTAAAATCTATCTGTTTTTATTTAGTGACTGCGGGCAATCTGTGTGAGGTTTCTACGTACATGCATACAGTAATTAGCATGTGTGGATGCAGGAAAGAGAGATTTAAGGACAGACAAATGACTCCATACTAATGAGCTAGCTGTGCTGCGCCTTCTGCTCTGTCTCTCAGGTCCTCCTGCCAGCTAACCACTAAAAGGTTTGAATTAAAATTTTAAACAGACCTATGCCTTGCAGCCTGCTTCTCAGGACATTTATAGATAAAACATATCATATACTAGAGTTTCTGTCTGCCAAGGTCAGAATCCTCATGCTGAGTCTTTATAGCCTCAGACGACTCAAACCATGGGTTGACCAGTCGATCCACTACATCAGAGTACAAACCCTAACCCTAACCATGTAACCCTAACCCTAACCTCATATTAAACTGTGAGGTGTTAGTGGATTAGAGATATTCCACTCTGTAGTTACAAAAGTCTACATTTTGGATCAGGGCTTTCAAACCTCTTGGATTGTCATGGTCTGATTTCAAGACAAACACTGCCTGTTTGAATGTGACATCTAGCCAATCAGAAAGATTGGTGACATAAACACGCTGCCGTGTTTGTTTACTTACGACAAAGTCAAATTTGATCTTGATTTCCCATCTGACCGGGGAATGTCCGTGAGTGAAATCGGTTCTTGTGTAGTTTGTAGCTTTTGCCATGTGGCCGCATCGCTCATGTTTTGAAAATGGCCTGTTATTTTAAAAATCCAGCCATGTTAACTGAGCCTTAGCGTTGTTGTTGTCCTGGTCCACGTCAACAGCATCCATGATGTTGCTGATTGCTGTGATATTGTTTGGGCAACCTCACAGCTCATACTTTGTTAAATGTAGAAGATGACCTTCATCTTAAGGATAATGGATGACAAGAACATTTACATTTTGAATAGAGAAGATTGTTTTTGGGAGGGGAGGGAGACAGGTCATCTGTGTTAAAAGACTAGGCAACCTCACAAACTCACTGACTGTAAATCTGTTTCAATATAACCTTCCTTCCAACATGATTGAGACATTAGACTGTTTTGTGATTATTTCGCTGTAGAATTCTTCACTCAGAGGATGATATCTCTTGGTTTATTGTGGACAGGGTCAACGACTGATCTGCCGATTTGATATAATGTGTATTTTGACACAACAAGCTATTTGAGCTAAAGCAGCTCTTTAGTAAAAGCCAAGATCAACCCTCATGTTCATCAGTTACAAGGGCAAATTATTCACCTGCATCCTCATATATCCCACCTGCCACCAGGTGTCATTGTGCAAAGTCAAATTAATGTTCTTTACTTCACCTGTCAGCGCTCATGATGTTATGGCTGATCACACGATAATGCACATTATATTACCCAGTCTTAGGGAAAGACCTGCTGTGTAGAAACATAATGATGCCATAAAAACTCCAGATCATGTAATACGATGATACGTTTTCAAATTACATAAGAGAACTGCTGTTTTTCACATTACTGACATGTAAACACGATCTCTAAAATGGAATATTTAGACAGATGTTACACATAAACACAGCATGAAGAGTGTAATGAGCATTTATTAAACTAACGTATCTAACATGTTTGTGTTGGACCTAAAACGGGACAAGTTTATGTCTCTAAGCAGAAACATGAAGGCTTTCTTTGTGCCAACTGCTCATGCAAGGCTTCAGTAATTATAGCAAAGCCCTCTTTGTGTCGGACTGTTTCTGAAAAGGACATTTTAAAATAATAGTCCATGCATTTTTCTTTCAATCTAAAGCAACCCACATCATCCGTCCATCATCTGATGGCATTAACATCTTGTTCCTCAGCACAAACAAATGCTACTGCAGGCTAAGTGCCAGCAGTTTCATTCATTACTTTAAAATGCACCGACACTTATTGCTGCGAGGTTTAGCTGCCAGCAGACAGTAACAAATCATAGAGGAGAGGGAGTGGAACTGGAGATCTGCATAAATGAAGAGCTGAAACTAATGGTGACCGTATAATATCCTTCCAAACAAAATTCCCAGCCAGCACACATAGGTGGGCCCATTGTGGGATCTATATGGGCAAGCTATATGGGTCCCAACAGGGTTTGTTTGCGGTTTCCACGGTGGCTCCATGAAGGTTTGCCCAGAAAGATTTTAGCCCACATAGATTTTAACAGGTCCTACATGGGTTTTCAGAGGGTTTGACTCAAACACTGGCAAACCCCTGTGGGGCCACCACGGAAACCGCGGACAAACCCTGTTGGGACCCATACAGCTTGCCCATATAGATCCCATATGGGGCCCACCTATGTGTGCTGGCTGGGATTACTAATAAAATGCAATCATTTTGATTTTGTGAAATAAAATCATGTGTATTTGATCATAAAATAGTTTTAAAAAAAGGTTATCTACATGCAGAACTGTGGAAAAGTTGACTTCTAAACTTAACTGGTTGTAACGCCGCCGCCATCCAGCATGTTTTCATTGCAACACTCCTGATTCAGTGGTTGAATCACCTGTTCAGCAGGTCATCAAGCTCTGCAGAGGCCTGTTAATCACCTGCTGATTAAAATCAGGTGTGCTTGAACTGGGAAACAGCTAAAACATGCAGGATAGTGGCACTCGAGGACCAGGATCGCCTACCCCTGATGTAGCTATAGCTATACTATGTCCGAATGCTGTTAACAGGCTTGAAAAAAATGTTTTAAGCTAGCTTGTTCTGTAGATTTGCTATTGCATCATTAAATATGTTTCACCTGTCATCCAAAAGGCCTCTGCAGTTCAAATTTACTTAAAAAAACATCTAGTTACAGTTGAAAGGGTCTAACGTGCATCAGGGATTTAATGGAGCATTATGAAACAATGACGAAAGCAAATTAAAAAAACCTGAACCGTCCCATATCTTTGACCTTTTTTCTCATACATGTTTGTTTATTTATCCATCTGATTGTTTGTCTACTTAAGTCTGAGGCTGGGTGGCACAGCTGTTCAAAGAGGACACCAACTGCTGCTGAGATTTGTGATTTGAGAGGAGAGAAGCTGTTAGCTTAATGTTGTCTCTAAGAAAAGAAACGCATCTTGGAAATCAAGCTGATGACAAACCCAAATGTACTTATTTCCCTTTTCGTTTAAAAAAGCAGCAAAGCAGAATGCTTGGTTAAAAATTGGAGAAACAATAAATGTGGTATTTAACACTTCCCATTAAATACACTGATGACTTTTACAGAAATTGAGATGAAAAACGCTGTACGACCCCACTACTGATCCATATATGAGCTTGTTTCTTTCCTTTCAGAATTTGCATTAAATTCAGTGGCGATTATGTTTTTGTAGACTTAGCAGATGTGGCCTGAAGCGACAGAGACATCAGCCTTTATCGTAACTTATCATACAGGATTCCATTTGTAGCCCAAGGTGGGAGAGGGAGGCATCAGTGAGAGCACCAATGAGGATTGAAAACGGTGTATAGCTCACTATCAATCTGGAATAGGCTTAACGCTTCCACATTCTGATGCTCAGATAAAGAGGATCAGTGTGGGAGGAAAAGACACTGAAGACGGTGACAAAGACGGAAAAGAACTGAATCAAGTCAAAAGTTAGAAACATTCTCGGGGCCTCCGGTAGATTTGATGTGTTTTTCTATTTTTTTATGTTCTTCTCATCTAACAGTTCAAAAATCTCAAAATTAAAGAGGATTATCATCACTGAAAATGGCTTCTCACGAAAGAAGACAAAAGGTGAAAAACATGCTGTAATAATCTCCGTCCCTTTCCGCTCTTTTGTCCTCCAAATTCGTCCTCGTCTCCTCTTCCTCTCACCCCCTCTGTCTGCCTCTGAATAGGAGATGATGCTTCAGATATTAGTGAGCTGTGTCAGACAGTTAAACTGCCCTTTATCGATCCTCTACGCTTCAATCCTTCCAAGCAGCCGTTATGGTTTTAATGGCCTGTAATGGAGCCGGGTCTTCTTTGATGTCCAACTGCTTGGCGAGCCCCTTGTTTTTCATACTGATTCAAAGGATCCGTCTAATACCGGGCCTCAAAGCCGCACATTTCCGACAAGAATATTTTGGGTCCATACAAAGGCCTGTTGTTCTAAACTGAGATGCAAAATAAAGTAAAAGTAAATTAAAACAAGAGGAAATCATAAAAAGGGAAGATAAGATTATCAATGGTCTTCTTTTATCTTGCGGGTATTAAGATAAATTCTGTGCATTCTCACAATATTTCAGGGATTTTCTTTGTGATTAATGGAAAAACCAAATTGATATTAAGCAATAAAGCTGATAAGGGTTACTTTTTTAAACCAGAAAACAAAATTCACCTTTCTAATCACAGAAATTTGATATTTCTATGCAAACATATAGGTTGAAGAGGGATGTAGTTTATGTTTATGAGCCCGTGGGGTTGCTGAGTCTCCGCGAGCTAATGCTGCTGCGCCGGCATTTGTAACTAAACACCGGCGGGAAAAATGCAGCACTGTTTTGTAAAAATTCTAAGTCAGTAAACAGGAGCGACCCAGAAGTTATTTCTTGTACCCCCAAGAAGCCATGGCATCTTTTTGTTTTACTCTGATATCGGGTAAAGAAGGCTAGAAGCTAACGCTGAGCTAATAATGCTAACGGTGCTAATAATCAGCTCTAAAAATATCACAACCTACTTTTTCCAATTACCAACAACTTGAAATTATAGTTAAATGTATTTATCTACTTATCAACTTACTGTGTATGACTCGTCTTTGCTTGTCATCTACGTAGAACCTTGAGGCGCTGAGCTGTAGCTGGCAACAGCCATGAAAAAGTCACTTGTGTGTTTTGAAAATGGGCTGCAGTACCCAAATTTGACCACAGGATGTCACTCTTACTTCATTCTTATATAATGCACTTGAAAGTCCAGTTTGAAAAGCAGCACAAAGTCAATCCTTCAGATATTATTTCAGTTTCACTGAGTTCCACAGCGTTAATTATTAGAAAATAAATATAAAATCAACAGCAAACACATAAACGGGCTTAAATAACATGCCAAATATGTACTGATTATAGATCAAGTAGTCTAAACGTTTCTTTTTCTTATCCAGACTTATTTTTACCCCTTTTTAAAATTCTTTGATGAGTTTAAAAATAGTCACAAAGCTGCTTGAGCCTGGTTGCCTGATTAAACATCTTATATTCATCCATCATAATGAACCACGTCATCCTGTAATATGTCAGTGTGTGTCTACAACTTAATGCACTTGATGTTAAAAAGTTAATAAATTCAGTTGAACAAATGAGTCTTTTTGTTCAAAGCTTTAGTTGGATCTAGAGGTTGTCTGCACCAGGCCAGCTCTTCAAAGAGTGATGGAAGCTATGACCTAAATAAATAATATCAAAGCTGCATGGGAAAGCCCGAAAAGAGAAAATGGAAGTAGATTTCTGGGCACAAAGAAAAAGGATGGATGCATGTGATAAAATCCATATGTGTAACATCAAAGGTACCTTCTAACTGGTGGTACATCGATCCAGTTTGTTTATTGGCCATGTTTCCAATATAAGAGTTCGAGGAAAAATCTGGGAGGCGTCAACGGGACCAGGAGATATGATGGCTCGGTCCTCTCAGCTGTTGTGTCTCCATAAAAAATCGTCCCTTTCAGGACTTCAGAATCAGAATCTTGTTTTATTGCCAAGTGAAAGGCTCACATACTAGGGATATGCTTTGGCGGAATGGTGCAAACATACAAGTAAAGCAGGTGAAATATAGGATGCATCAAAAACAGATTATGATTAATAAACATAAGAATATAAGAAACATTAAGTGACTTTTGCAGATCTGTGTGGTTATAACGGTTATTTGGTGTTCAGAAGTCCTACAGCAGAGGGGAAGAAGCTGCTTTTGTGGCGCGAGGTTCTAGTCCGACATGCTGACGGCTTACTTGTTAGGACGTAAGTAGGGCTGGGCGATAAATTGAAAATTTATCGTTATCGAAATTTCTAAGTCTAATCGATATAGTTTTTCCCATGTCAGTAAATTTGGTAATAAATAAAATGAAGAGATGTGTGTAGGTTGGTGACGTTCGTGTCCTTTAAAGAAGCTGTACCACCGCGAGTCACATGACAACGTGACTTAATGTAATATACACGACAGCCCCATCTAGTGGACAACTTTTGTTTTTGCGCATACATGTAGTTATCGTCCATTTATCGTTAACGAAGTGAACTCCTCAATATACCGTGATATTGATTTAGGCCATATCGCCCAGCCCTAGAGTTAAGACTGTGTGATGTCAAAAGCAGAAACACCATTTTTTATGGTGCTCAGTGAATTACGACATTGTGGAGGGAATTCTGCTGTACATTTTGATGTTGGGGGTTTAGATTTTAAAGCAGCATAAATGTTACTTATTGTCTTTACCGTTCATTCTGCTTCACCAGCAACTCTTCCAATTTTACAAATGGCGACATCTGCAATGTTCAGTATGTGTTCTATACTTGTGCAATACCGGATTCACATTGTTTGTCTGTGTCTCTTACAGTATGCTGCATAGTGTTGGTACCAAGTTTGTTTTTATCTTTTATTTGTGTTTTTTTAGTCATCTAAGATTACAATACTAGATTACTGCCTATGTGTATATACATGTATCCTTGTTTTTATCTTTCCTCTAATTACCCTTTGAGTGATGGTGCTGCTGTGACAAGTGAATTTCCCCACTGTGGGATCAATAAAGTCTATTCTATTCTATTCTATTCTATCTGACGATGTTAGAATGATTTAACCACAAGTCCCGTCCAGCTACTCTACCGGGTCATTCCGAGTCCATATCCCAGTATTCCGTTGGTTCCTAAAATGGCCTGAAAAATGGTCCTTTGAGGGCCAGCCCGCTGAAATAGAGGTACGTGCAGACCATGAAGGTCTAATGAAAATACCCAGAAGTACCGGTAGCGGAAATGGGCCTATTGTTGCTGCAGGTTGCCAGGTCCTGCACCATCATTAGTGCAGAAAGTGACACAAAGATTTTCTGTTCATTTACATATAAATCTGAAAACGACTCAGAAAATGATCGTTCTGAAGGGAAATCATGAAATTCAGCATGTTGCTGTTGTGTTATGAACACTTCAGTGGTTGGAAAAAGAAGAAATTTGATGGCAAAAAGTAAAACCTCAAGTTTCTGTCAAAGCTCTTGTTCTTATTGGTGCCTCTGAGCTGGCATGCTTACCCAATATGTGGCACCAACAGTTGCAGCACGTTAGCCGGCTGCGTTCAACAAATGTTGGTAATTAGCTAATGAGCGTTTCCTGTCAAATTGTATGCATTTAGAACCGTGAATCGATACAACGGCACGCTGGTGCATTCCACGAGTGTAGGCTGCATTCATGACAAAAGATGCCTCCATAATGCACAGTAAAGCATATAATTAATAGTTCTTGATCTCTTTCTCTCTGACTCATTTCGCCATTGGCTATAAAAGACAGAAATTGTGGCAGACTAAAGAAAACACAAGAGTAACACTCTTCATATTTGTCATTTATCATGGTTTACTTTAAATGTCAGCATTTGCATCAATAAACTAGATCAGCGCTTTGTTTTTTAGAGCCATTATAAAGCTTAAAAAAGGTCGTAGCTTGATATCTCAAAACATTAGGCCCACATTACAAACCAGGTCCTGGTATTTCCTCACAAGATGGTTATAGTGATTTCCTTTTCACTCAGTTTGTGGAGTAACATCAATGCTGGTTGAAAAAAAATGAGGAAAGCCACTTCCTGCTTTGAGACAGTGATAAATGATGCTTAATTAGCTCTTGTAAACATTCTGTCGTTTTCTGAGTCACATCATTAAAGAACAGGCGAAGAGGTTGGTGTGAATTCCTCAGAGTAGACATGCAACAAGAACACCTAAAAAGCAAATATAAAGGTGAACAGTTTGGGGAATACATCCAAACATAAACTCTGCAGGAAGTCTGAACTAGACCCATACCTTTTAATAATCTGATCAGGACAAATGCAACATTAAGGATGATTACAAGAAGACGTTATTCACTAAGGGAGTTAAGGTTCTTGAATGTTTTTGCAGCAAGCTGGAGCAAATATTTCAAAGCTCTGTGGTGGTGAGTGTAACTCCTTTTGAGGCCATCTGTTGGTGCAGTCACATCAGAGCCAGTCTAAAACTGTGCAAACTGATTAAAAAAAGGTTGCCTTTATGCTTGGCTCAGCTTTGGAGGCCCTAGCGTTGGTTATAAAATTAAAGGTGCAACATTACTTAAATTAAGGTTAATTTGTCGTGATTCCAGCAGTTCACAGGATAGCATAAAAGACGGCAGCATGTATCCAGAAAGGTGTGTGGTTTATTTTCTGTTGTGTCTACCTTGGTTACAGAGGTTTCACAGGTAATTATGTACTTGTTTTACTAGTTAAGCAACAGGAAATCTGCACAGGACTTTTATTTTGAAAAATTCTCGATGTTTTACACTGCTTTTGTGTTTGACTAACTGTTTGGCCCAGTCAGAACTGCTGAGAATGACACGTTCTGGATGTGTAAAATAAATTTAGCGGAGCGGTGTAACAGTACGCATTTGGGATCCATCCAAAACACGTGACCTGTCCAGGGTGTCCCCCACCTCTCGCCAAATGACCAATGGAGATAGGCACCAGCTCATGGTGACCCTACTCAGGACCACGTTATCTCAATGCATTTCTTGTCTTGAATGAATGCTTTGTAAGTCGTTCTCATTGGAAAAAGGTTCTGGCACTCCTGTTTCAGGAAGTAGAAGTTAGCCGGAAGAGTGGGAGAAGTGGCAGAAAATGGCAGGATTTGAATTCTTGATATTTGGATATGTCACCTCTGATTGGCTAACAGCAACGCATAGCAAATCACCCACTGCCCATGATGTTTTGCCATGTGGTGGAGTTGCTAATGCTAACGGTTAGCTTCTACTAGCCATGACGTGCTCTCCTCTCTCCTGGACGCTAACTCAACAGCAGCCTTCCTCGTCACGAGCCAAGATGGGTGAGTCCATGAATGCAAATTTTCAGTGTGATGTAGATCTGTGAGGATTTTCAAATCCTAGCGTTTCACCGTCTATTTTCTATCAGAAGCTAATGGAGGAAATAGGGGTAGAAGACTATTTTCATGTTTAGCCTGCATGTTAAACTCAGAGTGATGGATTGTATTTCAAAAATAACAAGTAAAAAACGGTTTCTCAGTGAACTTACTATTCAAAAAAATGAGTTAGTGAGTAATTTATTCTGCTCTGAAAAAACAGTACAAACATTGAGTTCTTATTCAGTTAATCCAAACCTAGTTCAGTTCAAACTTCAATTGATTTCAATTCCATATGATAATTTTGTTGTGAAGCTCACACCATTTCTGCACTTGCACTCTGAGATTTTATCCTAAAGTTTGGAAGTGATGAAATATTGATACGGTACACCCAAGGGTTTGACGTAAGTGAGGCAGAATACTGCAGTGCTAGGCATTACATGTTTTATTGAAGCATCCAGTGTAGCACTCAAGCAGAGTGAGAAAGAAAACGTAGAGGAAAAAAATAAAGAAGACACTAAAGATGTAATGGTCTAGAAAAACCAGGAGGCTGCTCTTGTCTTGGACAGCAGGGATGGAGATTTGCTGTCTCTAAATGATCTGGATTAACAAACAATCCAGCTGGCACAAATAGAAGGCTTTCTTTTTATTTTAGTTTTATCTCCTGATCTTGACTATATGTGAAAAATATGCATCTACTTTTTTTCTTTCTAATCATTTCAGTTATTAGTAAGGGTGGGACTAGATTTAAAAAATTAATCTAATTAATTAGAGACTTTGTAATTAATTAATCTTGATTAATCACATTCAAGAAAATTTGCCCTGAAAGCAATTTTTTAAAATTATAAATAATGAGACAGAGAATCAAACAATAGTCATTGACATTATTATTGTAATTTCTAATCTTTTAATTTATAAAAAAAAATGCTTTTAAATTATATTTCAATTCAAAACAGGAGAAAAAAAATAAATATGTATAATGTACATAATGGGTTGATATAATGTGTGCAATTTGATTTGATTTAGCATCATTAGAGACAGAAATGAAGGCAAAAACACTTGAAGAGGGATTTCTGATCACTCATTTGATTGTAGTTGTAGTTCATAATTAACGCGTTAAATTCCCACACCTAGTTACTAAATGTATGAATTCTGTGTTAAAATGTTGTAGCTTCACAGTTTTTTAAAAAAAAAACTATTTCCATAAATAAAAAAAAAAGTTCTCCACACAGTAAATTTTGAGATAAAGTATAAAAAAAACTTTCCCATGAAGTTCTAAGAGCCAGAATGATCAGAGAGCATGATTTTTCATTTCACACCTGACATGGCTGAAAACGGACAGCGCCGCCACAAATCTAATTGGTAAAAGGGAAAAGGCAATATGGGCTAGGGCTAAATCCTGGTAATCAGTGAACCATTTACAGAAAATAAACAGGACTGTCAAAAACGAAAAGGGTTGAAATGAATCAACACACGGAACATAAGAGTCATTTAAAAACGTCAACAACTTCTTTTCTGGATATTATTAGTAAAAAAGAGATTATGGTTATTTATCAGTATTTTTATAGATGCCAAAAACGGTTTTTATCATATTTACCATATTTTTTAGAATTTAAGAGCAGTAGTTTTGTATGAATCATAAGATTTAATTTGTAATATAAATTTTAAATTATGCCATTATGCAGCTCTTTTCAGTTTAAAAATGTTGCTAAAAGCAAGTTTGATTCCTGGACTGTTTTTCAGTCCAAATCTGGTTAAAAAATATGAAAATAGTTACTTAAAATGTACTAAATTTCATGAATTTGTATTGTTACATATTATCAACATTTATTCATCGTTTTTGGCTGGCAGAAATGATCCGTTTTCCTTTACAACCCAGATTAAAAGTGCATTGAAATGTAATTTTCCTTCAAGGAATTCAAGGTTTTATGTTTCTGATGGTTACATTTTCATTTTGCAGATCATTAATTGTATGCAAAACTATATGTATAATTTAATTATAATTCATATCACAATCTTGAAATACTTTTTCTCAGGATACAATTATTCTCCAGACCGGATATAATCTGTTTGGGTTCAAATAAAAATTCCACTCTAAATCTAAAACGAGTTCTTTTTACGTACACTCAGCGATAAGCACACGTTGTAACAAACAGAAATGGAGTCGGTGAGTTTATTTTAAAAGGTGACTTCATTAGACACCAACACTGATTGAATGCTATTTTTATGGCAGTATGATTAAGCTTTTTTCAGGAGTGCTTGTTCTCAGCTATCTCTCCTGTAGATAGCATCTGCCAGCTCTCCGTTTTGATGTGGAAATGATGAGCTTGTTAAGTCTGGCCCATTAAAAAAACACCATGGAAAATTCTCTATTTCTTTCCAAACCAAAGTTCTGCAGAAGAGATGCCAGGGTGACAGAATTCACAGGTTTAAAAAACAGATTCTCACTAATGTGGCAGATGAGGTAGTTGTGCAGTGAAGGAATCAGATATTACCTTCTCTTTTCTTCTTCCTGTTTTGGCTCAGGGCATTCGTACAACAATCCTTTTTTACTTTAACTCGCTAAAACAAAAGCATTTTAATAGCTCAAAGCAAACTCCCACCACAGCTGTTGTCCAAACAGAGAGTTATGCTTTTCTATTTATAAAATTAGGCAACACGAAACAAAAATAGAAGCGCTCTGATCAAGACGTTGAAGCCTGAGAACTACCTTTAAACATGTTACTGCAGAGCATGTAAATGACAAACAGAAAGGTGGCAGCTTAGCATGAAGTTTTGCTCTAAAGAACAACTCAAGTCTATTTTAGTCAGAGTTCATCTCTCAATATAGAGCAGCTGCTTGATGACTCATATTGTGATGAGAGTGAAGCCAAAGTCTAAAAAATACATCTTGCATCTCTAAAAATACTAATTTTAGCTTAACCAGTAATGTACAATTAAAGATTTACTACGCTACATTACATGGATATTTTAAAAAAAGAGCTAGAATGCAGTTAATCAACAATCTAAGACAGTGCTTTTTAAAAATGCATCAGAAATTTTCTTTTGGCTTTCATCTGTCCCAGGAGTCCTGGTACAGGTCATTCTAAACCCCCTAAACCAGCCTTGCTGTGAAAAGAGCTATTTGCCCCTCCCACTCAGCCAGGACATGAATATGATAATGAGCTGCTTGCTGATTGGTTGGTTTCCCCAGAAGGCCTCAGACACTGGAGACATGCAGGTTTGAGGAGGCGTGGCTCCTTCTTATGAAGTGTTAAGGAACACTTTCTCAGAACAGGAGGTTTTCTCTCGCCTTTTTCAACTTTCTAATTTACATAAAAAGTAGGTCACACACGGCTTTGACTTTTTGGCATGCTACTTTTGACCACCCAAGCTGTCTTTATTCAACAACAACAATGAAAATGTTGGTTTACACTCCAGGTCCTCTTTAAGGTTTCCTAGATCAACTTTCTTTACAACTGGAAACTCCTCTATGATGCTGCCTGA
The DNA here is from genome assembly GCA_006937985.1 of Aphyosemion australe. Taxonomy (NCBI): domain Eukaryota; kingdom Metazoa; phylum Chordata; class Actinopteri; order Cyprinodontiformes; family Nothobranchiidae; genus Aphyosemion; species Aphyosemion australe. The sequence goes on from SSNS01000036.1 coordinate 2,553,814, forward strand.
AGCTAGAAACTCTGTGTACAACAGGGTGTGTATGAGTCCTGTTGGACTGAGGGTGTTGGAGGGGGTATCGTGGTGCATCCAGCCTGGAAATTCAGTAGATCCTGGGACGCGAGTGCTCCAACATTTTTCTCTGTTGTTTTCCTCTTGTCTATCAATGACGTTATCAGTAGCTCAGACTAGCATTAGCAGTAGCTTAGACTAGCGTTAGCAGTAGCTCAGACTAGCGTTAGCAGTAGCTCGAACTAGCATTAGCAGTAGCTCGGACTAGCGTTAGCAGTAGCTCGAACTAGCCTTAGCAGTAGCTCGAACTAGCGTTCTGCGTTTAGCATTACTGCTACCAAAATGTTTTTATTGCTGAAATTGAAGTGAGTAGAGACATGCAGATTTACGTTGGTGTGTCTAAGCTTATGATGTGTTAAATCAGCTTTTCTTTTGGCTTGAAAAATATCGTCCTTCTAATGTTGCTTTAGATCCAGATGTTTTATCTGGTCTCACAGTCTCCATTTAAACACCTATAAGGCCCTGTCCACATGTAGCCGGGTTCTTTTAAAAACGAATATCCGCCCTCCCAAAAATAGCGTCCACACCACCTCGTTTTTAGAAAAAACTCCATCCACACGTAACCGCATAAGTGCATTGTTACGCACATTCATAGGCATGCCAGACCTGTAGGTGGCAGTAGTTCCCCGAACCCTATCCATTTCCTGCTCAACTTCAACAAAACATGAAACATGGTGGCTAGCTCTCTTTGCTAGCTCACTTTGGCCTGAGTTTTTAAAAAAATTCGTTTTCATTGCGGAAATCTGCGTTTCCATGTGGATAGCAGGCTGAATTGTAGAAAAACATCTTCATTTTGGGAGATACCCGGCTACGTGAGGACAGGGCCTAAATGTTCACCCAGCAGCATGTGCATCTGCACCCCGAACCTCACTTGCTAGTGTATTGAGTCAACATTACAGTGTGTGTTTTGAAAAAAGGACAACCTCAGTTTGCCGGTGTCACTCTTTGTATTGATAGCTAAAAAGACCTCACTAGATAAAGTGCTCTGGGAACAAATTGTACCAAACAGTGTGTTCTTTAAAGCAGAAGAGTGTGACTGCACCTCTCACAGGAATCATTTTCAAACAAACCAATAAACAGAGAAGGTAGTGCACACACACTCACACAGACGTAAAAGCACCCAAAACTCAACTGTGACATGAACTTTCTTCCAAACTGGCATTAGCACTAAAAGCAAATAAAGACAGACACACTTATCACCTCATACCACTGATATTTTTAGTCTTGGGTGACCTGAACATGACAGGGAGCATAACGGAGTAATGAAAAGCAGCAGATTCACGGTAACTGCGAGTGGAAGAAATATGAAACGTTGTGTGACATTCAGTTCACAATGCTGCCTCTTGAATTATGCGCTCTCTTTCAAGCACAAGCTTCCCGCTTTCTTATCTATCGCTGATAACCTTTGTGAGGTTTACAGCAAATGAAATGTATTATTTGGAGAGAGGCGACTCCCCTCTCTGGTACTTACAGCACTGTGTTAAAGACACTGTGAGCAGTAGCTGAAAGGGGTCAAAAGTTTACCAAATGCAAGGAAAAAAAAAGGTTTTAATTTACCCTGAGCAGTCATGACGTTGAGCTGAATTAATAGCCACAAATGCCATTTTGGAGCAAGAGTAATTGAATGGCGAAATATGAATGTAGCTAATTAGCTTAACTGACCTGAGTACTTAGACTTTCATTAGTTCATACCAATGACAAAACACCCTCCAAGCAAGTTTTCTAATATGCGAGGAGCATGAAACAGCATTTGACAGCATTCTGCCACGTGTGGATTTTAAAACACTGCATTAAGACGACACATTACTTATGTTTGTTTTTTATCTGAGGTATAAATCATCTCCACTCAACCTTTAGATTCAGTGGATTACAGCAGGACTGAAATAAATACTGAAGATCAAAGAGAAAGTTTAAGCCAAGAGCTGGGCTGTGTTTGAAACCTACAGCTATAATGGTGTAAAACAATCTAAGAAACCGAGAAAGCTCACGGGGAGTTTCATATGACATGAAGGCTAAACAGCACATCATATGATCCCTACCTGCACAAGATTCCAGCCCTCCAAAGATTCAGCGATGATGGATGTCACAGAGGGGCAGACGCCACCGAAGATCATCAGGTGTTTGGGACCGTAGCATATGGCATCAAAGAAGGCCCTGAGTCCTTTGGCATTGTCACACTGCAGAAACAAAAGTGGTAGATGGTGAGAATGAGGAAAGCAGTGGAACAGGGTGAATCAAATAAACATTCAGTTTAGGTTTGTTGTAACATCGATGTTATAAAAGCTGCTTAACTGTTTGAGTTAAAGTCAAGAAGACAGATGTTCACTAAGGCTTCCAACAAATATTCAACTAGGTGTAAAGGAACCTTAAAGGTCAACTTTACTCATATTTTTAATATGTGGTCTCTAGTAGGAATGAATGCCCTGTAAGTGGTACTCTGAGGAAAAATAGGTCCGGTGCACCGGTGCACATGGCAGGATTTATTTCCTGATATTCAAACATCTCATCTCTGATTGGCTAACAACAACTCGGCTCTACCACTGACTCTGTTTGCTCTGCAACTTTGATGTTTTATCTCCACAAATAACACAAACCTGGAGGAGTTCTGCCAGGTGGTGGAGTCGCTAATGCTAACGGTTAGCTTCTACTAGCCGAGACGTTCTCTGCAGATTCTTTGATGCTAAACCAACAACAGCATTCCCTGTCGCGAGTCAAAATGGGTGAGTCCATGAATGTTAAGTGACAGTGTGACGTAGATCTGTCAGGATTTTCTAATCCTAGAGTTTCACAGTTTTTCTCTATCAGAAGCTAATGCAGGAGATAGGTGTAGGAGACTATTTTCATGTTCAGCCTGCATGAAAAACTCAGAGTGACCGATTATAATCAGAAATAATAAATAAAATAGGCATTTCAGTGAAGTACCACTTTAAATCATGACTCTGAAGATGCCAGCTGACAAAGATTAATGAACTATAAAAAATGACTTTGGAACCAGGCCTTCCGTGGGCTGTTTGCAAAAGAAAATATGGCATTTAAATTGCATTTAACTTGCTGTATGTACCACAGTGCTTGAAGCCTTTTGCAGTCGTGTGTGTGTGTGAGTGTGTGTGTGTGTGTATTCTGAATGTAAAACAATGCAGCTCACAGGCTGCAAGAGCAAGTGCGCCGCTCCGGTCCAGTGCTGCAGAAAGCTGCCATTTTATGTTGCTACGGCAACCAGCGACAGAGAGTGTGCAAAAGTGCGATGTGAGAAATGAGAGGGGAACAGAAATAAAAATAAATGTAGGTTAGTATCAACTGCTACATGATCTCTGGTCTAACTGGTTTAGCCGTGATTCTAAAATATTCCCATCAGCAGTAAACACTTCCCTCATTGTTTTATTATTGCCACTTAATCGGGTTGCAGCCCGTACACAGACTCGCTACAGCAGGTGGTGTGCGAGTGTTTGTGCCTTCTGACACAGTCCATCTCACTTGGAGGGTCATTTTGCCTTGTTAGCAATAATCCAGCAACTGAATGAGATCAGTGAGCAACAGCAGCACCGCTTACTCCACCTAGATTGGAGAAATGAGATTCCTAACAGACGTACAGCGCTGTGTGTTGAGATATATTTCCAATTTTATTAAGTGTAGTGGCAGGTGTAAAGGCTGCAGGGTGGATACGAACTCAAATCACATTTTCTGCAATGATGCCTTTTTATTTTGAGGGGAGGATGAAAGTCGTTTACTATTAGGGTGGAGTTAAAGTTCCTTCTACCTCAGGAGCTGTTCATCACAAATAGACATTTGCTTCGATTCAACTCATTAGCTTCTTTTTCTTTCTTTGCCGCTGAAGACTGAATACACCTAAAGACGCAAAGACGTCCTCTCTTCCTTATGGATTCCAGTAGAGAGCGGTGCCAGTCAAAAATAGGCTTGATTGCACATGTGCCTCAGGTGAAATGAAAGGGAGAAGATGTGATTAGACACAGTGGGTATTCCTTATCATGGCCACACAGCATGAAACAGTGGGCTATTAAAGAAGATATCCTATTAGCACATGCTTATCCTTCATTTTTCTTCAGCTGGCTGCAAGAAGGTGGGCTGCTATTGAAGGATTGTGACTCAATTGGTTACCATGCAACAAAAAAAGAGAGCGAAAGAAGTGTGGGCAACTAAACTTGTCAAACTGAACACAATAGGGCTCGACGATGGAGTAGGTTTAAGTTGATTTAAGTAACAATGCATTGTAGGTGGTAAAATGCTGTGTTTCTGTGAGATGCCATGTCAGCACCTGGTGCCTGGAAAAACAAACAAAAATGCATCATTTACTGTACCTATTTAGTAGCCTGGCAAGCCAAACTCTGCAAAGCAAGAATTTGGTCTAGTTCACTAGGCTACCTATTTAGTCCTCCTCACTTGCATTCATCCCTCTCTACTTTTTGACTTGGACACAAGCACACAATCTGTTGTGACTGCTCAGAAAGCCCTGACCAGTGTGTTGTCATGCCAACAGTGTGACTGTTCACACTTTGAGCTCTGGATGAGAGAGGATGCCACAGCAGGGCCTTTGTAGCGATGGCTATGTTTAGCCTCTCATTAGGTAGCACTACTACTCTGACATTAATCAATACTTAATTCAGCTGGAGCGCGGTAAAGGTTGGGATAGACAAAATGGGACATACGGGAGCGAGGCAATGGGGTACTGACAGAGATTATGCCAAAGGAGGGATAGAAATAGTGAAGGTAATGGTGAGAGTAGGAGAGGGAGTTGAAAGAAGTTGAAAAAGACAACTTAAGACATTTAAAGCAGCATTCCGCAAATTTTACACCTTAAAATTATGCTTTTTTGTAAAGTTTAGGCGTCATACTATTATCTATTATGTTCATTTTCATACCTGTGATAGTGTTGGGGGGGGGGGGGGGGGGGGGGGGGGGGGGGGGGGTCCCACGTCTGTTTACTGCACTATATGGTTTTTGAGCTCTGGGTCACCGCAGGAAGTACTGACTGGGTGTTGCTTTACGGCAATATATGGCAAGCCAAAGGGATAAAAAAGGCACGCATTCTAAAAGTGCGTTATGTCCGCCAAAACGCGCGTCTTGAACGAGCGTTTTGGCGGACATAACGCCAGTTTAGAACGCGCACTTTTTTTATCCCTTTGGCTTGCCATAATTGTATAACATAGACTTGCTGTAGCAGTGGCAGATTCACCAAAGAAAGCTATAATCCCTCATCAGAGGAATATAGGAAAAGAAAAGAAGAACGTGATAGAGCAAGAGCAAAGACCAGAGTTATTATCGGGCCGTCTTTTCCTCGCTGGAGAGCTCTTTTAGAAAGAACGGCATGAACTACAGACTCTAACCTAGCTGTGCTGCTAATGGCTAGGTAAGTAATAAATTATTTCACCGGGGTTATTGTGTTTGGTCGGGCATAAAGTTGTTATACAGTCCTGATAAAACTATTTATTCAATGTGTGGAGGTGGAAAAGTTTGTTTTCGTTGTTTTGCCTGACATTAGGAATGTAAACATGCCTCTTATGCCCGAGAGAGAGATTTAATGTTACGACAGTGACGTTACGCAGCAAGCCTCTAGAGGGCGGCAGAGACCATATAACTGCAAAGTTGCGGAATGCTGCTTTAAGGCTGTGCATCTCCTACCAAAGGCATCTTGACCGCATTCTCGAACCGCCTCACATGACACCTCTTGACATGGAGGAGCATTGGTTCTGCTCTGAGTCCCTCCTGGATGTATAAGCTCCAAACCCATTTCCTAAAGTCGACCCCTCAGAGATAACTCACTTTGGCCATCTTTAGTCACAGTCCTGGTCATTATTCAAAGCCCTTGACAATAGGTGAGGGTTGGAAACATGGATCAACAGGTACTGCAACAGACCAGTTTAGCATTATCATCATCATCACTCCAGATCGTACCCGTATCATGTATCTCACACTCCATGCTTCTCTTGTGAACAGCTCCTCGGATACTTAAACTTCACTTGATGCAGAACCTCTCTCCTGACACAGAGTGGGCAATCCACCCTTTTCATTTTCAAAAGGAATCAGAGTACAAGTGTAACTGGAATAGGGGATTACTAGAGTTCTGCCCTGGAACCAGGCCTAGGGTTGGGGCCTGATGGGCCCAGTCAGACTGGTTACATAGGTTAGGGTTAGGGTTTGTCCTCCTGTGGATCAAGTGGTAGACCAAAGCAGAATCTTTGGCGGTTTTGCTATTAGAACTTGGTGCATCACTTGGAAAGTAGGAGGTTAAACATTTTTCAAGGATGCTCTAAGGATAGAGAAACCCAGCAGAAATGTCACTGCCCTAAAAAGACCCAAATAAGTCCCGTGGATAAAGTGTTACTGTACGACGAAGAGGGCATAACAACACTTAACTCCACAGCAAAAGTAGTAAGAAATACCACAGCACTTTATTTCCCTCTCTCTCTCAGTCTGAAATGTAATTCCTGGTATTTGGAGGCCATTTGGAGCAGATCAATGAGGTTAACGCCCGTAGTAATCTGTTTGACTGGCTTGCAAGATGGCAAAGAAAAGGGTATGCAGTTACGGTAGGGGGGAGGTGAGAGGAATGACGGCAGAAGAACTAGGAAATGGAAACTCAAGGGAGACATTCTAACCCTGTCTAATGTTTATCTATTAACACAAATATTACTTCAAGTGACCTCAGAAGTTCTGATTGGACTTCAATAGCAGGAAATGGTTAAATGTTGTCATTGCGTTTCTGAGAATACTCCTCCTCAGTTTGGTGTTTCAGTGAATCACCGCTCTTAGAGCACTTAACTGAGTTTATGTCTAACACTCCTCAATCCTTTCTCTTAACTCCAATCCCCTCACGTTGACCTTTACACAAAGCTACCGAGATTAATATCCGCTGATCATTACATGATAACGTTTGCCTTTTGTTCTTCTGCTGGTGATAAATCACGCTCAACGGAGATAAATGTGAGGAAATAGCTTCTCTGGAATCTATGAGCGCTATTCTTTTCTCTTTTTTCGCTTGTGACAAATTGTTTCCATTAAACATTTTTAATCAAAATCATGCATCTTATAAAGAGCATGCATTAATGCCAAAACACCAACAACAAATTTTCCTTAGAAACAAATTCGGCAAACATCGCTGTAAACACATTAAAATCAATACAAGTTTGGATTTTACATAAAAACAGAAGATGCTAATAGTAAAAAGTTGCAGAGATTAAAGATAATCAGCTCATGAATGTGCAAGATTACTGATTAGAGACCATCAAAGTGTCACTATGGGCACTACATGTGTGCATGGATGTTTGTGTGCATGCATTTGTGATGTTGGAACAGGAGGTGATCAGTGCACAAGAACAGCTATGATGAAATGCCCTGTTAATGTAGCAAACAGAGGCAGCTGCAGCTGTCTGTGACCTAATGGCCAATTACTGCCCTCAAATCAGCAACCTGAGACCCAATTTCACACCATAACACACACACGTACACACATTTGGATTGCTACACTTGTGGGGACCTGTCATTGACTTCCATTCAGTTTTGTGACTGCCTAAAAAGATACTAACCCCAACCCTAACCAATACTGATCTATTCCTAACCCTAACTAAAAGTCCCCACAATTTCAAAATGTCCCCATGTTGCAGGTTAAACCTTTAAAAATGTCCCCTAACCCTAACTAAAATTGTATTCACACCATACCTCTAAAACTAAGTAATAGGGTTTTTTTTTTCATTGTGGGGACCAGCCAAATGTCTCCACAATTTCAAAATGTCTCCATGTTGCAGGTTAAACCTTAAAAATGTCCCCAAAATGTAGTAAAAAAAAGTACACAAACACACACATGGATTGCTACACTTGTGGGGACCTGTCATTGACTTCCATTCATTTTCATGACTGCATAACCCTAACCCCAACCCTAACCCTAACCAATACTGGTCTATTCCTAACCCTAACTAAAAGTCCCCACAATTTCAAAATGTCCCCATGTTGCAGGTTAAACAATAAAAAATGTCCCCTAACCCTAAATAAAAATTAGGTATTAGGGTTTTTTTTTTCATTGTGGGGACCAGCCAAATGTCTCCACAATTTCAAAATATCCCCATGTTGCAGGTTAAACCTTAAAAAATGTCCTCAAAATGTAGTACAAAAAAGTACACAAACACAGACATAGATTGCTACACTTGTGGGGACCTGTCATTGACTTCCATTCATTGTTATGACTGCCTAACCCTAACCCCAACCCTAACCTATACTGGTCTATTCCTAACCCTAACTAAAAGTCCCCACAATTTCAAAATGTCCCCAAGATGTAGTACAAAAACGTATGCATGCACACACACACACACACACACACACACACACACACACACACACACACACACACACACACACAACAGTAGACTGCGATACCTTTGTAACTGTATTGTTTTAACACTCTAAAACATATCATTTCATCCTGCAGCATCAAATCAGAACAATTCAACCTTTTTCACGTTGACAAAATGCACAAGGTGAATATTAACTACGCGTGAACAGCTACATCATGCAAATGCACGCTGCCATCCTAAATCCAGCAATCACCAAAACATATGCTTGGCATTACAAAGCCTTATAGAGTCAGAAGAGTGCAGCCAATAGGTCAGATCTAAAGAAGATTATTTAATTCTCCGAGTATAAAACCCCGCTAATCCTCTAAACTCTGTCATGGCAGTCAATACCAGCTCCTACTGCAAGAGGAGGAAAAGACAAGCCAATCAGATGTCAGCAGATGAGTAAAGTTTCTACTGCCTTTGTACAGTTCATCAACAAGTCTGCCCTGGTGTCACCGGGGTTTTTTCATCCATCAAAAATCCCCTCTGCTCACCGAAAGTCTGCACTTCATGTCACCTGCTGACAGTGTAGGATCTTAAAGATGCTACAGCTATTTGTTCTCCATCAGTGAGTCCCGGGGCCACAGACGCTCCACTGAGGTGTGACACGTCGCCCAGCACGTCTTTTCTGTCTCTTTTTAAATGGCCGAGAAGACCTCGCTGACATGCATTTCATCGTGTTAAGGAAAAACTATTTTCTAACAGATTCTTGAAAGAAAAAAATCTAAATGGCAGGAAAAGAGGAGGCGAGTGGACCTGAGTTGTGTGTGAAGCAGGTGTCAACACTGCATGTGGTAATATTTAAACAGTAAACCCCCGAGTATCTGAGCTGAGCTCACATTGATTGAGTGTGGATGAAGTAAAAGTGAGAGAAGAGATGGAGTTGTTCTTTTTTTCAAAATCTGATTTCTCCATATTTCATGCCTGACACTTGGAGAAAAAAGAGGAACCCACCAAATCTCGGAAGAGACAGTGGCCTTTAAAATCCTCTGCGACAGACTCACTGGGTTGTTCCGGCTGATGGCTGATTTTCCTCCATCTCTCTCTCTCTTAAAGAACTCAAATAGCCACCAGGATAACCATGATGGCACGTTGGAACCATCTTCAATTGGTGACAAGTCTCTTTCACTCATCTTCACTTTCTGTCACTCCCACGTATAATATTCTTACCCCTGAGCTCATGGTTATTTTCAAAGGCACAAATTTGCCTGACAAATTACCATCCTGACACAGGCGCACGTCAAAACACTATCTTTGACAAAATGCGGAAAAACACACCAAAAAAAAAAAACAATGCCGCACACATTAGCTCTATCATGAATTACAGATAAGCTCACGTTGGCCGACGCTACTAAAAATCCCAGCAAACACATTTGCACCTTTGTTAGCAATCTGTGCCGTGCAGAAAGCAGATGCGGTGTTAAGCCCATTACGAAATGTTATGCTTTTGACAAGGCCTGACAACAGCTGGAGCATGAGCTAACCAGTGAGGAGATGGGACCAAAATGACAAGCCCCCTCGAGTGATCAGTCCCTCAGGAGATGACTGATCTATTAAGAAAATACAGGCAATTTTTTTATTTATTTATTTTTCACATTTTCTTGTTCCGTTTGACTCTATTTTTAATCGTTATTTGATGCCTTCTCCAGGTTAGGGAGGAGTTTAAGTATCTCGATTTACCTACAATTTATCTACGTTCCTAGCCTCATCTATGGTCACGAGCTTTGGGTAGTGACCGAATTAATGAGATAGCGGATACAAGTGGCCACAATTAGTTTTCTCCACAGGGTTTCTGGGCTCTCCCTTGGAGATAGGGTGAGAAGCTTGTAGTAGATCTGGGAGGGGCTTGTAGTAGATCCACTGCTCCTCCACATGGAGAGGAGCCAGTTGAGGTGGCTCGGGCATCTGGTTAGGATGCCTCCCTGGTGAGGTTTTCTCGGCACGTTCAACTGGGAGGAGACCCAAAGGAAGACCCAGGACACACTGGAGGGACTGTGTTTCTCGGCTGGCCAGGGAACACCTTGGGATTCCCCTGGAAGAGCTGGCCCAAGTGGCTGGAGAGAGGGAAGTCTGGGCTGCTTAGGCTGCTGCCCCAGTAACCCAACTCTGGCGGAAGAGAATAGATGAATGAAGGTGTCAACATTTAGGATTTTAGACTATCAATCACTCTGAGTTTAACATGCAGGCTGAAAGTGAAAATAGTCTCCTGCCCCTATTTCCTGAATTAGCTTCTGATAAAAATAGACGGTAAAACTCCAGGATTTCAAAAGCCTGACCACTCTACGTCAAGCTGTCGCTTGGACTCACCCATCTTGACTCACGACGGGGAAGACTGTTGTAGGTTTAGCGTCCAGGAAACAGCAGAGAACATCTCGGCTAGTAGAAGCTAACATTAGCATTAGCAACTCCACCACACAGCAGAACTCCTTCAGGCTTGTGTTATTTGTTGAGGTAAAACATCAACGTTGCAAAGCAAATAAAGTCAGTGGTAGAGTCGTGTTGCTGTTAGCCAATCAGAGGCGAGATGTCCAAACATCAGGAAATAAGTCTCCAAATCCTGTCGTCTACTCTCCTCCGGCTGACTTCTACAACCTCAGACGGAAGCATCTTGGCTTTTTTCCCAACACATAATGACTTACAAGGCATTCATTCCTACTAGAGACTACTTCAAATGTATTAAAATGAGTTAAGTTGACCTTTAATGTTGATCCAACATCGTTGAAATGTCTGAGCATCAAAGTAAGATCCTTCAAGTCAACTGTCTGCAGAGGTTTCCACATCTCTTAAAGCAACTTAAGCTCATTTACACTTTTAAAAGGATGGGAGCAGTTTTTTATGCTGTTTTTCGCCAAAACTCTGAAAATGTGTTATATAACAATACGAGGCTTAATGAACAACTTCTATTAGCTGGTAAATGTTTTAAATATTTTCAGTCTAGTATTACTACACAGAAATGTGTACTTTGATATGTAAACAAAGATTTTTCAACTAGATTTTTAAGTGAAATAATTCAGATTCACATTTGAATATTTTACATGTACTTTGCTGTTTTGCATATATTGCATGTGTACCTCATACGAGGGCTGCATCTGGAAATTAGCCAGCAGCTAAATCCGGAGCAAACATGTTTTCTCTGTGGAGATTAGCGTTACATGCGTGTGTTCTCCATTTATGAATAAACTCAACTGAGGTTTCCTTAAATCCTGTCATCTTTAAAAATTCAAAGCTTATCTGTGGATTACTTGTAACTGTTAATGGTCGTTGGAGACTAGCGAGTTAAAAGAAAACCAGTAGCATTAAGCATTAATGTTTCCGTGAGTAACATTTCGATAACTCTTTTGGGGGAAATGTTTTTATTTATTATAAATCTGTATAAGTAAGAAATTGTTTATTTTTTATTTAGAAACTTTTATCCTGCTGTCAGTGGCGGATGGTGAAATTTATTTATTTCCCTTTTCCCAAATGTTACAACCGGTTGATGTTAAATGAAGGACTGAGGTGCAACATAAGGAGGCTGTTTTTAAAACAATCCTTTTATTACCAATCAGGTCAAATGGAACTAAAGGTGTAGGAGGAAGGAGGAGACACTTTCTGACGTGCCTCTGTCCAAGGTGCTGAAGTGAGTGGAGCTGGAGGAGGAGCTGTCTGTGGTGCTGAAGGTGGTGTAGCACCAATCTCCATCCCCCTCCCGGCTCGGACAGCCTGCAGCCGTAACACCAAATAAGCAGTTTTACAGATTAAATCAATGATCAAAATTACAAGTAAATTAGGCTATAATAAGACTAAAAAATGAAACAAATAATAGAAAGTGACAAAAATACGACATAGAAATTGAAGTAGATATTCTGTTTTAGCAACGCCGGAGGATTAATAAACGATTCTTACATTATATTTATATAAGATGTGGTCCACTTTTGATCAAAATTGATAAAATTCCAGTATTTCCTGCTGTTATATGAAGAAAAAAATGTTTATTTTTCATAAAAACAAAGCTATTTTTAGGCAACAAGTGCTTTTATTTTGATAGTGGGTTAATAAGTAGCATTGTGAGGGATCGTGAAGAGTCAGAAAAAAAAACAGCAAATTTTACAGGTTACACACAATAATCTACAGAAACAGACAACTTTATATTTATTTATTTAGACGTAGTTATTTGTATTTTTGATATAATTAACACTGCAGTTATGAGCTTTCTCGTCTGCCATTTTCCGTTTGGGGTTTGCGATGCAATGCATTATGGGATAACCCTGCGGGCCCAGGTCCGCAGAAGGATGCATTGATGCACCCCCGATACAATGGGCGGAGCAAGAACACATCTGGGAACTTAGAACGTACTTGCCATGATGCATACTTAGGATTGGAACAGTACTTGGGCCAACGTTGATCACGTTTCTCAAGGATGTGAGTACACGAGTTAAGACGAGTACGCATATTCAGAAATGGCCAGTGTGTGTGTGTGTGTGTGTGTGTGTGTGTGTGTGTGTGTGTGAATGAGGGAGTAACAGAGAAAGGCTAAAGGAGATCCAGCACCTTCTAGCATGCTAGCTAGTTATTTCCTGTAGCAGAGATGCTGTTGCATAGCGCCCCAGAGACATTAAATTAATGGATGCTGATTAGCTAAAACTTCAACAGTTCTCCCTAGCAACCAAACATGATTGGCTGTTTAGCTGCAGCTCAGGGGTGTTTTTCCCAGCCCCCCAGGAGTGATGTTAGTGAGTCTGTTAGAGGAAATTCACTGTTTAATGAGAGACAGCTGGTCAAAATGATGTTTAAATAATAAAATTTGCATGTAGACGCACACAAATAAGTAAATCTGACACATTTATGATAAATATATGTATATATATTGTAGATTTTTTAAAGTGTTTTTTCCTCCCTTCATGTGTGGAAAGGCGGCACCCTAGCGACCCCTATGGACAAGCCGCTACAGCATGCTTCAGTGCCTTAAAAGGAAGTCATCAAACATTGGTTTTGAGCTCATCTTTAATGTTTTTATATCCGATGTATTTTAGTTAGAATCACCTCTAAAGTTCAACTACACCAAATGCAGAACCTTTAAAAGAGCACAGAGCTGTAAAATCTTCCCGCTAGCCAAACACATGAGAGGTCAGTGGAGAACCTGCTGCATCAGTCACAGGGCAAAGCGGCATATTAGAGAAATACAACCTTATTTGCATTTTTTTTACAGCTGCTATGTTTTGAAGCAGAGATAAACAAATGCACACCCTGCGGGAAGGTGCTGCACGGCTAAATTTAAATGAAAAAGTCATCATTTTGCTGAGCTAACAGTCTAAAACTGTTGGGCATAAACTGTGTGCTGCTCAGGCTCAGTTAGGGAGCAGAAATAGATGGAGACAGAATTTCATCATTTCAGTTCTTACACCTCCGTACTGTCATCACCTGCTGGCTAGATGTTGGAGACCAAAACAGTAAAATAACAAAATCAGACCAAGAAAAATCCAAGCTGTGGGCAGAGTTATCAATTTATTTAACTGTTTCTCATAAGAATTTAAGGGTTTTATTAAAAAAAGGTCTTTGTAATCTCACTGTTAACAATCAAAGGAAAGCCAATGAGACAATAAGCATGGACAGTCCATGTGGAGAAGAGAGAGCAGAGTCCATTATCAACTCAATTGTCTCTTGGCCCCACAGGTCTTCCACTCCGTCCCGTGGTTAAATTCAGCAAAGTAGGGCAGGAAAGAGAGAGAGAGGTGGAACAAGGGACACTGATCTGGTTACCAGTGCAGTGGTGAACGAGTGAATCATTGGATTACCAACCAATGTGATTTGTACAGATGTCTAAGGTTACTGCGGAGAGAGAAACAGGCATTTCTGAAAGCCTGTTTGGAGTTTTCTTATTTTTAGTCTTTGAATCTTTTATCTAAGAATCAGATTCTGAAAGAATGTAGAATTATTTATTTTGTTGTTATTTTCTGTAGTTTTATAACCAAATAAAAACAAGCTCTATAAGACCCTTACTGTTCAGGTTACTCAACTGAATCAGTTTAAACCAAACTTGACAAAATGCAGCAAACAATCAACGTCGCATGGATGTGCAGATCAAGTCTATATCGAGTCTGTCAGTCTAATCTCGTCACCTTTAACCTTTCAAGTCTCAAACAGTCAATTTGCATCAACGTTTTTAAGAAATGAACATTTATTTATGACTGATAATACCAATAACGTACAGAACCACTCCACATTCAGCCTTTCAAATGGTTTTATCTCAGGTTTGTTGTTTTTCTGCAGAAACCAGGAGAAAAAGATTTTTGTGGAGAGTTTTAATTTTTTATTGGCTTATACATTTTACATGAAGCTTTAAGTCTTAATGGGTTAAGTGCTGGAGCTCTGCAGGCCACGAAATTAACACCCTGACTGTAAACTATTAGCAGGCTTTTTGTTTGGCAAAGACATAATAAATATATTAGTTCTAAATTTAGCTCTGAGTCTTTCCTGTGTTTGGGTTTCATTTACAGGCCTGGTGCTTCTGTTTTCTTTTTTGGTTTTGTTTGAAATGCACATTAGCACCACGTTTTTCCCCCAACATGAGCAAATATAAATGAGTTTTAGCTTCGTCTATGAAACTTCTCTCTCATGTCTTTGGATTTCTTGCCTGCTCAGTGATTCTGATACTATTTTTCTATGACAAGTAGAGGGGTATACTTTGGGCCTAAAGGGCATTTGAACTCATCAGATTTAAAGACCAAGTTCAATGAAAACCATGTACTTGTTGTTGGTTTAGCGTCCAGGAATGAGCAGAGTGCGTCCCGGCTAGTAGAAGCTAACCGTTAGCATTAGCCGTTCCACAGCACAGAAGAACTCCTTCAGGCTTGTGTTATTTGTAGAGATAAAACATCAACATTGCAGAGCAAAAGGACTCAATGATAAATTTGTGTTGCTGTTAGCCAATCAGAGGAGAGATGTCCGAATATCAGGAAATAAGACTTCAAAACCTGCCTGTTCTGCTCACCTCTCATCTAGCTAACTTCTATTTCCTGAAACAGGAGCGCCAGAGCTTTTTTTCCTGAAAGATCAACTCACAAGGCATTGATTTATACTAGCAACCACTTTAAATGTGTTGAAAAAAACAAGTGAACTTGGTCTTTAAGATTCTCGCTGTTAAAAGGCTTCTCTGAGACTTTGCTGACTGGTATGACTGTTGACTTTGACTCAGGCTCAGAAGGAAGACAGAAGGTGAAAAATTGCCTCTGCAACTAAGAAAAAGAAAAACCATGAATGAAAAGTGTGAAAGCAGAATCAAATTTTCATTCTATAGAAGACATATGGGAGTTTGGAAAGTGCAGGCTAGCTGAGTCCAGAGTGTGAGTGGGCGTAAGGATGTGTGTTTGTGCTTCGTGGAGTAGAGCAGAGCACACTTCAGGCTGTCCCTCTCTGCAGCCTCAGGATTCTCGTGTCCATGCACATCAATCTTGTTAAAGCAGAACGCTCCCTCAGAGGAATCCTGGCCTTGTATCTGTTTGGATTTAGGACCTCTCTACGATTCTCTGAACCTTTTTTTTTCATTGTTTCATCCTCATCGTCATTCTTTTATCCCCGTAGTCCTTTACCTACTCAGTCTTCCTGTCTCACAGGTACCGCTGCCGGATTCCTTTCTTTCCCAGGATTTCCCTCTTCTCATTTATGCCTTCTATCTCTAATTCTCTAACTCCAGGAGGTTTAGAGTTATTAAGGGTCACGGCTGTAAGCATCACGCTGTTAGCACGTCGCCTCTGTACTTAAACATTCCTGTTGTTTCTCAGTCCTCACCTCCTATTTTTAATCACTTAAACATATATTTAGATTTCTAAAGACTATTACTTAAAGGGATATTCCACCCAAAATTGAAAATTTGTCTGTTGACATATTTCCCAGAGTTAGATAAGTGGGGAAAAGCATTTTGTAACCAGCGCAGTAATTCTCCTGATCTGCTTTAGTTTAGCTTTAGCTTAGCATAAACAATGGAAGTGAATGGCAGGTACTAGCATGCTAGTACCTGCCATTCACTTCTGCTGCCAGATCAGGAGAATTACTGCTCCATGTTGGACTTTCTGCCTGGCTGGATCTGATTTGCTGAGCTTGACATGTTCTGGAAGCGTAAAAAATAAACTCGAAGCGTAAATTTGTCAGAGCGACTCAATTCTAGGACTTAGCGGCGATTAGATTCTTGTTACGTTTCGGTGACGTTACGCAGCAATTTTGTGTCCGGTGGAAAACCGGGGATCAGTCAGGTTTATGTTTGGATGTGGAACATTATGCTTCTCTTGTTACAAGTTCATCTATTTTGCTACAGAATATTTTGTTTGCAACACTTGAATGGAAGGATTTAAGCCTGTGATGTATGGGATGTCTTGGGATGGTGGCGCCAATCGCCACCTTGACTGCATGTTTTTTAGGTTTTACATTCATTTCCTGCCATTAACTCAAAGGAACACACACACACACACACACTGCACTCTGGGATTTTAATCAGCCAGGGCATATTTAACAGTGTTGGGGATCACGCCAACATTGTCCCAAACAATCATCAATCACGAGGAGCTACAAGCCCACTGCACACAGCCACTCACACACACACACACACACACACACACACACACACACACACACACACACACCGTCCAGGTGGTCGACTCTTGTTGCACAATGGCTCATTTCCGGCTTGAATAAACGTTCCATTTAAAGCCGCTGACTGTGAGTGCCTGTCTCTGCTAATGAATCACTCATTGACCAGCTCTTTTTTGTTGCTTTTTTTTCAGCCACTGGAGATCCAACCCCCCACAGTACGACGGTAAAGCAGGAATGTGACAGCCAGAACGCTTGAACAATGCTGTCTCGTTTGAGGAGTTGACATACAGTACTGTGTTGCCATAGCTACCGAGAAAAGAGAGGAAAGAGGTGAGCGAGAGAGGGGTAGGAATGGAGAGAAAGGGGTTGGATTGGCCAAAGTTAATTTGTGCAGAAGGCCATGTTGCTATGAAAATGCATTTATTTTTCCAGTTTATTCCAGTGCTTGTGTGGATATTCGCACACATACCTAGAGCCTGCCAGATGCAATCTCGTTGTCTTTTTTTGCAGAAATTTTGCAGATTGTCAAAAAATCTTTATTAAAGGGTTATTGTGTAAAACACATGGAAAGGCTTAAACTAAGATGCAGAGTTTGGAAATAACTGAAACAAACCTCAGCAAAAAGACTCACCTGATGTTTGTACCTCACTCCCCTCACCAGAAAGTCAAAGGATAGAAAAAAAGCATAAGAGCACACTTTGCATACTTCTGACACACACTGAGAATGAGAGGCAGGTTTTTCTGTTTGTGGCATGACGATTCGTCTGAATTCCACGGCTCTCTAAGTAGGTCATGCAGCCTTTTCAGAGTTCCACTCCTCCCCAACGCAGCATCAAAAATGCATAAATCCCTGCACATTCTCCCTGCTAGCACCATCCCAGGCTGGCTAAAGCACATCTTTAGTGATTCTAATCCCATCAAAGGTGGTACTGCCGGTATGTAAACGCAGCATTGGATAAAAACGTGATCTCTGACAGCTGCATTCACGACGGCTCTTCATTTTTTATTTTTTTTGTTCTGAGTTGGGTTTGTTGAGTTACAATAGAGTAATCAACCCGCTGAATAGCTGCTCGCCCTCGTGGTTGTTGATCTGTGCAGACCGAGGCTTATAGCTCAGGTCCACTTCAAACAGAAAACCTTCTGATTCTCACCAACAAAGAGAAGCTGGTATCACTAAAATGCGCCTCACTGTCAGATGAGTTGAATGTGTTGAATAGTGAAAGTACAAAGTGAGGACAGGTGAGATAAGCACCTGTGTGCCTCCTGACAGCAGAGGAGTAATAAAGACCTACACCGAGCCTTCTGTCTGAGCTGTTGCAGCTGCACATAAAAAAATAAAAACATTCTTGTCATCCAAGATTTAAATTTATCAAATGAAACGCCTCTCTAAAATTATTTGTACTTTCAATAAAAGCTTTGCACTTTTATGGACATGGACAAAGGAGTTTACACGCAATAGCTGCTTTCTGGAAACCCTAAACGCCTTTCTCTCAGGCTGGGTATTGATTCCATGCATAAATTAATAACTGAGTGGATCACAATAATAACCTTTCTCTGTTACAGCTCATCCATTGACAACCAAAACACCCATGGGTCCACAGATGACTGTCATCACCAAGGTCTCTGCACGTTTACGTGTTTGTGTGTGAGTGCATCGTGAGTGGTTTCATATTTTAAATAAGAACAAACTACATTTTTGTTGTTTTTCTTGCAATAAAAACTTAAAGCCACATTCCACAACTTTTACACCTTAACATAATGTTTTTTGTAAAGTTTTGGTGGCATATATCATCTATTATGTTCATTTTCAGAGCTGTGATGGTGTTAGGGGGTCCCACGTCTGTTTACCGCACTATACAGTTTTTCACCCGCGACCCGACACCGAAAGTACTGACTGCGTGTTGCTTTAATGCACTATATGGCAAGCCAAAGGGGTACAAAAAGTGTGCGTTCTAAATGTGCATTATGTCCGCCAAAACACGCATTTTGGCAGGAACGACGCACATTTAAAATGCGTGATATTAGAACGTGCGGTTTTTTCCCCCCTTTTGGCGTCAAAACGCGCATCTTGAACGCACGTTTTGATGCCAAAGGGTGCAAAAAACCTCGCGTCCGCCAAAATGCGTGACATAAATGACAAAATGCATGACATAACGTACATTTAGAATGCGCACTTTTTTCACCCCTTTGGCTTGCCATAGTAGTATAATGTAGACCCGCGGTTTAGAGACTTGAGCAATGGCAGATCCACCAAAGAAAGCTAGAAATCCCGTATCAGATGAATCTAGGAAAAGAAAAGAAGAACGTGATAGAGCAAGAGCAAAGACCAGAGTTATTATTGGGCCGTCGTTTCCTCGCTGGAGAGCTCTTTTAGAAAGAACGACATGAACTACAGAGTCTGACTTAGCCGTGCTGCTAATGGCTAGGTAAGTAATAAATGATTTCACCAGGGTTATTGTGTTTGGTCGGGCATAAAGTTGTTATACAGTCCTGATAAAACTATTTATTCAATGTGTGGAGGTGGAAAAGTATTGTACGTTTCTTTAGCTTCTCTTATGTTAGCGTCCCAAAGCCCTATTGAGACCGGAGTTCTAAATAAATAAACCAACAATCAAATTGAAGACAACAAATTATTTAAAAAAGTCAAAAAGTGCCCGCCCCATAACCAGAAGGTTGCAGGATCGAGCCCCGTCTGTTGCAGTCATGATCAAACAAATCACAAGCTGCAGATTTAGAAACTCCAAACATTTTCTGCACATAAAAACTGTAAAATCTTCTCTGCTGCTACATAAGGAAAAAAATCACCGTCTTCCTGTCAAAGTTTAATGTGAAAGCACTGACGATATTCTTGGTGGAGCAGAAAACCTGATCCTCTGGGGATGAACATCTGTCAGAAAGTCAACATGTAATATTAAATAAAATCAACAAACACCATCAATAAGAGCCTACTATAGAGGCAGATAACCCTAAAGAAAGGCCTAAATCCAGCTTTGAACTCTACCTTATAAATAAATCCACTTCTGCCATTCATTTTCTTTTTTACCTGAGGAAAAAAAATCCAGAAGGCTGCATATAAAAGCAGCAGAAATGATGTGTCTATGTGTGAAAGGAATAAGTGAGGTGGAAAACATGTTCAGTTTTCCCTCTGGGTGTCTCGCTGATGGACAGTCATATGGTGCCGTCAGGACACAAGCGTGTGGTTTTCACTGGAGAATTTGACACTAATGCCACAGTGACCATAACCCCTTGTCAGAAAATGTACAGCTTGAATTAATCTGGAACGTATAAAACAAAAACGCTAGACGCCCCAAGAAGCCTTCAGCACCTGGGCAACAATCGATGTCGGCAACATCTAAACATTTCTTTCAATATCACCAAATACTCCAAATAAATGATTAAAATCCTTCAGTTTGAAGTTGTTTTACACTCCTTTCACCCAATAATTCACAAATTGAGAGCAACCTGGGGCTGACTCACGGGTTGGGTAAGATGGGACCAAACTTCCAACTTTCCAAAGAGGAGATGAGTGCTCTTCCTCTTGTACCATTGTCACCTGAAGGTGTATTATGTAAAAATGCAGTAACGGTGACATCCGGTGGTCGAATTCTGTTACTGCAGCCCATTTTCTAAACACACAAGTCACTTTCTCACTACCGTTCCGTGAGTTTCATGGCTGTTGCCAGTTACAGATCAGCGCCAGAGGATTCTAGATGACGAGCAACGACGAGTCATACACAGTAAATGCGTTTCACTGTAATATAGAGTTGATGGTAATTGAAAAAGATATTTAGAGCCGATTATTTGCTTCTAACCATTGGCGTTGTTAGCTCAGTGTTAGCCTCTAGCCTTCTTTACCTGATATTAGAGTAAAACAAAGGGGGTTTGAATGAAGGCAACCAGACTTCTTTGATTTCTTGAAGATGTTCTCATCCGAGGAGTTTTGTCAATTCTGACTGGAATAAGGGAGGGTCGAGCTTATAAACTGTAGCTACACAAGCATATGGCACAACACAGGAGAGCTACCTCTTCAGGTCAAAACTCTGCAGTCCACTTACACCTGAAGAACAAGGGACACGCTTTTGAAGATGACAAAGTCCATATTCGGGACAGAGAAGATAGATGGTTTGAGAGAGGAGTGAAAGAAGCCATCTATATCAAACCTGAAAAACCTTCATTAAATAGAGGAGGCCTCAGGTTTCACTTTTCCAGCACCTATAATGCTGCTCTGAACCTAATTCTCAAACTGTTTCACTCTAGGTCACACCCTCCTGCATCTAATCAATATGACTCCCCCATAATAGAGGCTAACGACTCCTCAGGAGGTAGGGAGGAGGGGTATTCATAGGTAGTTTCTGCTCGTTAAGCAACATTTGACAGCTACAGTTTATAAACTTGACTCTCCCATATTCCAGTCAGAATTGACAAAGTTTCCTGGATGAGAAGAGAAACGTCTTCAAGAAACCAAAGAAGTCCAGTTGCCTTCATTCGAACCCCTTTGGATTAACATGACCTGGATGACTGAGAACCTTCACCAGCATACTAGACTAAAACATAAAGATGCCGAGGCTTCTACAAGAAATAACTTCTGGGTCGCTCCTGTTGGCTTAGGATCTTTACAAAACACTGCTGTGTTTTGCCGGCTGGTGTCAAATTACAAATGCTGACCCTGCAGCGCAAACTCAGCAACTCCAGAGGCTCACAGATTGTAAACAAAGACTACATCCCTCTTTGGTCTTTTTGAAAGGAGAAACATTTAGAAGGAAATGTGTTTAAATGTAACCTTCCTGCCAACGTGATTGAGACATTAGACTGTAAAATCCTTACATATTGTACCTTTAATGCCTGAATATCAAAAACAATCATTATGATGTCAGTTTCATTCACTATACAGCTGAATAAAGACGGGCTGGCATTCACATTTAGTTTATGAATAATAATATTAATAATGTTTCTCATGTCTTTGCTACCTGATGCAAATAATATTGAGGTTGTGTTTATTTAGCGCTCAGATCGTTGCCTCTGGCGGTGTCTTTGCCAGGCCATTCAACATGACAGCATATTTATGTGCACGGCTATTTATTGGCAGGACACAGGTGAACATTTGGATTTACTGCAGTGGTTTTACATCCCATAACCATAACGAGAGCTCCAGAGGAGAGAAAAGAAAAGTCACCAGACTCTAACATTCCTTTTAAAACTCGCCTCTACAGCTCCACAAATGGACAAAGCAAATCAAAACTTATTTATATTCTGGGAAGAAGCCAGAAAATTAGTGTCTGACTCAGAAGGTGTTTGGGCCTGCAGGGAGTGAAAAAGGAGTCTTCTTCTGTTTAAATCTTCCAAACTTTTGCAGCTCATGCAGTCGAGCTTAAAGAGTGCCGCTGAAGAGAGCCCCAACCCGCTCTTTCTCCTCTTCACAATAAAATGCCCAGTGGCTTCTATTTTCCCACAGCGAGCCAACGAAGTCTCACATGCAAAGTGTCATCCAAAGACCAAGACGCAACATTGAATTAACAACGCCTCCGGGGCTTCAGCTTTGTTTCCTCTCCGTGTTTCCTACCTTTTTCTCTACATGCGAGTTTCAAATGATTATCTCAGAACGGAAAAAATACCCAAGGGGTTTGCTTCTTCCTCGTGACTTCTTGTAGCATGACAAATAAAGAATAAACGAGGAGATATGATATAAAAAAAGGGGAAAAATCACCCAAAACTTTCTTTTCCCTGCCTGCCCACCTGATGTTGTGCGTGCACGTGAAGCGGTGCCGTGTTAAGCTCTTTGATGCGTCTGTTTCCCTCTCTGAAAAGCGGTGATGAATAAAATAAGAGGAGGAACATATAAATTCCTTTCTCCGTGAACTTGTCAGGAGGACTTTGCAAGCACTAATGCCTCCAAGATGGCTGCAGCTCGGCCCCCCTCTGTGTAAATATATTGTGCTACAGCTGGCAGTGGGAAAGCACGCTGCAGGAGCAGAATATGTTGTGGAGCAGAAACGATGGCCATCCAAATTTGCTGTGTGGTTGAAAACGGAGAGACAGTGTAATTTATTTTCCCCAACAGGCTATGGCATGCTCAATAAAATCTGCACTGCTCAGAAAAAGAAATAAATATATATGTATGTGTGTACTTTATTCAGCTGCAGTGAGTAGAAACAGTTCTGGGGTGGGTTGGGGGGATAAGAGAAAAAAAAGCATCTGTTCAGGTATGATGCTAGATGTGACGGAGGCAGAGCGTAGCTCTGGAGGATCTGCTTTCGTGTGTTTGATGTGTCTCCAGGAGGATGGCGGCGCCCCCAGGGGAGCAGGCCAGGCCAGAAGGCCTTTGATGAGGCACCTCCATGAGCTGTGATCGGATAAAACTGCTCCCGTCTCATTCACACCTGCTCACGGAGCGGATGATTCTGAGAGGGGTAGATCCGTGGAAAAAAAGAGAGATTGTGTGCATTTGTTGCAAATTTACAGGGATCCTGAATTTGTATTAGTGGGTCCAGCTTTTTAGATCAGAAGCCAACATTTGTGCATGATGAACGGCGAGCACACGAGAAATAAAGACGTGTCGTGGCAGGAAGTGTGACAGACGGAAATGGCAAGAGAACATGTGAATAAGGAGGAGAAAAGAAGCAGAGAATGAGAAAACAAGCGAGGGAGGAGGCATAAAAGTTCCATCAGTGTTGAGATGACGTGGGTGGAAAGCAACGCGTGGGCAGATAGTACATAGGAGAGAAGAATGCAAAGAGGGAACTGGCTCATGACTCCCTTTCCTCCGACTCTTGTTCGGAGGTGCAGGACTAACGGGAGATGGCGTGTCCCAGCATTCCCGCCTCAAACCAGCTCTGATGCAGAAACGGTGGCAGGTGGGCGGCGTGCCTGTGATCGCGTTCATATGAGTTAGAGAGCCAATCGCTCTGACATCATAAAAAGTAAATCTCAGAGAAACAAGCCCCGCCCCCTTTCTTACAGTCAGTTTCATCACTGATGGAAGTCATGAGATGCAGAGCAGGGTGGCAAAACTCGGATGATGAGTGGCGCTCCCACATAGACATTAATTCACTTTACAGAAACACACACTTAGATACACACACAAGCTGGTTGATGTTTCTCTGCGTCTCCACTTGTCGCCTAGGAAATGGGTTTTTCGCTCACATATCGGTCAGCCTGCAGCACGTTGCCATGGCAACAGAGAACCTGTTGAAGGGGTTAACTGCATCACTGGTGTTTTTCAATAGTTTTTTTTTTGATGAAGCGTACTTGCAGATTTGAATTGCTACAAACTGGCAAGTGCATGTGTGTGTGTGTGTGTGTGTGTGTGTGTGTGTGTGTGTGTGTGTGTGTGTGTCCCTAGGCAGGAATTATTTTTAAACAAACCAACTCTCATCACAAATATGCTCGGCACACACTCTTCCAGCGAGCTCGCTGCAAATATCCAAAAAGGTTTCAACTGCTCAGGATTATATTTAGACGGATGAGTCAGGCGCCGCGCGCGTTCAGATGTACAACCGTCATTATGCCGCCCGTTTCTACACAAACATATGCACAGACAGGAATCAATGAGTGCTTCTCAGTGTTTGAAAACATATTTAAAAACTACTTGACATTCCTGTCTGAATATGTGCCACAAGAATATAGGACAAGTTAGAAAAACTAATTCAATAGTAACATTTACTCCTACAGCAGCCGGAACAGGAAAGATTAGATATAAAAAACTTAAAATTAGGATTGTTAGGTTATTATTTTGTGTAAAATAAACGATGGTTGGTGCAAAAATTATTTATGTCATACAAAGATTTGCATTAGCTTAATAGTTTAGGAAAAGAAGGCAAAATTAGGTTTAACGTGTGGGAGAAGTTGAATATTTGTCCCAATTAGTGAGCAGAAATGCCAAATACAGCGTAGGGAGAAACGGGCTAATCGTGCAGTAAGCAGCACACGCGTCATTAAAAGTATCTGTCTACATCCCTGCTTGTGTCAGTTTCTGTTTTATTACCATCATTAATAAAAGTCAAGGCTGGTATAGAAGAGCTGGAGTGACAGACTAAAGTTTTGGCTTTGAGGGTTTTTTTAATGCCTAAATGTTTTTGTAGGAATGATTTAAAAGAAAATGTGTTGAGAATTGATCATTTCATTTAATTTGGTGAAAACGTGACCACAAATGATTAAATGTGGTCTGTTAATACTCAGAATATGTGTGGGGATGTTTTTATGTAGTAACACATAAGATTTGAGCTCAGTTTCTGTAAAATTGAGAGCTTTAGAAGAATTTTTGAGTATTTTTGTCTTCGTGATTGAATCAAGGTAAAATGTTTAATTAACTCTGGACGCCATCTTGAAATGAACTGACTCAAAAAGTTTTTAAAACTACCCTGTGGCTTTACGAGGAACACATGCAGGCAGAAACATCAGTACCTGCCTTTAACCTTTAGATCAGGGGTGCCCAATCCTGGTCCTGGAGGGCCGGTATCCAGCATGTTTTAGTTTTAACTCTGCTTTAGTAAAGTTCCAGATGGATAAAGTTACCGCCTGCTACTTTCTACCAGCTACAAAACATAACACCGATAGAGCGCTGTGATTGGTCGGGCCTGCTGAGGCTCTAAACTGACATGCAAAGCATCATCTTGCTTCTGCTACAGTCTGTCTGTATCCTAAGCCATGAAAATGTAATATTAGAAATGATCTGTTTATCTTTAACATACCATGCACATATTTTACATCAAACTCTTCAGCTACTTCTCCTTTCACTCAAAATGTCAAAATATGACAGGCCTGAAGTTTTTTTTATGAAATATTTTTGTTTCTTTAGCATAGTTGGCCCAACCTAAACTGAAGTTGTTATCATAATTTGCACAAAATATTTAAAGTTTAAGAAAGAATGATAGGAGATATGTGATGTTAGTTACCTAAAATGATTGGGATTTCTTTTATTTTATGAGGGAGGACCCCACATGTATTGATATCAATGTGTATTACGGCAATATCGTAAATTAAGACATGGATTATTTTATAATAAACCAAAGAAAGTCCAATTAATTGGCAGAGTTTGCTTCTGCGTTTTTAAAATTTTCATCTTTTAATCATCAAGAATACTTTTTTCTTGTGTCCACGCTTGCAGAAACTTTAACAAGTTAATAGTGATTGATTAACATAATCTGAGTTTTTTTTCAACAGTTCAGAATGTCAGGTAGGAAAGTAAATCATACATTCTGGGTCCATGAATCTAGTGTAAATCATGCAGAATAAAGTCTGGCATTGTGCTGCTGAAATACCCATCCATCTCTCAAGTGAAGATGTCGTCTTGATGGAAGCAAATTTCTGACTTTTGAACATTTTCTTCTGCATGAACGTTACAATCAGGTGTGAGATTCACCTGTGCTGTGAGTACAAAGTCCCCTCCATACAATCACAGCCACTGGCTTTTTGTGGCTTTTCCTGATAAAAGCATGAATGGATTTTCTCATTTTTGGTACCAAAACCACAATTTTCATTTATTTTCCAAATGCAGACAGAAATTTGGGCTTATCGAACCACCATGCACGCGTCTGCTGTTATTCTGTCCACCTGAGATAAGCTCGAGTCCAGAGAACTTGGCATTGTTTACATGTAGCTCCTCTTATGCACGGTGGAGTTTTAGGTAATTTTTCTGATTAAAACCCATTGTCCTTTTTGGTTGTTGTAAAGGTTCTCCTGAGCCTGCATGGTTGTACTGATCAAGGTGAAGTAAGTTTGTAAATTGTTTCTCATTCAGAGCAGACTGAATGTCCCATTCTGGTTTCTCACCTTTGCCTTTAGATTTCCTGTTTTATACAATAGATCTTTATTCTGCAAAGGTCAACCTGCCTAAAGAGGCCATCACTCGTTATTTCAATAGATTGGTCTTTAGTATGAATGAATGCCTTGTGATGTAATGTCTGTGGGGCAAAAAGCTCTGGTGCTCCTGTTTCAGGAAGTAGAAGTTAGCCAGAGGAGTGGGGGGCAGGAAACAGCAGGATTTGGAGTCTTACTCATTAGCATTTGTGATATTTAGACATCTCTCCTCTGATTGGCTAACAGCAACGCAACTCTTCCGCTGCCTCCATTTGCTCTGCAACGCTGATGTTTTATCTCCACAAATAACACAAGCCTGGAGGAGTTCTGATGTGTTGTGGAATTGCTAATGCTAACGGTTAGCTTCTACTCGCTGATACATGCTGCTAATGCTAACGGTTAGCTTCTACTCACTGATACGTGTTGCTAATGCTAACGATTAGCTTCTACTCACTGATACGTGTTTCTAATGCTAATGGTTAGCTTCTACTCACTGATACGTGTTGCTAATGCTAACGATTAGCTTCTACTCGCTGATACGTGTTGCTAATACTAACGATTAGCTTCTACTCAGTGATACATGCCACGATGGGTGAATCCATGAATGCAAATTTTACATTGTGACGTAGATCTGTGTGCCTTTTTCTGACCCGAGTGTTTCACCGTCTATTTTCTTTCAGCAGCTAATGCAGGAAATAAGGGTAGAAGACTATTTTCATGTTGACCCTTCATGTGAACCTCACCGTGACCAATGGTGTTTAAAAAAGAACAAGTAGCCTATTATATGTTTAGTGTTAATACTTTATGCAGAAAAGTGTCTTTTTGGTTGAAGGATTGACCATTTTCCAAAATCAGTGGCCGGCTACCGCTTGTCCGTGACTGGTAAGCCTAGTAAGTTTGATTTTAAAAAACTTGTATCTATTAGAAAGGTTTACAATGATAAAGAGTCCAAATCCCTTTTCTTCTACACGTTGTGACTAATTTAATCAGAGTTGCAGACATAGAACACAAACTCCACCGCTAAAGTGTTCCTGATTTCATGCGACTGTCCGTCCTCTACTGTGTCACTGAGGCCGGTCAGAGCAGAGAGTGAAATCAGCCCGAGGCGTTTACCGTACAATATCTAACACAAATATCAAGTGGAGCTGCTGGAAGAGGCTGTCTAATACTGTGCTCAGTTTAAAGAGATAAGCTCAGAAAAGGGCTGGGAAACAGTGTGCACTGTTTTCATGCTGCATCATGGCGGCAGCAATGATAAACAGAACAGATGTAAAATCAGCTCATGTTGTTTCAGCTCTGCAGGAAATAGTTTTCTATACGACTAGGTTCTCAGAAAAATCCTTTTTCTTCTGCAGTTTTTTTTTTTTTTACAAATAAACAGAACTGTTCAAAAAGCTTTTCTCACAGAAACTACACACACACACACACACACACACACACACACACACACACACATACACCTTAACACACTGGAGGATCAATACCAATCTCCTCTTCCACAGATCCACACATGTACAAATGTTTTTAAAGTGAGCGTCGGTTTCTAAGTACATGATGATGGCCAGAGGAGAAAAAAAAGTTTATTTTGCTCCATTGATTTCCCTTTTCAGCTTTCAAAACTTTGTGGAAGGATTGATTTTTAGAGTCTTTAGCATCTTTCCTAATGGTCATCACGACTAAATCTCACTATTAGTTGTTTCATTAACAGAGCGCATTTATTGATAAACACTGGACAGAAAAGCAATGCAATAACAAGCTTATGCAAACAGAATTTACAATAGGAGATATTCTGTAGGAAAAGGAAATGATGTCTACTAATACGGAACAAAATGGGCAAATATGGTTGAATTGCTTCACAGATTAATTAATCTAGCCTTAAAATGGTAAACACAACAAAATGGCTTCAGATTGGCAACATTTAAAGGACATTTAGTGCCATTTTAAAGCTTTAAAGTATTGTTTCATTAGTTGAGTTCCACTTATTAAATTTAGTTAAGTAATGAAAGATTTTTAAGTTTGCATTAATCAACACAGTTAAGTATTTTTGGGTGAGTTTAGTTAGGTTAACACAGACCTATTGATTAGATAGAAGCTGATTGGAAAAGGTTAGATTACCTGGTTTAGTTACATTAGTTACACATTAGTAACTTACTGGCATCTTAATAATAATTTAGTTATATACAAAAAATTGAGCTTTGTGAAGATTGTTGACGTAACTGTATTAAGTAAATGGACACATTGCTTTTTTAAACGAGCTGCACTTTTTAAAAAAGATTTCAACTTTGTTCAGAAATAAAATGTTCTAGTTGCAAGGATGTAACGTTTCATATTCATAACGCATTTCTTTCTAAAAACTTTAAAGGTGCATGTTGTAAGAATGACATCTTGTGGTGAAATGTGGGTACTGCAGTCCATTTTCAAAACACACAAGTGACTCTCACTCCTGTTGTGGGAGTTTCACGACTGTTGCCAGATACGAATCAGCACCAGAAGATTCTAGGTGACAAGCGAAGACGAGTCAGACACAGTAAGTTGATAAGTACATAAATACATTTTACTGTAATATCGAGCTGTCGTTAGCTTAGCGCAGACCCTGCAACCCCAAGAGCTCACAGATTGTAAACAAAGACTACATCCCTCTTTGGCCTTTTTGAAAGGAACATAACTGACAAACCACCACTTTTTTTCCCACAGAACGACCCACAACACATTATTTTATGCTAGAGATCACTAAAAATCTAATGAAAAAAATAAACATACTTATGATTCAAAAGTTGCTCCGACTGCATAGAAACCCTCAATATTCTCACTGTTGTCATTCTTCAGAACGTTAGCTGATCTAATAACGATTCAAAAATCCTTTTACTTTAATCCAAAACAACCTGAGGCTGAAGCTCCTTAATACATGCACACATGTATCAGGAGATATGAGGCTGGTCAATGAACCAATTACAGAAAATGACACCAAGTCCGGTTATCTGATCCATCTCTGAGTCAGGCTCACCCTCTCTTTGGGAAAGTGATGGAGAAACGCTCTTACAGGGATTTGTCCTGGTTTAACCTGCGTCTATTACCATGTGAACATTTCCACACGTGTGTTTTTCTGTCTTTTGCACACGAACACGTCTATGAGTGGTTCGTATCCATTTTGCTGGTGAATCACAGGGCTCTGGGGGTCCCAGCTGACTTCCTTTCACCCTGCCAACTCCCACTGATCTTCCAATCTACTCTCTGTTTTGCCTTCCTGTGCTCCTCCATCGCTCAGCTGTGACTGGAAAACACAGGAACTTCATCACGTTTTCAACATTTCACGATTAAGAATGAAAACTAAATCAGATCTGTGTTGGACATGCAAGGAGGAAACGATGGAAAGCATTAGCCTTGGTTTGTGTGGCAGCAGTAAGACGTGTCGTTTCATTTAGGATTTTAAACTCATTTGTTAGAATTCCCCACCTCTCTGTAACCCCTGAGGACCGAGTTTTCTGCCTCCATCGTGACCAACTGGTGCTCTGGTGCGACTGTAAGTGTAACAGGATGTTTTATCAGGCAGAGCCGGTGTAGTGTCTGCCCTCTGATCTGTGTTCCCATCAGTTTAGCCAAGCTGCCGGACTAATGGGCATCTGGGCAAATATTAGAGAGCATTGCTAACTTAATGAGAATGTCTTAGTTCCCTGTGGTCCTCTTGACAACAAAAAAAGGGAGAAACAAGGAAAAATACAGCAGTGTTAATTAGAGAGCATGAAAATAAAATGTGAAGATGAGGAGGAATAAATGCAAAAGTGGCAGATATGAAGCAGTTGGACTCAGAAGGAAGCTCCTACAGATAAAAGCAGGTGGTGTGTGAAGGGAAACATGTCCACGAGCAGGAGGACACTGTCTCAGCGGCCATTTAAAGTTTCTGCAAGAATCACGATATAAACCGAACAATACGCAGCCACATCATCTTCAGTTGCAGAGATCTGCCACAGAGATGGTGGAATAAATCACTGCAAAAAAAAAATAATAATAAATCAAATTAAGGTGAGGTTTTAAAATTTTCCATCACCTCACACTGGTGGTGATTTAGAACTATGACACATGCAATTGTTGAAAATTATTGTCTCGTTTTTTTATTTATTATTCATTTATTTTTTTGTTTTTTTATAAAAATAAAAAAGTTTTGTTTTTTATACATTTTTTTATTTATGTTTTTTACATATAAAAGATAAAAGAAAATGATTGTTTCACCTATTTATATTCTCATAAAAATAAAGATTATTGTGCTAAAAGAGCATACATAAGGACCCGTTAAATTGTATTTTTATCAAATGTTTTAAATATTTCCAAGAATGCAGTTAATCAAGAATCTAAATCAGAGCTTTGAGCCGCTTAAAAGCATCAGAAATGTTCTTTTGGCTTTCATCTGTCCCAGGAGTCCTGATACAGGCCATTCTAAACCCCCTAAACCAGCCTTGCTGTGAGAAGAGCTGTTAGCCCCTCCCACTCGGCCAGGACATGAATATGATAATGAGCTGCTTGCTGATTGGTTGGTTTCCCCAGAAGGCCTCAGACACTGGAGACATGCAGGTTTGAGGAGGCGTGGCTCCCCCTTATGACATGTTAAGGAAGACTTTCGCAGAACAGAAGTTTTTCTCTCGCCTTTTTCAACTTTCTAATTTACATAAAAAGTAGGTCACACACGGCTTTGACTTTTTGGCTACTTTTGACCACCCAAGCTGTCTTTATTCAACAACAACAGGGAAAATGTCGGTTTACATTCTAGGTCCCTTTTAAAGCTACTTTTTTCAAAATGAAGTCAATTAGTTGAAAATTTAGTTGGTCTGTGGGGTTTTTTTGAAGCCAAAAGCATGTCCAAATGAACAGTTTGTGCACATTTCATAAACAAAAGTTAAAGCATGTGTCATTAAAATGTTTTATTGTCTCATAGTAAAAAAAAAATCACAAATTTCTGAAAATGCTATTTTTGTTCAGAAATAAAATGTTTTGGCTGCAAAGAAGAAAAGTTGTTTCTCATTTTTACATAACCATTGTCATTTCAACAACCCTGCTTAAACTAATAAAATCTGTGCTGATGCAGCAAAAATTAAAGATAAAAATAACAAAAGGTTAATTTGTTTGTGACTTTTCATTTTCCTCCCGCTTCTGTTTCTCTTTAATGTTACCAAGCGAGCGTTTTTGGCTCTGCAACAGCCGCCGTTACAAATCCAAACACCATTCAAACTCACAATCTCACTCTTCTGGCCCAAAATCTGCTCATCCTCTTCCAGCTAAATTGCTCAGGTCTGATGAATTAACCAGCGCTGTGACTTTCCGTGCAGGAAAAGTCTGTGCATGAAATGTTAAATGGCTCGCAGAAGGAATGGGAGACTGAAAAAGCAGCAGCAGCAGCATTTGGAAGGGATGGAGCAAAGAGGGGGAGCTGGCTGCCTTTCTCTCTTCCTCTCTCAGGCACAAGTGTCAGCTGCTTTGCCCGTCTTTTTGGCCACTGGTGTGGAATGGGACCCGGCTTGTTGAGGGTGGGGGTATGAGCAGAATGTGTGTGTGTGGGGAAAGGGACTGAGGTTTGTGCATGCCTGATTGTTGGTGTTTGTGTGCTACAACTGCAGCCTCAGCTGCCACAAAAGAGACCCTCTGGGTGGGTTCAGGTGCACGTATGATCTCTCACGCTGGCTTTATTTTTACTTTTTTTTATCTCCTTTTGTCTCTTTCTTTGAGTCTCATCTTAGCACCGCCACATGGCTCCAGGAGCCTGACTAAATTAATAAAACCTAGGCGTAAAGCGCAGTAGAGACAATGTTCCTACTGTTTGCCATGAGCACTGCAGGAGAAATGTTTCTTCGTGCACTCAAACAAAACAATCTGCGACAGCTTATTAGGGACACACACGGGAAAAAAGAGAGGGAAGGATTTTTAAAAATTATTTCCAAATTAAAGATTACAGCTAAAATATCACAAAAAGATGAAATGTCAAGAAAAAAGTTCCATTCATTTTAGAAATGTGTGTTTTATAATTAATATTGTTTTATATTTATAAAAGATCACAATATTATATTTAGGATAAAACTGAAATGTCAAGAATTAAATCCAAATGTTGAGATAAAAGAACCAAAATGCTGAAAAGAAATAGTAAAGTCTATTTTCAGAATAAAACCGAAGTGTCAAAATAAAATGTCAAAACAGTATTCCCATGACAAAGTTTAAATGTCAAGAATCTTATAAAAATGTCTGGAGAAAAGGTGAAATGTAGAAAAAATAAGTTGAAAGAAGTCAAAATATTGATAAAAACAGTTGAAAGACCTGAATCAGGTTGAAATTTCAACATTTTAGTAACAATCTTGGGAGGAAAAACCAGAATTAAAAACTAAAATCTTAAACAGCATCTTAAAGAATTCACAGGTTGAGTTCAGCTCCAGATTCACGTTTTAGTTAAAGATCTACAATCATTTCTTTCACATTGAAACTTATTTTCTAGTTAATTCACATCAGGTACACTGTAAAAAATGAAATGTTGAATTTACAGGTTAAACTGGAAGAATATCATGCAAAAGTTCATTCATGTCAGTGATTCAACCTAAAAGGTGAAACTAATCTATAAGATAGACTCGTTAAATACAAACCCAGATATTTCAAACCTTTATTTGTTATAACTGACCAATTTTATATTATTATTATATAATATTGTGAAAAGGTTCAATATTCTAGACTCAAAGTGTCTTAAAAGTGCTAATTAATCCAAAACATCTGCAAAGGGTTTCTGAGCCTTTAGATGGTCTCTCAGTCTAAGTTGCATTAATGAATTAAACTGACTTTTGCACAATATTCTATTTTTTTAGGTTTCACCTGAACTTAAAGCAGCTGTCCACAGTATTTATTTTATCTGATGGCACCATCTAGTGGCTGACAAGCATATCACACCGAGAGTCGTTTGATTCGGTTTTTTAAGGTGGCGACTGCACGTTTCTCGTTTATGAATGTGCTTCTGTAGCTGACAGAGCTAAAACACGTTGTTTTACATTTATTATTCTCATGTCATGTTGTGTTTTCATATATTTATATTTTAAAGACTTACTGTGAAAAGTTCATCAACGCTGCATCAGCCGAGGTACTTCCTTAAATTTGAAGCACGTAAGCGGTGGTCTAACGCTATTGGTTAGTTCTGACTGGTGCTCAGTTTATATTGCACGGAGCTCTATGGGGCAGGGGGCGGGCTTAGCAAAATGTACTTGCTTAAATATACAGAGTGATATACATTTACTTTTAACATAACATATAATAATGTATATTCCTCTTTACATTTAACCAGCTAGGTTTAGTGGAACCAGTTGACATTACTTGTTTAAGTAAATTCAACATTTTATTTTTATAGTGTATTGTGTGTCTTTACTCCAGTGCTTGTCTGGATTCTGATTCCCCTCTTCATGTCTAAGCAGGTCAAACAAGCCTGCTTAAACATTTTAATCAATAATATAAGAATGCATGCAGAATGTTGCACATAGATCAAAATGTGCATCAGCGAACAAGCGTTACACACTTACACACTTCAAACACACCGAGATTCTATGACAGAAGAAGTCCTATTAATAGAACGGAGACCCAGTATATGAGCAAACCTGCAGAGATGCTGGTGTCGCTTTACTCTGTGCAGCACATGAATGCTGCAGAAGACAGAGTAGAAATTGCTGCTGCTGCGCTTATGCATGGGGAAGAGGTGGGGGGGGGGGTCGCCTCACAATTAGAGAGGCAGCTAAATCTTTGCTCTACTTTTAGGTAAATTTGAAACATTTAGGGTTAAATTAAAATGTGCATTTTGGTGTTTGTCTATGAAATCACTGCATGCAGAAGTATTAGCATAACTAGCTGCAGTAATAAGGTGATAAGCTTCTCTGATCCACGCTGAGTTACTGATTTAGGCTGCAGATGAAGTCAGAGGTGCTAATGGGAGCAGTTAGGAAATCTGACTTCAGCAGCTTCATTAAACCAGAGCAAGACACTGTGACTCCCTCTAACCCACGAAGCTCATTTATAACCGGAAACCTCGCCTCATATGGCTAAAAAAACTTTACTCCAACAACCCGATGGATTTCATAACTAATCAGCGCACAACCAGCCTTTTCCTCCATGTCGGAACAATCCCTCCTTTTCCAGCTCTTTTAATCGACTCAACGGTTCCTCCCTCATCCCTCCTTGTCTGCACCCGCGCTCCTCTGTCGTCTTAAATCCCGAGCTATTTTCTCTGGTGCTCGTTCTCTTTCTAAACCATAACCCTTAATCTCACCCAGGGCCAAATCAGCAGATTAGACAGAGAGTGACTCTCACTCAGACTTTGTCATGCAGTCTATGCTTTGTTCAGAGAAAGTTAGAAGCAGATTAAATCCAACAAATCTCTTTTTCCTGCTTTTTTGTCTTAGATGAGTTCAGACGAACATCTCAAGTGTTTTTTTCTGTGTTACTAAACATGACATCATGCATAAAGGCTGCACAGATTGAAAAAAATCCTCCTTTTCACTTCACGTGCAAAATTGTGCACTCATGCAAGGATCACCTGCAAGGCATTGCACTTTCTCATCAATAGTGCAACAAGTTCAAATGCAGATTGGATGTGGAAGAGAAATATTTACCTCCCAGAGAGTGGCAGCAGCTTTAATGATAAAAATGGCCGCCTCCACTTGAGGGTTAATCAATCTCCTACATAATGATTAGGGGACATGACAGCGTGGTGGGTTTCCAGCCTTTAACACCTATGGGGTGCATCATGATGATGCATGACAGAATCTTTCCTCCAGGTTGCAGCACGCAGCAGACATCCATCATCACCAAGCAGAAGGTGGAGGTGAGGGGTAAAAATGGGGGGGGCAATTAAAATGGGAACAAGGGATGTTGTAGTACGAGCATTGCTGGTTGCCTTGAGAATCAAACAGAGGCATGAAGGCTAATAGGAAAATGTGGTCTTCAAAGAAATGTGAGACAAGTCTGCATGTTTGTGTGCAGAGTGGGAAAAAAGAGCAGG
Organism: Aphyosemion australe; assembly: GCA_006937985.1. Lineage (NCBI taxonomy): Eukaryota > Metazoa > Chordata > Actinopteri > Cyprinodontiformes > Nothobranchiidae > Aphyosemion > Aphyosemion australe. The sequence continues at coordinate 2,589,586 of SSNS01000036.1, forward strand.
TGTTTCTATGGGAACCTTTCCTGCCTATTAATGCACACTCCGAGCACACCGACATGTACTTTACATTCAAGAAAACCTCCTCTAGAGATTAAAACGCTTGTTGTTTTTGCCTTTTCTTTCTTAATTTTCCATTCCTTAATCCGTCTGTGTGTCTGCTCGTGTCTTTGACTCCATCTTTAATGCATCTTATTGGATATTTTTAACTAAATCTAAAATGCAGACATACCTCATTTGCATAATGAATATATTCCAGCTTTTCTGTGACACACTGAGCCTGGATGTATCTGGGTTCCTTTGATGTTCCTTGAGATGCCTCTTGATCTAAATTAGGCCGGACGTTGTTTAAAAAAGGTCCACACCTGACAAACAGTACTTGTTAAAAGGAGAAAGAGCTTCATTCTCTAAACACAACATTTTATCATGCCAAGCAAGAGCAAATGCCTAAAAATCTGCTCGTGTCAGTAAATGAAGATTTGAGATCCTAAGATGCTACTTAAAGGTCAATTTATAATTTTAATACATTTGCAGTGGTCTCTAGTAGGAATGAATGCCTCGTGAGTCGTTCTCTGAGGTAAAAAAAGCTCCGGTGCACCTGTTTCAGGATGTAGAAGTCAGCCAGAGGAGAAAGTGGAATCAGACGGCAGGATTTGGAGTCTTATTTCCTGATATTCTGACATCTCTCCTCTGATTGAGTAACAGCACCGCGACTCTATACTGACTCTGTTGCTCTGCAACGTTGATGTTTTATCTCCACAAATAACACAAGCCTGGAGGAGTTCTGCTGTGTGGTGGAGTTGCTAATGCTAACGGTTAGCTTCTACTAGCCGAGGCGTTCTCTGCTGTTTCCTGGAAGTTAAACCAACAACAGCCTTCCCCGTCATGAGTCAAGATTGGTGAGTTCATCAACATTAAGTGACAGTGTGACGTAGATCTGTCAGGCTTTTCTAATCCTGGAGTTTCGTCGTCTATTTTGTATCAGAAGCTAATGCAGGAGATAGGTGCAGGAGACTGTTTTCATGTTCAGCCTGCATGAAAAACTCAGAAATAAGAAGTAAATGATGGTTTCTCAGTGAACCTGCTCTTTAGGTATCAACCTTTTAAACATGTGAGAAGTTGAATTTATTTTTAGAGACTAATGATGTGATTTGTTTATCCTAGGATCTCTAAATCAGGAACTTGCTAACTACTTTTAGCAACAGAAGCCAATAATAATATTTTACTATGCGTTTAACACATTTAAACACCATAGCTACATCTTTTACTGATAGCGGTGGTACACTAAATGTGCAAGTTAATAGTTTATTGCTGCAAATGTTCCTGACTTTGATTAGTAGTTTATCAGCATTCCTATTTTCTCGGGATTTTTTGGGTTAATATCCAATTGAATCTGTCAGAATAGCAGGCAGAGTTGATTTACTTCAAAAGATTTGTTTCTGACAAGTACAATTTAATTTATTACATATAGATGTGCTGCTGCCAGGGCCACTTGTTAGGCCTATCCAGTTCCTGTATGACCAAAGCAAGAGCTGTGTCTACATCTGGTCTACATTCCAACCCTCACCTATGGTCTTGAGATGAGGATCCTGGATATAAGAGGCTTCCTCCGTAAAGGGGCCAAGCTCAGCCTCAGAGATGAGGTGAGGATCTCTGTTATACGGGGGAGAATCTCAACTCCTCCGCGTCAGAAGGAGCCAACTGAGGTGGTTTGGGCATCTGTTTAGGATGCCTTCTGGTCTGCTCCCTCTGAAGGTCTCACTGGGATAAGACATCTGGGATAACCCAGAACTCACTGGAAAAGATTACGTATTGCACACGAAAAGCTGCACGTTGCGTATTTGTGCAATCTGTAGTTCACTACTGAACACTGCACATACCAGCTAATGTAGCACATTACCAGCACAAATACCCAATTTTCTACATAGTTTAAATTTCTTTAGTGTAGAATTTGTTTTATTGTAATGTTGAATGCTCCTTTTGATCGTGTCTATTGTATACCTACATTTATACTTCTGGAGTCCACATTTTTGGCAGCAAAGTAAAAAGTTCATCGCAACTGACAATAACAATAAAGCTTTTAAACGTGATTTTATGGCCTAGGAACACCTTGGGATTGTCGTTGAGGAGGGAGACCTTTGGGCCTGTAATCTGTAAGGCCTGACCTTTAATGGATGGATGGATGGATGCATGACATAGACATTGATTGTATAACACATTTCTGCATGTAATGGGGTATTTTTACAATATCCACCTAAAACAAACGTATCATTGTCCTGCTGCAGCATGGCACTTAACCAGAGTGTGCGAGTATTCTAGTGTTAGTGGCAGTTCTATCACTCCATGTTTGAGTTTTTCTGTCTGATGAAGCCTGAGGAGACAGCAGCCATTCTGTCCAACCCCCCCACACACCCCCACCCCCAGCGCCCACAGTTCCCAGTAGGTGGTGTTTTCATCACCCGCCTGCCGCTCGCCCGCCATCGTGCCAAACATGGCATGTGACAGTAGCTGCACATGGCCTCCTAGCACCCCCCTCCACACACACACACACAGCTCCCAACACTCACTCGATCTTCTGCAAGCTTGGCACACTTGTCATGTTCCTTCTTGCTCCCCAACCAGCGACCCCCCCCCCCCCCAAATGACTGTCTCCGAGGCACGGCGGTACACACAACCACGCACATCGCTGCAATTAAAGTCGTACAGTGACACACATGCAGACATGTGGAGGAGCATAAACCCAACGTGCCTGCTCAGATCAAACAGGTCACAGATGCAGAGAGATGTTTTGCCTCCGTCTCATTTTCCCTGCATACACCTTTTTCCGGCGCCGCTCTCACATCGCTGGAAAAGGGGTAAACATGCCAGCTTGTGTTGGTACCAGTCACATCCAGCTGTCACGTCTAAGCTTCCCTCCTTTTCTTTAAATCCTCTTTTCTCCTCTCCCTCCATACCTGTGCTATTATATTCATCGCTTTACCAACACCCACCTATTTATCTTCCATAATCTCTACTTAAACGAACAAATAACCGTTATTAGCAAACATCCTTTTGTTATTGTGTTGGTGAAACTGTCCAAATCAGCTCCTGTCATCACCCACAAACAAGCCGAGAGTGATGCACCGAATGAACTTTAAATTTGACATCATTTCCTTGGTGAGTTGAGGACGATCTGATCACCGAAGACACGCCATCTCTTGTGTCTAACAAGCTGTGTTAATATTTCAATTACCCTCACAAAGTAATAAATGAAATAGGCGCTAACGTTATTTAAGGCGGCCTTTGTTGAAGTGGGACGAAGCTGTGACATGTGACAAGACTTGGGTTAACACCTTCTTTTCTAATAGGTTCAGGCTGTAAATCCACAGTGATTTGAGGAACATGGACGTGGTGCGTCCTGAAGAAACTGTGATTTAGTCGTTATTTTGATATTATTGGAGCACCACTGAGCTGAGCAAAAGCTTTTAGAGTCAACCATGACCAATCAATATGAGATTTAAATAAAAATCAATGTCTAACATGGAGTTGCTGAACACAAACAGGGTCCTCTGACAGGTCTGTTGCTCTCAATGTTTAAAAGAATGTGACACAGTTTTTAAAAATATGCCAAACTCAGCTCGAGGACGCTTAGTTCACTTTTCTTTTTCAGGCTTTTTTTTTTGTTCCTACATTTTCTCTCATTTCTTCTCTTCTTCTTCTGAAATTCATGCTTGCGATGCTCTTTCCATTTGTCACAGCTCATTCTGCATTGCATATAGAAGACCTTTCCTTTTCAGACAACCCTGACATTTACATTTGCCCTCTATCAAAGAGAGAAGAATGGTCACAACCCCATCATCCGGCGTGCCACAGTTTTTCACACAGTCGAGCTAACAGTGATGCTCTCGTCCACTCAACTTCACTGACAGTGTGAGGAAGAGAGCATGAAAACACTATAAAATGTTGCAGTAAAAGACTGTTTTGTTACGTAAAGCTGTGGTCCGTTGCATGATGTCATCAAGGAGAGGAGGAGAAGATTTGGAAATTTGAACAGCTATAGTTCCCATTTCTGCTTCCCTTCTGGAAGGAGCTGAACGCCACATGCACATACAAATAGCCTTGTAGTGCTAATGGAGGGCTGCTCTGACTGCATGTTTTTGTTATGTTCCTGCTCAGAAACTCCTGATTTTTAACTGCTGAATTATCTCTTCAGCCTTCATTGAGTTCTGCAGGAGCTTTTTAGTGTTAAAGCAGGGAAACATCTAAAACCAGCAGGAAACCTGCACTTGTGATGCTAGCTAACAGGCTAAAACAATAATCTGATGTAGCGTAAAGTTGAACGCTATGCTAATGACTTAGCTTATACACAAAAGACAACTCCCTTTTCATTCCCCTCCCTCCTCTTCCACAGTTAGCTTGAAGTTTACAGACTGACATTTATTTAATGTAGGTTGAGTTAGCATTCAAGCTAGGTTGGTGTGCTAAGCTAACTGTGCATCAGCGTATCACCCCATAGTGCATCCTGAGAACTGGGGCACATTGTTGTTGATTGACAGCTCTCTTTTTTGGATACGCAACTCCACTGAGCAATGCTCTAACCTCGTGTAAATGATTCGTCTTGCTAGCCAGGAGAGGGACTTAAAGAAAAATATAAATTATGAAAGAATACCTACTTTTTTAATCATAGATCAGGGTCAGATAGTCAAATTCAAAAGATTTTTAAGTTACTTTAAAATGTGTAAACTACAAGTTCTAATGGGTGGTATGCTCACTGAGCGAACCAAAACACGTTCCCTTTGATAAATGTTGCTCCAAAATTACACTTTATGATGTTTTTCAGACATTTCCAATTCAGAAAATTGAATAACTCACAAAAGCCAAATAAAGCTAACCACTAAATACTTTAAAAGAGGCACAAGGCAGACAAAAATGGATGCAGCACAGAGCTAGAGGTGGAAGATGCATTTCTTGTGATTCCACTGAGCGAAAGAAGCCGGCATGAAGGCCTTCCAGAAATCAATAGAGGCTCCCCTGTGAGCGAGAGCAAGTCAACAGAGCAGAGAGCAGCGCGGAGTCGGGGTGTACAGATAATATTTATGTAGAGAGAGGCTGCCAACAACCACCTGGGACCATGTTGGATTCTGATTTATACATCTTAAAAATCAGTGAGCTGGTAAACACGCCCTATGTTCATGTACTTAAAGGTGGCCACACTAAACAATTCTCCATCACAGACTTTTACATATTCATTTCCACTCATAGATTTAGTGTATTATTGTTTCTAAAGGTCAGATTTTGTCTGCACAAACACCCTCGCCCTCTCGGGTGTGGGAGTGTGTATCAGACGGGACAACAGGACAGATGTGCATCTGTATCATTAGCCGTGTTCACTTGAATCCAGTCAATAACTTCCATAATGGATGTCTCTGGTACATACAATTAGCAAAATTACCCACCTCGTGAATGAATGCACAGCATGGGCCCACCACTAACTAATTGGTGTTCTCTTTTACATTCGTCTGCCAAAGAAAAACAAAGTGAAGTCACATTGTGAAACAGACGAGTGGCAAAAACATTTTTTGTTATCAACATTTTTCATATCCGTTTTCTCACAAAGGAGATCTGCGTTTCTGTAATGGCTATGCTAATTGTTATGTTCAACTAGAATACTAATAAGGGCAGTAATTACTGTAACATGAACTGGAGCACAGAGTGCACCAAGCTTTAAAAAGAGCCTGAAAAAATGGAACCACCTTTACCTGGCAGGGAATGGGCATTTAGAATTAGCATAAACACTCAACGGCAAATCTTTAGCTATAAATAATAAATATCTCACCTGTTGTAGAAAGTTTCTTGAACACAATTTATGTTTTTGTGGCCGGATGAGCTAACCAATACTAAAGAACATTCTAAGGAGACATATTATGACTTTTAAAAAACATGCTCATGACGTTCTTTGCACTAAATCCTTCTCACATGAAGCGTTTTCAGATGTTTTTTGGTTGACATTTTCAGGACCTTCCAGAATGAGCCGTTTCAGTGCTCTGTCACTTTAAGAAAACAAGCTGGAGCTGGCCACGCCCACCCACCACACTCTCAGGCTGCTATGGGCTCTATGCACACTCCAACTTCTGCATTCCACATAAGACCGCACTCCTATTTCCGGTTGCCATGGTGGTCAGCGAAGCTGTGACATGGCTGAGAGTTTGGAGTTCACCCGGTGCTTCCTGGAGGTTAGTTGCTTATGGCTTTTTGGTCGGACGTGTTATTGGTAGAGGTTTTTAAAAAAAATCGAGAGAACCACTTTTGTCTTTTTTTTCATCTAAACAAAGAGAAAATTTGCCTTACATCATTGATTGTAACTTTTGGTAACTCCAGTAAGCACCGGGTGAACTCCAAATTCTGTCATGTCACAGCTTCACCGACGACTCATGACAACCGGAAATAGGAGTGCGGTCTTATGTGGAAAGCGGAGGTTGGAGCGTGCATAGAGCCCATAAGCTGAGAATCTCCAGTATCAGGGATGGGCTCAGAGTAGTGCTACTGCTAATTGAGCTTGGCAAAGTGAGAAGGATTCTATGCAAAATTTTCCCGTTTGTGACATCACAAATGGGGACTTTTTGAAACGGCTTGTTTTAGGTGCATGATTGCTAAAACCAAACACTGATAGAAAACCCCTAACCCTAATTACAGCAGGAATTCCTTCATGTTTCTGCTGAAATAATGATGTGATGCAAAAATCATAGACTTGTAGAGTTATTAAGACATTTTCCTTTGAGGTTGATCCAGTTGATATGACTTGGGATGACTCACTTATTACATGTAATGCAAGATTGGCGTTACTGTAAAGGTTTATTATTGTTTACGCAGAAACTTCGGAGATTCAAGCTGTTTTGGGATGACAGCAACATATTTTTGTTTTGCTTGTGTTCAGTCCTGAAGGACATACACTCGTAAGTGAGACGTCAGGTATGTGTAACTTTTACACAAAATCACACCTCAAAATGACTGACAAATTCTTTTACCTGCAACTCTCAGAACATCACGCGTCGTAGATCATTATTTCTGTCCTCCCTGTCAGATTTAAAAGCATCCGGCTTCAGACTGATCTATTTCTGTGTTTACAATCCCATCAGCAAAGGATTGTGAAGGGTCTGGGCATGGGAAGAGAGATGTTAATACAGTGAAGGAATAATGTCCATCCAGATGGTCCCATGGTATTATCTGCTTTAGGTGGAATAATGAAATCTCTGCTCTCTATAGGCATCTTAGGATGTCATCATCCCAATCATCATCAGAATAAAAAAATGCAAGCGTCCTAAGAGGTAGTCCTACATGACTTGCATCATTTCACTTTCGTGTCACTTCATTAGCTCCATATGTATCTGTTAGCATGGTGATTAATTGGCTTTATCTATCTTGAATAGGTCTAAAGTGGGGAAATGTGTTAAGCTGAACCCAGATGGGCTTTTCCGTGGAATTTCAAACTAAATCAAAGCGCTCCGTGAAAGATGGCTGGCAGAGATACTGACGAGCAATGTTTCTTGGCAGCAGTGGTGAAAACCCCAGGAGTTTATTCCTCAAGCATCCCACTGAGCTCATGAAACACAGCCTGGAAGGAAATATATAAAAATAGAGCACTATTAAAGGTCTACGTTGAGCCTGATTCATTTTATGATCATTTGAGTCTTTTTTGAGTGACATTTGATTTGTTTGAATGGTGCCACGTAAATAAAGCCGCATCGCCTGACTGACTGGCTGATTGGATGTAAGTAATGAAAAGGTTTAGCTGGATCCATACTGTCAACAAGCTGCCCGTTTAAGTCGCAGCAGAAGGATGGCATCAATTGTTGTTGGATTTTTCTCAAGAAGAAGAAGAAACCCGGCACTCTGCCACCGTCCTGCTTTTCACCATGAAATCAATACGAAGGGAGAAACAGTTTCCTGGCGAAAGCTGCTCTGCATTTGGGCGTGGGTGCAGAAATGACAGAAGTATGCATCTTATCGTGTAAATAATGTCAGAACCACACGACGATCAGTAATTAGTGAGTAACATATAAATTGCATGAGATCTCACCCAAGAATGGTTACGTTAGAAATGGATTTCAGCGGAAGTAACATTAAAAAAGTCTGACGTTGTCAAAACAAATATGTCTTTCGTTGACAAATAGTGAATGCATAATTAATATTGTAGTTCTGAAAGATTCAGATTTTCTATTTAAAGAGCAGGTTCACTTAGAAACCATTTTTTACTTCATATTTTTTAGATAATTGGTCATTCTGAGTTCGACATGCAGGCTGATCCAGTTTCCTGCATTAGCTTCTGATAAAAAACAGACGAAAAATCGCTCGGTTCAGAAAAGCTTGACAGATCTATGTCACACTGTAGCATTCATGGACTCACCATCTTGACTCATGATGAGGAAAGCTGTTGTTAGTTTAGCGTCCGTCCAGGAAACAGCAGAGAGCTAACCATTAGCATTAGCAAACGTCTCAGCTAGTAGAAGCTAACCATTAGCATTATCAATTCCACCACATGGCAGAACTCCTTCAGGCTTGTGTTATTTGTGGAGATAAAACATCAACGTTGCTGAGCGAACAGAGTCAGTGGTAGAGTAATGTTGCTGTTAGCCAATCAGAAGCAAGATGTCCAAATATCAGGAAATAAGACTCCAAATCCTGTCATCTGAAGCTACTTTCTCCTCTAGCGAAGTTCTACATCCTCAAACAGGCGCACTGGAGCTTTTTATCCCCAGAGTACAACTTACATGGCACCCATTCCCACTATAGACCACTGCAGATGTATTAAAATATGAGTAAAGTTGACCTTTAAGGGTTTGAGAATTTATTTTGATTAATAACAAGAGTTTAAAAAGAGATTTGCATATAGAGCTCACCCTGGGCTGATGTGAATGGCAGAGCTGCAGACTCATCCAGGTGAAAATAAAGATGTTTTTATACAAACTCACCATCAGCAGTTTGTGACTGGAGCACAAGGAATCTGAAGTGGTTGCTCTTCAAATTATGAGTCAGTGTTTTATCTTTTTCATTTATTTTTTCCAGCATCTCAATTTGCACCTTGAATCCATTGCTTGCTTCAGTTTTAGGCATAATACTGTAAATCCAATTGAAACAAACACTATGAATTTATAGTCTAATGGTTAAACCTTAACTTATCATCAAATCAGAAAACCAGTTGTTCTGATAGATCATCTTTTCTCTGGTTTCAAACAGCCCAAAACTAAACGTTTCATTTTGCTAAATAGAACATTTATTTGAGTGTTCCCTTGTTTGGATTATGTGTTTTCCAGCTTATGACTGCAGGTTATTTGAGGAAAAGACACAGATGGAATTGCAGCTGTGCACCATAACCCTGGAGTTTATATACATCAGATATCACATTGTACTAGTTCATCAGACGCATGCTGCATGCCACAATGGCAAATCTGCAAAACAAGCTAGCTTAAACCATTTGAAGTCACGGACAACAAAAGATGATTGGATCTAGAAAACGGTGACTGGTGTTTAGCGCTCTCTCGTTTCTTCTGGCAATGTAGGTTCTGGTATTTGAGGGACAAGGCCCAGGGATGATAGCTGACAGAAGGGATGTGTCACAATCCTGGCTCCTTGACCTCCTCCTCAGTTCTGATCTCCCCAGAACGCCAGAACCAGCCTGCATTCCACCAGTCATTCCCCTCAGATCTAACCAGCCTCCAGACTCCACTTCCCATCATGCCCCGCACCAGACTTCCTGCTGACATTACTAGCCCAGGACTACTTCAGGTAGTCAGACTAATAGCTTGTGGCTTAGTCATTGTTTTCTGTTTGCTCAGGATTGTACCGAGAGTTTTGAGCATCCAGCTCTTCAGTCAAGAAGACATTCAACTACCAGTAAGTGGCTTTTCTTTATTCTGGAACCGCCGCCCTTTTTGAGCTTGCATTCCTTTCGAGCGGCACGCCGCGGTTCCTATATTAACTGAGTGTCTGTTCAAACCCAGTGTCAGTTCACTCCGCGCTTGGGTCATACAACACGCCACATTCCAACTCACGCTGGTGTCTGTTCAGTCCAGTCTCAGCCAGCACCTGACAGGATGAGAGTTCTGTGTTTAAAAGCTTGTTTAGCAGGTTTGCTATTGCAGCTTTAAAACTATAGTAGTTGTTCTTCTTCTCTTCATGATTAATTCTCTTGGCTTACAGCAACAGCTCGTTAGACTGACAGGCAGCTGCAGGTTTGAGCTAAAAGGTGAAATGAGACAATGATCAGTATTTTACAGCCTAATGACCTTATTCTGCTTAAACCAGGAGCTTCCTTTTCACTTTCTTGTAACCGTTCTCTTGTTCTTGGAGGAAATGCTCTAATATATCAAAACTAAATTATTTGTGGTTTCACGTGAGTATTAGAACGCTAAAGCCAGTTTGTTAAAAAACAAACCAACATACTGTATGCTCTTTGGACAAAATGGAGCATGTTCATTTTTATTTTCCAGGTTTAAAAATATCCGATCGCTGTCACACTGTTGTGATCTGATGTGAGTGTTTACAGAACAGTGATTTGAACCAAGTTAACTCGCATTTAAAGTAACGGAGCAAATGCATCATGCATGAATGTACAGTGGAGAACCACATCAGCATCCAACCTCATGGATATCACATTAACCGCTACGCAGGATGGGACTTCACACACTTGTGTTTAAATGAAGGGTAGTTATTTAAAGAAAAATAAGAGACAGAATTAAATTTTGCAACTAAAACTTTCTATGTCTGATAATGGGGTTGAGTAGTGTGTGGGGGTGGGGGGTGGTTGAGGTTTACTTTCTAAACAGTTGGAACTTTTCCAAACAAATGCTCTTAAAACATAATTCCACTGAAACAACATACGATGAAACAATTTAATCTGTTCTGCCATCAATTTATCTAACTATCCACCCATGAACACACACACGCACACACACATGCACAGATGTACTCGTGCAAAGCTTAGGCCTGAGTCAGAGAGAGCCTGGTAGGAAACGATCTCTTATCATCGCTGCACAGCCTTTTGTGATCATATGTGGCCCGATCACCGGCTTTATGCGGCCATGACAGATGTGTTTACCATTACTACTGTGCATGGGCACTTAGGGAGTATGGCTTAGAGTGTGTGTAAGTTACATCTGCGATTCTGCTGTGTGTTCTTATCGCTCTCGGCTTACAATGGGCTCACCAACTGCTTCCTTCTAAGTGGGTAAGTCTGGTAGTCAGAGAGGTGAAACGGCAGCTAAGTAAATGAACAAATGTCTGGTGTGTAGCAAACGATTCTGAGCTAAGAGTTTTTAATACTAAAAGATCAAGTTCACTCATATATTTCAACACATTAGCAGTGGTCTCTAGTATAGAGGAATGCTTTGTGAGTCAATCTCCGTGGGGAAAAAGCTCTGGTGCTCCTGTTTCAGGAACTAGAAGTGAGCCACAGCAGAGCTGAGCTTCAAACGGAAGGAATTGATTCATTTCCTGATATTCGGACATCTCGCCTCTGATTGGCTAACAGCAATGCAACTCTACCACTGACTCTGCTTGCTCTGCAACATACCAGATGAGACATTCTCTGCTGTTTCATATATATATATATATATATATATATATATATATATATATATATATATATATATATATATATATATATATATATATATGTATGTATGTATTATAACAGCAGCTGGCTGTCACTAAAGTATGAAGTAAAATGATTGTTTTACAACTTTCCATACGTGTGACTTTTGCATGTACAGCTGAGAGGCTGCTGAAGTGTATCTACATGTCATGGTGAGGAAGAGAGAGAGAGAAAAGAGGCCATTATTCTTCTTTGGCACCTGCCTGAGTCTCCATACATCCCACCTGTGGCCATGACAACCCAGCTGCCCTTGGGGAACAAATGCTAAACGTCTGTGACCCCTGAGAACATGGAGCACACATGCTACAATCATACCCACTGTGTGCTGTCAGAGTTATGCAGCACACACACACATATATATATATATTCTTTTTGTTTGTTTTTTTTTGCAAAGAATGATATGAGCTTTAATGTAATTACAGGAGCAGCAAGGACACTCTCTCTGCTTATTGCAGTGCGTTAGTCCCTTTGAGCCCGACAGACGGGAACACGCAGGGAGTAGTCGTCCAATCTCTAATGACTGTGGTGCTCCCGTCCCGCGGTAATCCCTTCATATCTGTCCACTCACAGGACAGAAACGTGCAAGCAGAGAGGTAAATGTAGCATCTGGGATCATGTCTCTGTCTCTCTTTGTGTGTGTATGCAAGCATTAGTGGGAAGTAAAATCAGCAGTGGTGCAGTTAGATGAACTTTGGCAGGTTTGTTAAAACAGCAGCATTGTGTTGAAAGGGAAGAAAGTTAAATAATTAACATTTTTCTTGCTGAGTTTTCAGCTCCTACAAATATCCAGAGTCGCTTGGTGATGGAAATTCTCACGATGTGCTGCAGCAGGATATTTCTCTTGAGGATGGTAACCATAAGCACACAAACACATCGTCCTGTCTGCAGAAAACGGAGCTCAAACACCACAAATATGATATAAACATTTAGCCACCCCAGGCTGTAGAAACCACCGTGCTCTCACAGCTCCTTTTAGAGGATACAGGGCTTTTTTTCATCACTTAGCATGTCACACAGGTGTAGCAGGTAAACGTTTGCAGTGTTAATTGCCTGTGCTAATGGCTTGGCTCGAGATCAGTTGCAATGTTGTGCAAAAAATGTAACTGTTGATGACACACAAGTTGGAAACACTGAATTGCAAGACTTTTGTGACAAGTTTTATAATTTCGTGTTTATTTGCAATGAAATTGCTAATGTCACGTCAATTTTTCAGTTGAAATTCAGTCTCCGGGTGTATAAATATGTCTTTTTCTTGTTTTCCCTCACTTTTCATGCCCTATAGATTGCAGACTAAATGGAAAACCAACCGAAACAGGTGACAGGCACATGCAATGACAGCGAAACAAATAATGTACGCGAGCCTAGAGAGTTGACCAATAGAGTTGCATATCCACAAGTGGGAGCTGTCAATCAACGAGAATGTGCCACGGTTCCCAGCATGCACTGTGGAGTGACACGCTGACGCACAGTTAGCTTAGCACACCAACCTAGCTTAAATGCTAACTCGACTATTGACTAAATGTTAGTCGGTAAACTTCAAGCTAACTGTGGAAGTGGAGGGAGACGAACCAAAAAGGAATTCATCTTTTGTGTATTGGAGCTAAGCAATTAGCGTAGCATTCAACCTTATACTACAGACTATTGTTTTAGCCTGTTGTAGCATTTGCAGGGGTGTTTTAGCACAGAGTGCCTGAATCCCGCCAGTTTTAGATGTTTCCCTGCTTGAACACTGCAGATTTGATTAAAATTAGTGAAAACATTACTTCCCTGTTAGAGCTACAAGGCTATTTGTGTGCGTGGTATAAAGCCTGACTTTCAGCTCCTTCCAGTATGTAAGTAGCAGGGTTCAGATTTCTAAATCTCCTTTCCTTGAGGACGTTGTGCTACGAAGCCCAGCTTTAGTGAAACAGCATTTCAGGACTTTAGCTCACTTCTGATCTTCCACACTACACCCCCCTCTACTGTAGTGACCATTTTCTGCCTTTCTCAGCTCCACCAGCCTCTAGTATCTCCTGGGTAATTTCCCAATGAGCATCCCTCTGAGTGCTGTAGTACACAAGGAGAGTAGCTGTTTGTTGAATGCTAATGATGCCTGATTCACCACCTCTTAGAGTGATTATGCATGACAGTAGATTATCAAGGAAGAAACAGAAAAAAATACATGCAGCAAGAACATACCAACAGATGTGTTTGTCATAACATCTGCAGGAGAAAACAAACTAGCAAGGGATAAAAAAATAAACTAAAGTTTTTACCATGAAAGATAATCCATACCCTGTAAGGCTTTTACATGTGGTGCTCGACATGCTTGTAATTGAAAGTGAATTCAGAGTTGTAGATTGTTTTATTTCTGCTAAAATGCTAATTTGGGATTCTAAAAAAAGTGTCGGTTCACAGCGAGGTTCACTGATCACACTATGAATAAGACCATCTAATATTAGAGCTTTTGACTGTAAATCACTTAACAAAAACCCAAATTAGATTCCAGCCTTTGGTGCTGAAGCAGATCAGTAGCAGGAACACATCAGAAAGATCTAAAGTTATGACAACGACACCCTTAACAACAGCATGGTGCTGGGTTCTTTTTTAGCAGAAAGCTGCGTGTAATCGCCTGATTATTAGCAATGTCAGAGTGGGATGATTCAGTCCATCTTATAGAATACATACACATCCATCCTAAACACCCTTTTCCATTCTCCTCTAACCTCCAGCAGGCACAAAAACATATTTTGACCGCTTTACGAAAGTTAGTTCCTCGTTGTCTGTTTGATATGAAACCTACTGGTCGCTTTCAGCATGATTGGGTCTCAACTTTTTAAGGACATCGTACTGCATGAAGGCAGTATGCATGCATGCATTGAAATAATATAAAAAGTAGACCTTAAACAAGGGTGCTACACACAAAAGCTTCTGGAGAAGAATTATGTTTTCATTTGTAATTGAAAGCTCTCAACCGAGGCAGCCAACCTGAATAAGTGGAAGATTTTTTCCATTGTTTAAAGGTGCATGAAGTAAGAGTGACATCTTGTGGTTATATTTGGGTACTGCAGTCCATGTATCAAAACAAACGAGTTACGGATCAGTGCCAGAAGATTCTAGATGACGAGTGCTGACAATGTGTTGCTAATTTCTCATTAGCGTTGTTAGCTCAACGCTAGCCTCTAGCCTTCTTTACTCAATGTTAGAGTGAAACAAAAAGGTTGCCGTTGCTTCTTAGGGTTACAAAAAATAATTTCTAGGTCGCTACTTTTACTGGCTAACATTCTTTCCACATCTCTGCTGCTTTTTCCAGCCAGTGTCGAATTACAAATGCCGGCGCAGACTTGGCAACCCCACGGGCTAACGTATGATTGGCTCTGGAACCAGGAAGTATAGAGGCAATGATTACTTCCCTCTTTGGTCTTTTTAAAAGTACACATACTGTACAAAAATACACTGTAAAATTCTTACTTATAGTACCTTTAATCCTTTATAAACAAAAAAAAAAGGAGTTTAGACACTGAATCCTGAATTATAAAGGATTCCAGTTTAAAGATGAGACCAGGATTTATAAGAGAGGGAAATCAGATCTTGGTGAGAAGTCTTGACTGAAAGTAGACTGGACATGTCACATCCGAGTTGATGTTTAAGATAACTTCTAGGATTTCAGTAGATGAATTTGAGTGATCAGTGAGAAAAACGAGGGACTGAAGAATCTTATCAGGAACTTGAGTTGGGGCAACAATTCTAATCACATCCAGTTACAAAAAACAGACATCTGTATACAGTCATTAAGCTTAAACCATCATCTTAGCAGTGATGAAACATACAACTAAACATTTGTATCAGTAGGCCGAGGGGAGTATGTTTAAAATAAAAACAGAGGTTCGAGAACAAAGCCCTGAGGTACCCCACATGTCAGACATGCCAGAAAGGAAGAATTAAATTCAAATCAGCCAAAACAAATCATGTAATCTTCTTTCCTCTTGGCATTGTTTATTAAGTGTTAGTGCTTAAAGCATTGTACATGCTAATGTAAGTATTGTCTAACATTTTAGCAAATAGCTAATACCTGTAGTTAATGTTGATTTACATTTGGCTAAACTAGATTTTCTTCAGCTTTTCTATATTTACATTTCCCCAAAATGAGTTCTAGTCATTTTTAACTGCCAGATACAGAAGCTGTTATTTATTTTAACACTAAATTCTTATCATTGTCTGATTACATTATCACAAATGATGCGAAGGTCTTATAGTCTCTCTACTCCCACTACTAAGCCAGCTCTTGTGTGGCATCATGATGTGAGGAGGCGGTGAATCCGTTTTTATTGGAGCTGAAGAAAAGTTCACGCATAACTGCTCAAATGACCACAATATCCTGTCTTTAGGCAATGCTACGGGGACGCCGCTTGAGAGCAACGGCGACCATATGTGTGAGAAGATGTGCTGTGTGTCTCTGTGTTTCAATTATTTGAAAGTGTGTGTGTGCACGTGTGTTGCAGTATCTGTTGTAAAGCCAGCTTTAGGGCACATAAGAACCTTTTATCGAGAGGGTTCACATTTATGATTGTTTCTCTCGGCCCCTCCAGGCCACTGCAGCAGCCTGACTCAGACAAAGGTCAGCAATTGCTGCTCGAATGTTGCAACTTTACCAGAGTGTGATGCATCTTTGCTTAAAATTTGTGCAAGTAAGAGTGATTCAACGAGTAGAATAACTGACACCAAGACATTGTGCACTTCAGTGCATGCAATTATGCCCCCCCCCCTCTAAATAGGCATTAAAATATTAAAGCAACGGCGTTATATCATGGTCCAATAGGAATTAAGAGGGTGGTAATTTCCTCTTCCTGCTCTGAGGATGATAAAACCCTATTTCAGGATTTCCATCTAAAAGCCCCACTCGTCTCAGCCTCCCTCTCTTTCTCTGATTCTCCCCTGAGATCCCGTTGGTTCTATGAGAAGGGCTGCTGCACATTGATCCCCACTATCTGTGTCGGGTCAGCGGATACGGCCACACTCAGCACTTTCTGAATGCCTGCAGAGTACTCGCGCTGTCACATGCTGCTGCTTCCTACTATCTTGGAGCGTTCCGACTCTCCTCGGCGCGGTGACAGGCGATCTCTGCCGACCCTTCTGGGTCACCACGGCTGCACTAAGTGGATGTCAGATATTTAGATAATATGTGGCGTGCGGCATCAAGCCCTGACGTAGATGTTCATTCGTCAGATTCTTTTACAGAGGAGCTTAAAGGTGAGCCGTAGTGATGGAATCACATTTAAAATAACGAGTACACAGTAATAGGTAGGTAGGAGCCACTAATGCATACAAAGTAAAATGCACTGAAATGCAAAGTCCTATAACTAAGACAAACCAGTACACACTGCTTGGGAATTTGCTCACTGAGCTTGTATATACATAAGCAGTAGTAAACAGTAAGCAAATTCCTAAGTACTTTGTACTTTTTGTTCTTAGTAATACTAACTTGTATGTGTTTGCATTTTAATTTGTATGCATCAGTGGCTCCAGCACATACTTACCTACTACTGTGTACTTACTATTTTAAATGCAATCGGTTTGCAAGATTCTTTTAACTAAGGTTAACTAATCAGATTTTACAGTGCAGCGAGTTCAATGAAACAAAAGTAAACACTTTGCCACGACTCATTTTCCTCAACCGTGAGGAGACCAACGGCTTCGCCCACCTTCCCTCTGACTTCAGACCCTTGGTTAGCAGCACGGTGATCTTAATGCTTTTCTACAGAAACTTAACGTTTTGCGACAAAATGACAGAGTGCCTTACACATGCTCAGGGGGGAGTTCAACCTCCTGTGAACAAATGCGCTGCACTGTAGTTTTTGGCCTACTAGCACGTGCACAAACATGACATGCTGCATCTAGTCCTTCAGGGGAGGCAGGGAAGGTCTGTGTGCAGGGTCAGGAGGTCCATCTCTACCTGCAAACTGTCCCTTAAAGAGCAAGAACAGGCAGGCGTGTGTTATTTGTGGAGATAAAACAGTCAGTGGTAGAATGACGTTGCTGTTAGCCAATCAGAGACGAGATGTCAGAAAATCAGACTCCGAATCTGCTCCCCACTCCTCCAGCTAACTTCTAGTTCCTGAAACAGGAGCACCAGAGTTTTGTTTTCCTCAGAAAGCATTCATTTATACTAGAGATCACTGCAAAAGTACTCAAATAACGAGTGAATGAGAGCTTTAACATTCGATTTCAGAAATTGACAGCTAAAAGCACAATCCCCTCTATCACTTTATCAGTTTGATTTGCTCTCCCAAATGAGAAACGCTCTTGTTGAAGCAAACACTGGAGAAAAGTTGCAGAGTGGACTAATTTGCTCGTTGTCTCAGATGAGATTAGAGTCCTTGCAGGCAAGAAAAACCAGGAGGTAATTGGATCAGTGCAAAAGCATCGGCACGCCTGTCATGTTTACTTCTAATTCATGAAAGGAAAGAATCAACTATTTACTTTCATCACATGTCCTCAAACCTAAATGTGTACCTTAGGACGTGTTTGTTTTACTCTGGTGGCAAAATGCACTCTCACTTTTGAAGTGGAGGAAACTTTGTGCCGTTTCAAATTTAAATCTTATCTAAGCAAACATCTGAGGGTTACGACATTTTAGATAAAGATGCCTTAAAAATTCCATTTCATTATTTTCTTTAAAAGGTGATTTTTCTGTGAAATAATACCGTCATGAGCTTGTCACCGACTCCCTAATCTGGTAAACTAGCATAGCTTAGCCTAGCACTGCCCAAAGGCTTCCTTCCATCTTCTTCCAGTGCTTCCTGTCCTGTCCAAAGCTTTGATCCTCTAAGCCTGCAGAGTTACAGTATCAGTCCTTGGCTACACTAAAACCCACGCTCGCACATCAAGAGCTGCAACGGAGGACCAGAATGCGCTCCGCTGTTAAGCCTCCCTGTTGAAATAATCCTCCCTGCTTCTTTTCTACCTCAAAGACTCTACTAAAAGACTAAAATGCTCACCAAAACATCTCAAAATAGTTCAGATGAGTCTCACACCATGAGGAGTGTTTAACGCGTGGACATTTCCAGCTGCTCCTTCCTTCTGACACCAACTAACCTCAGGTCTTGGACCTTTCCCTGGGAAACAGCCACAGAGTGCCTCTCCATCCCCATCAGCAGCAGCACCACCCAGGTCTGCAGCACCAGGGGAATGGACTGGGCCTGCTCAGTCTACCGATGGCTCCACTGACAGGGGATAAAGGGATAAAGAGCCTCTGCTCGGGGACTGATTACTTACATCTGCCCGGCTAAATCCCAGAAGCCACACATAAACACGTGTACATGTACAAACTTCACACAAGCACACACTCGGCCTGCTGCTAACTGCAACAAACGCACTCATGCATGTATTGTTTCCTGACATAAGCATGTGGTATGTGGAGAGATGTGGGCATCCAGGACTTTAAATGGTGTGTGGGTAGAAGAGAGAGCAGTGGACATTTAATGGAAATGGGGAATGTTATGACATCACTAAACGTGTCAGTGAGACTGAAAGTAATAAAACAACGTCCCTAGAGATACGCCTCGCTGCAAAAACAGTCAAGAAAGTTTAAAAAAACGTTTTATCTTATTTTTACTCTAAAAAGAATAAATGTTATTATAACAGCACAACTTGAAACAAGGTAAATACTCTTGAATAGGATCAAATCTTCTTGTTTTGAGTAAAAATCATCTTGGTTGGATAAACAAAACTAGCAAATAAATCTAATATTAACTTATTTATCTAGTTTAAGAATTCCAACCAACAACCTGTTGCTTACTCCACTGGCAGATTTTCTTCACTCATCCTGGACTAGCATACCAGCATCCAAAACACAGCATATGCTGGTTTTTCCAGTAGGGTGAGCTAAAGGAGGCTACAAAATCACAGACTGATAGTGACCTGGCTTTGTTGCTAATGGACTTGTAAGTAATAGTATCTTTTTGTCCAACGGTGTGGATTTTTTTACTTCGAGGCTAGTATTAGTCGGCTCATGTTAGTGTTAGCTCGTTAGCGCTAGCTACAGCAGGCTGCAGCAGGGTTGTGTATGAGTTGTAATTCTGCTTTCAACCAGTAGTCAACCTAAATTATAATCCCAATGAGCAAATTATGCTTCATTACATTCTTTTTATTAAGATAGTAATTATTGATTTGACCATTTCAATCACAAATAAATGCTAAAGGAGAAACATGACCCGTTTCAGTGCAGGTCACTTTTTTAAACATGATCCAATCAGTAGCAGCTCTCTACACAACGTGATGTGTAACAAGGTTAGCATTGCTATGCAACAGCGTTCGCCACAACATCATGTAATACCAGTAGTCTGATGAGTTCCCACTGATTGGCAGCATTAGAATGTGAATATTCCCAGCAAGCGGATGTGAGGATGGCCCACTGACCTCTTGCTTCCAGCTCATCTTTCTCTCCCGGGGATAGGAGGAGAAAAAACTCTCGTAACAGCATATTAATCCCATGGTTTCAGAGCATGCTGCGTCTGAGGGCTTACCTCGGTCAATAGAGAGCTGTTTCACACAAACACACCTGTGTACAAACACAACACCAAACATGTCTGATACCTTATGTAAGGGATACATTGAGGAAGATATATTTTAAAGTCAAACTTGGTTCTAAACAAGGTTTTAAAATGATCAACGTAGTTAGATTTAGTTTAATTTGTTGGTTTCGGGTAGCTCTGTGGTAAATTTAACATCAAAACCACTATTTGTTTTTGAAATCTTACATTTCAATGCACCTTCAAGATAATCCAAACCCCTAAAATCCAAAGAGACAAGCCGAGATGATCATGGCTGGTTAAAATGGTTCAATAATAAAAAAAAGACTGCAGATTCCATAGATTTGTGTCCGTAGCTGTGATTGTTTGGTTGTTTTTGTATATTTTATGAACAAATGCAGTTAAATATTGTGGGAAAATAACTGCATAAAGATGAGGGTGATGGGTTAAGTCAAACTGTTGAGTTTTAGTTATTTGTTTATTAATATTTGTCTTTTTCTTTCTTGATGCAGTGATTTGTTGGACTTTGAGTTACTGTGAAAACAGTTTTTGATTGATGTTAGATGTTTTGTAATTGATGTATTTCAATTAAAAATCTGCCGTTTTGTCTGATTTTGCTTCAGAGAAACAGAAATGTTGACATAGAAAATGAAAAAGTATGGAGTTAATTACAAAAATGCTTCTCAGCAACTAAATAGCAGAAAATAAGGATGAAGGTGTCTGTGTATCTAACACCTTCATCCCCGCTAAAATACATGTATTTCTAATTGTGTTAAATGAGTGTTTTTTACCTGCTTGGACAGGTAGTTTTTGGTGTCTAACTCCAGTGGTGCCCCCAAGGAGTCGCTGGGGGGGGGCATGGCCACCCCACTTAACCCCACGGAAGACCAGCCCCCCAACCTCCATGATATATAACATTCACACAAACGACACACCGATTTACTTTAATCAAGACATAAATGTTAAAGCTAATAAACACATTTATTCATAAAAGTTTAAAAGAAATGTATTTAATAAATCACAATTTATAAGCGAGTCGCTGAGCATCGCCATTTTTAAAGTATAAATCACCAGTAGTTTTTGTTGAAACAACAAAAACATGAAATAACTGAATTGTGTCGTATCTGAAATGTTTGTTTCTCAAATTTGAGGTAAATGTGTTGGATGCACAGGCCTTTCGTTTTTTTAACAAAATAAAAGAATGAGTAATGCACAGCTACAAGCTAAACTCTCCCAGAGCTAGCACAGGGACCAGTTTGGTGTGCCACCCCAAAATGTTCCCTGGTGCCCCTTTGAATTTTTTCCAGGCACGCCACTGTCCGCTCCGTGTTTTTTCCCTTTTCCTGTGAGAAAAGTCCTTTCAGTGCTGGTGGGAGATTAGTAATGACTAAACTTCAGGAGGGCTTGAGCTGAAGCTGTTAATAAATAAATCATAATGTGGAGCCTGAGTGGAGTGACTTCACGCTCCGTTTAGAGGAGAGATCGTGCAACCAATTACCGCCATCTTCAGGCGCGACGAGCACCGGACCTCTGATGTTCGGGGGGAGAAGCAGTGATTCGTGACTGAAGGTGACTAAAGTGTCGTTTGTGAAATAAAAAACACGGAGTGTTTTAGTTTGCGGCAGAGTGCTGAAGAGAAGGATGCACATAACATGAGTTCACTTTGGCGCAAAAGAAGCAGGACTCTGCGGTCACAAGCATCGGTTTCCCCCCCTTGGAGGGACACTGACTGTGCAGAGCGCTGCGCGGCGATGCGCGCATACACACGTGCACGCGCACAAACGCAAGCACACACACTCTCCATCCACCGTGTGTTTACCTCGGTGTCGTAGATTTTGGTGATGAGTGAGAACGGGTACTTCCTGGACTCCCGTATGTGCTGGATGGCCAGCTGGACCGCAGGTTCGATCCCCTGGCTGATGCCGCTCATCAGGGCCGACTCGTTCATGGGCATCAGGACCATGATGGGCAGGTTCTCCCCGTCCCTGGTGAACCAGCTGTTGTCCTGTCCGTGTTTGGTGCGGTCGTTGCACACCTTGGCCAGAGCAGGGTGAAGCAGCAGAGCCGAGAGGAGCAGGCACCCCGCTGGGAGCAACATCTCCCTCCGGGCTGGAGCCATGCTACCGAGCAGGGTGACCGAATCAGTTCCCACCGAGCGCTCACTGCTTGGGCATCGCAGATTCGGGCTCGTCTGGGATACTCGGGAGTCCACCTATCAGGGAAAAGGCGCAGCAGCCCCTGCAGTGGGCACGCTGCTTGTGCGGGTTATGACCGCAACCCGACACAATATTTCTGCTCAACACCTGTGTAACAATATTCCAAGGACTCCGGATGCAGACGGAGATCTACAGCCTCTCGGTGTCCGTCATCTGAACCATCTGCCGCCACAGCATCCCGAGCACTTCGCAGCCTTCTCACCTTTAATTTGAAGCAATGATCACAAGATGTTATGAAAGAAGCTCCAGAAATGAAGAAATGGATGAAAAATTAATCACTCCCGTCTGTCCTTCCCAACGGAGTAAATTCCCAACCAGGAGACGCCAACTGTGTTCCTCACCGCCAAACGCGGAGCTCGATGTGAAACATTAGGAAATAAAGAAAGGAGGGGAAATTATGTGCAAAACCGACTGATAGAGTTGAAGTTGGAGGCGCAAGTCTGAGGGGGAGAGAGATGGAGAGCGTGCGTCCTGACAGCCTGCGGGACTGGGATGCTCATCTCCGATAGTGCGTCAGAGAAGCGCTGGAGCCGCTGCTGCTGCTCGCCGCGCGCGCAAGAGGGAGCACTGGCTGTGGAGGAGGGGAGGAAGGGTGGGAGGGAGGGAGGGAGGGAGGGAGGATGCACAAAGCGTGGTGGTGGAGAGGCTGCATGGGCTTATGCAGGGCAGCCGAGGGGGTGATTTACTGAGCCGCTCTGGTACAGCAGGCATCTCAAGCGGAGCGACTTAAAGAAAATAAAAACGTCACATGAAGGAGAAGCTCTGTATTAGCTGGTTTCCCATTAGAAATGATGCTGGGATGAGATTTGGTTTCCCTTTTACCTTCTTCTTCATGACACGCGTGTCTGTTGGAACATGTCACCATATTAAGTTACATCTGCAGAAACCTGTACTAAAATCAAAACGGAAAACAGATTGAGGCTTTCTGATCCACAAGTCCAACATTTAATAAATATCCCTCTATCTTTGTGCGAGTCTTTAAATAAAAACATTCAAAACATTTGGGAAAAACTGGATTTCCAATTTCAGCACCATGGACAGCGCACAGCTGTTCCTCTGAACACGTTTAGATCATTTCTCCTGGATCTTCTTTGTCTCCTGCTGCACGAGTCTAAAATAAAGCGATTATCACACGGGTTTGCAACATATTTTAAAGAAAGAATATGCTTCCCAGATCATCACTCAAGAAAATTTTCCATCAAAGTTGGAACCTAAATTACTTTTTTTCATTACCCAATGTGACCGTTCATACAGAGCGGATACCACTGACTTAATATGATAAATAATCAAACATGTAGGCAGAAGATAAGGGAAAAGGGAAGTCAAAGGGGATAATGACAAGAAAAACAAAAAAATCTATATTAAAAGGAAAAACATACAACAAAAACAGATTTTAGAGTAATACAGTTATACATATAATAGTAATGGTAAACAATAACAACTATAATAGAAGTAACAATAGCAAAAAAAATGTTGCAAATTAAAATCAGCAGCAACACAACCTGCTTATTTTTTAGGGTTTAAAGCTGTTTATAATGAGGACTGAGCTGTGCAAAGATCAATTTTCAAATTATTGCTCATTTAAAGGGGACAAACTCAAGTTTTGCATCTTTTGTGCTGCCATGTGGGTCTCTACTGCCTCTATAAATACTACAAACATGGAAAAAAGCACGTCCATTAGTTTTAGGAATTATTGCCTAAAATGATCTGTTTTAAAAAAGCCTAGTTTGTGACATCACAAACAGAGAAATTAGAATAGACCCACCTCTCATGAACAAGACAGAGCTTCTGTTGGAGGAGCAGCGGCTCTACTCCGAGCCCCTCCCAGATTGTGTCGCTCCTTAGCTAATAGTAACCTGAGTGGGGAATGGGTTAAAGCCGTGTTTCCCAACCCTGGTCCTCAGGGCACACTGTCCTGCATGTTTTCCATGTTGCCCGTTCAAACACCAGTTTTACTGCTGCCACACACCTGACTTAAATGAATGAGTGATTAACAGGCATCTGCAGCACTTGATGTCCTCCTGAGGAGGCAATCTAAATCAGGTGTGATGAAGCAGAGACATGGAAAACATGCAGGACAGTGTGCCCTGAGGACCAGGGTTGGGAAACACTGGGTTAAAGTGACAGAGCGCTGAAACGGCTCATTCTGGAAGGTACTAAAACTGTCAGAAATAAAAAAGCTGAAATTGTTTTATGTGAGAGGGATTTAGTGCAAAAAACGTCATGAACATGTTTATTATCAACCATAGAACTGTTATAAAAGTCATAAAATGTTTTTGTTAAACAAAACGTCCCAGAGACATGGCGGCATTTTGAGGGTCTAACCATTTAAACTCTTTTTTTCCAAACTTAGACTTTTTTATCTCGTTAAACAGTCTTGGCCCATTTTTATTTTTGTATCTGTGAGGTGTCAAGAATATGGAATGATAGAATTCTGCAGCTAAAGCAGAGAAACTAAGGGCAGATTGCACCAACAAGGTTTAAATTTAAACTCAGATTAAATCATGATTGTTGCACCAAATTTTAAACCTAATTAAAACGGATTAAATTTAAACCTCTCTTTAAACCCAGTTTAATGTTCACACTACGCCAAGTTTAAATTTAAGCTTGTTGCACCAGAACTTTGAACCTCAATTTAAACTGTGATCTAGGATTCATTTGAACCCAGCTAATGAGAAGGTTTAACTTTAGCAATGACTGTATTTTCAAGATAAATCTAGCTAAATGCTGATGTTCCTCAAAGAAAATTGAGAAACAGGCGGTAACACTTTAGTTTAGGGAACACAAATTAACCATTAATTAGCTGCCAATTAATATACATATTAGTGGACTACTAAGTCTTAATTAGTCAGTATTAAGTACTTATTAAATGCTAATTACTAATGCCCTAATTCTAACATTAACAGGACATAAATTAAGAGGTTTATAATAATAGACCATTAATAACGGTTTGTTATTTGAAAGTAAATGGTTTGTTGCTGATTAACACAGATACTAATTAGCTTTAATCAATGTGTAGCTTATAAAGAAGTAATTCAATGGGAATAGTCATTCTGCATTAATAACCAGAAAAAATTATGTTCTGGTATTATGTAAATAAACACCAAACTACAAGTGTTAATAGAACCAAAATAACAATTTATTAACCACTTATAAGCAAGAATATGTTCCCCATTCTAAAGGGAGCTTTTGTTAATATCTAATGAGAATCTGCGTTAATCAGCAACAAACCATTTACCTTCAAATAACAAACCATTATTAATGGCTTATTATGATAAAACTCTTAATTTATGGCCTGTTAATATTAGAATTAGGGCATTAGTAATTAGCAGTTAATAAGTACTTAATAATGACTGATTAAGATTTAGTAATCAACTAATATGTATATTATTTGGCAGCTAATTAATGGTTAATTTGTGTTCCCTAAAGTGTTACCAAACATGGATATGAAATCTGATGCTAGGAAACATCTGAAGTATTTGAAATAAGTGTAGTCTGTTATATAATGTTGTACTGATAAATGTGGTGTCTGGTACAAAATTATTACATAAATGTATTATGATAGAACTTTATTGAAGCACATGTATTAAAAGTTTTTGTTTACTTTGTCTTTATTTCAACCTACCAAAAAGACCAAGAAGCGTTACTGCTGTAACCAGTATGACAAGAGCTTTGATTTACCATCAAAGTTAAAACGTCACCAACGTGTCCACATCGGGGAAAAGCCATTTCCTTGTGAGAAGTGTGGGAAACGCTTGTGTCAGTCAGGAGATCTGAAAACTCACCGTGTTCACACTGGAGAGAAGCCATTTCCCTGTGAGCAGTGTGGGAAACGCTTT
The DNA here is from genome assembly GCA_006937985.1 of Aphyosemion australe. Lineage (NCBI taxonomy): Eukaryota > Metazoa > Chordata > Actinopteri > Cyprinodontiformes > Nothobranchiidae > Aphyosemion > Aphyosemion australe. Next base: position 2,615,774 of record SSNS01000036.1, read on the forward strand.
AGTCAGTCAGGAAATCTGAAACAACACCAGCAGATCCACAGTGGAGAAAAGCCATTTCCCTGTGAGCAGTGTGGAAAACGCTTTACAACCGCAGGGAGTCTGAAAGAACACCAGCGGATCCACACTGGAGAAAAGCCGTTTTCCTGTGAGCAGTGTGGGAAACGCTTTAGTCAGTCAGGAAATCTGAAACAACACCAGTGGATCCACACTGGAGAAAAGCCATTTCCCTGTGAGCAGTGTGAAAAACGCTTTACAACCGCAGGGAGTCTGAAAGAACACCAGCGGATCCACACTGGAGAAAAGCCGTTTCCCTGTGAGCAGTGTGGGAAACGCTTCACCATCTCAGGGCATCTGAAACGCCACCAGCGGACCCACACAAGAGAGCAGCAGTAAATGTGTGTGACCAGTTCAAAGTTTTAGTGTCACCATCAACATATTTACCTTGATTGACAGGAAAAGTCACTTTATTGGGTCAGAGTTTCAAGCCCAAAACATTGTTTTGTTATATAAATCTGCATTTAACTCAGTGTGTGAAGTTTTATTTTAAATGCAAATACACACCAATGCTAAATCAAATCAAATTGCACACACATTCTATCAACCTATTATTATTATTATTATTATTATTATTATTATTATTATTATTATTATTATTATTATTATTATTAAGACAATACCATTATCAAAATGTACTTAAAATAGTATTGTACTTTTAGGTCTGTCCTATTTTTGCCAGTGATATACATATATATGTTTTTCTCCTGTTTTGAATTGAAATACAATTTAAAAGCATTTTTTTAGAAATTAAAAGAGCTTGTGTTTACAATAATAATGTTAATGACTATTGTTTGATTCTCTGACTCATTATTTTTAATTAAAAAAATTGCTTTTGGGGCACATTTTCTTGAACGATTAAAATGCGATTAATCAAGATTAATTAATTACAAAGCCTCTAATCAATTTGATTAATTTTTTTAATCAAGTCCCACCCCTAATTTTAAGTGGTGCAATGCATCTCTGCTTAACTTTAAACCTGGTTTAAGTCATTTTAACCCTAGCTTTACTAATCTCTGATTAGTGCTAATCTTAGTTTAAATTAAACCTTGGTGGTGCAATCCACCCTAAATGTTTATTTAGTGCAGAAAATACTAAAACCTAAAAAAAATCATATGCCTTTAGCCACTTAAACAGCCATCATACAGCTCCTTTCCCCTCTGCTCTCCGCTGTTATTCTTTTCAACTCTGAGAAGTCCAGATGAAGAAGTGGGTCGAGCTGACATCCCATCTGTTTGTTTTGCACAAGACAGCATCCCTCCCTGCTCAGAACATTTTTCCAACACTGAGACAGCTTGGAAGGAGACACATTAAGTCCAAGCGGTGTGGAGCTCAGATCCAACAGCGATGTCAGCCTTTAAAAGTCTGGCATGTGGGAATAATAAAGACTCATAATAAGGGAGATAGCAGGCTCTGGAACTACTTAATTAACTAAACTCTGATGTGTCCGCTACTGGAGTAAATTACAGGTATTTTGAGGCACTATCAGTCAGAACTGCTAGATTGATTTTATTTTTTTATGTTAGCTAATATTTGTTGCAGAATCTGACATGAGAATCTTTCATTAGGCTTTCCGTCACAGTCCTGTAATCCACTAAATAACACGTAGAGACAATATTTTATAACATTTATAACCTGATCTGAAATAAGCATTCAGATTTTGAAATTTGAGCAGTGGGATGATTTTTTCTCTATATTTTTTGGATGTAGAGTCAATAAATGGAGCTGAAGACACACATCTACGAATGGCTGAGGACCCGAGGACATCCTCCACCAAAACTAGAACAATATTGCACAAGATGTTGCATGAATCTTTTATGTTCCGTATTCAGAACGGAATATGTGAAGTATGATTTTTTCATATTTCATAGCTCAGATGGCTCATGAAAGGAAAATCTGTGTACATTTCCAGCGAGCTGTTTACAGAATGAGCCGACGAAAACCCTGGCAGATAATTAATCAACTTAATGCCAGTTTCATGGAAACTCATTCGGTAACCGTATTTCTTATAGTGCTACTCTGCAGCTTTGATTAATATTTCTGGGAGTGTAAGTGGAGGAAAGGGGGAAAGGTTAGTCAATTAATCCATCCAAGGGACTAATTCACTATTTAGCTGCTCCAGAACACGACGAGTTCCACTCAGAAGTAATCAGGGCTTAGTCTGATTTGTGATCATATCTCTGATCATAAAAACGATTGTAGTAAAAGTCAGAAAACATCTTTTATTTATCCCTGATCAATACCTTGGTTCAGAGCCATTCCACACACTACTGATCATTTCAAGGACAACAAACTTTATAGCAAATGTGCACTGAAAAATAAATCCATTGCATAGCAGGGATATTTTATTTAGTTGTTGCGAATCTCTCAAATGCTTCGTTCCCCCATTGTCGACATGCTTATCCCGTCTGCTGCAGCAGCAGGTATTTGAATAATGGCTTTCTGAATCTGGAGTCACAGTCATGCAGAGACCGCGCAGACAAACAGGTCGAAGATGCATTTTTTATAAGGGCGTTTCTTACATGGCAGTGGAGAATCTCTTTTTTTAGCTCCAAAAGTATAAAAACCAACTGTCAACCAGGAGATTTCCTCTTTCAGTCAGGATGCCTGGTTTGGGAAACATTTTCTTTTTTCTTTTTTTTTTTGGAAATGAAAATAAAAAACAAATACAAGTTTTGTAATTAAAGGTACATGAAGTAAGAAGGACATCTGGTGGTCAAATTTGGGTACTGCAGTCCATGTATCAAAACAACAAGTGACCCCCTCACTCCCATTTGTGATTTTCATGGCTGATGCCAGATGACGAGTGATGAGTCATACTCCGTAAGTTGTTAAATACATTTCACTGTAATATTGTTGGTAATTGAAAAAGTAGCTTGAGATATTTTTAGATCTGATTATTTTTTTCTAATTTATCATTAGCATTGTTAGCTCAACGTTGGCCCCTAGCCGTCTTTACCCGATATTAGAGCAAAACAAAAAGATGCCATGGCTTATACTTGCCCATCACACATATACATTTTTATCATGGCTACCTCACATAACTTGTGTTTGTTTAAAGTGTTGTTTGACCATGTATGAAATTCACGTAAAATGTTCACAAGCTGCAATATGTGAGTAACAAGTAGGGGGAGCTGTCAAAAAGAGCAAGACATATTCGCTATTGTCACGCTGTCTCTGGTTTAGAGGTCTTACGTACTATCTGTGATGCAGCTGCTGTCTGTTTTTTTTGTGATCTCAAAATTAACCAGCTGCTTATCTCTTCTATTCTTGCCATGTTAGTTTAGTTTGAACCCTACAAATCCTGCACTCTATCTGGTCTGAGTTCTCTACCGTGTCCCCTAGTGGAATTCTCCAGTACTACGTGCAGTGCAGCAGCAGGTATGTGAACAGGACGCAGCCTGTGTCTTCGCGAAGTTAAAAAACAAGCACTGTGTATTCCCAACCTTAGGGCTACAAGAAATAACTTCTGGGCCACTCCTTTTTCTGGCTTCCATTCTGTCTACAACATTGCTGCTTTTTGCCAGCTGGTGTTGAATTACAAATGCCGGTGCAGACGTGGCAACCCCACAGGGTCACAGATTGTAAACACAGACTATGTCCCTCTTTGGCATTTTTAAAATGAGAAAATCTGGCCTCCACCCAGCCACCTGAGAATTAAATCTGCTTAATGTAACCTTCCTTCAAACATAATTGAGACATTAGACTGTTTTTTTTTATTATTTTACTGTAAAAAAATCTTACTTATTGTACATTTAAAGCAGAAATTCTGAGATTTTTCTCAGAGGGCACCATCTAGAGATGCAAAAAATGTACTGTTCCTTCTGTGATTACAGCTGGAAGCAGCACCTCTCGTTCATGACCATGCACCTGTAGCTAGCCAACAGTACTAAAACACAATGTTTTACAATTATTATTCTCACATTATGCTGTTTATTCATACACTTACTTGTGCATTAAAATGTTGCCAACTCTGCATTTGTCTAGGTACGTCCGCAAACGTGCGTGCATGCTCTGTTATTGACATCTGTACGTAAGTGAATACCTAACTTATAGGCTGCAGAGTGGTGCTAAAATCAAATAAAATGGGGCTCTATGGGATGGGGGGAGGGGCTTAGCATTTAGAAATTGACATTGCATGTATTTCTAGAAATTCATACATAATTCCTGAAAGGGGGAAGAGTCCAGATTGCTGCTTTAATGCTTGAGGGAAATCAGGGAATTGTTAAAAGACCGTTTGAGTTTTCGTTCAGCTGAAAGTAGCTACATTAGGCACAAATTTGCAGTAATTATTTTGACAGTTAACACCTCTGCAGCAGACTCCTGCTCTAAATGCAAAACAACTTCACAGAAAACTAACTTTACAACATGCCAGGGCTAATCACTGCTCAGCTCATTGATGCTAATAATGTTAGCTTCAGGCAAACTCATTTGAACTTATTAGCTTGGGCTAACAGCCTCTGCAGCAGCATTTCATTATTTCCTCACACAGACTCACTAATTTGAGTGTTCCACCATCACTACACAAGACTTCTCTTGCATTTTATTTTGAAATTGTTTCTAAGTTGTTTATAGATTTACAGATGGATTTTGGTCCAAAAATGAAAAATTCTAGAAGTCTTAACCTAGTCCTGATTATTTTATCCTCCCTGCAATCATGGTGTTGGGTTTTGGTGTTTGATATGAGTTTATGTTGGATCGCTCTTATTTAGGGCTTTGGTGATACTTCAGATTTCATATTTTGAGTTAATTGAACCAAAGTTTCTCATCAGTTCAACAATCACTCAGCACCTTGCACACCTGTCTTTTATCTTCTAGTCGTCCACCTGCTTCTCGTTTTAGTAATCAGTCATCCTTGTATAAATAGCCCTCAGTTTCTGCTCATTATCGTCTCATCTTATTGTTTCCTTCTGCTTGTTCTGTTGGATTATTTGAGGGTAAACTGAACTGAGTCACTTCACTCCCGTTTCTAGCTGACCTTTGGAATACAGCCTGGTTTAAACTGGCTGGGATTGTTTTGTCTATAGTTCCACAATCACGTACTTAGGGGAAAACACCCAACAACTCACCATGTTTTCAGTTAGAATAACCCCTTCTTTCCACTGGACGTCAAAACGGCGCTTCACCCGAGAGCTCATTCCCAACCAGGAGACTTTCAGAAGTGAAACGGGAGCACACAGCTGATCCTGTGAGGTCACAAAATCACGAGAGAAAAGAGTTTTACATGAAAAAAAGCTGCTACGAATTGAATGAGTTTCATTACGGTTTGTACATTAGCTGTGGATACACCCAAGTAATCAGATTACAAAATAAATAAATAACTCCAGAACATGAGTGTGTTTTAGGCTCAGGATTATGTGTGATATTTAGATTTTTTTTGTCTGTGGATTTAAGCTGTTTTCTTAGTTATATAGATAATTACAATTGGCTCAGATTGAAAAATAAACAGAATGCAGTAATTAGGTGCTTCTACCGGATCCATGAGAGGACATTTTTAGCAACCATTATTACTGATGTTCTGTGCAACAATCACTTCCTATAAATATGATATGATGTAAGCCAGTTTGCACATTACCTTAAATCTAAACAGTCCTTTCTGTGTTCGACACGTTCTCAATGATTAATGGAGTTTGATTCAGTTCCATTAATAGTCAAAACATGTCAGCGTGATCAAGGATCAGTAAAAACAAGTTAATAATTTAAACATTTTCATTTGTTTTGAGTTATTTAAAAATAAAAATTTCCAACAGAAGATTTTTGGAAGCGGCACCAAATTTGTAACAGGCTAACTCTTCCAGTAGATCTGCCCAAGACACAATTATTTATTGTATGAATTCTTTATTTGTTGAATGTTTGTTCAATTTGATGTTTGTTTAAATTATTTGTCCATTTTTTCCTGGTGTAGTACATTTTTAAGCGGAGTTTGTTTTCATATTTCCATTATTGACAGTTTGAATTGACTTTTCTGACCACACCTGTTTTATTTTTAGATTAATTACTAAAATGACTGTCTAACTTACATATCATCTCCATCAATACAAACCTTTCCACATATGTGAAATGAAACAGAGATCAATGACGTGGAAGTTGAAGCCAAAAAGTCCTCAGAGCTGACTAGCTGAGTGCTTTACCTGCTGCTACAAGACCATATAAACTTTATTTACGTGCTCCAAACACAACTAAAACTACAACTAAATGAATCATGACAAATCGCTTTTCATGAAAAATAGAAAGGAAAAAAAATCAACTTTTTTATTGTTATGTTTTCTAGTTAATAGAAAGCAGGCAGTAACTTTATCCATATTTATTACAGCAGGAGGGACGAGCGCACACACAGCATTCATCTTGTAACCCTCAGCAGAACTTCCCTTGAACTCTACACTACACCTCTATATATATTAGCAGTGCTCTGCTGCCACCTAGTGTTCAGCTCAGTACACATTTACAGTGTTCAATGTCTATTTACACTTCATCAATAACACATATACTAATATTTACACATCCCAACAAATCCCACAATGGTTACCTTTATAATGAGACCAAATCAATCAAATAGACCTTGTGGTTACAGAAAAATACTCATTAAAGCAACATTCCGCAACTTTTACACCTTAAAATTATGCTTTTTTGTAAAGTTTTGGCATCATACTATCATCTATTATGTTCATTTTCGTACCTGTGATAGTGTTGGGGGGTCCCACGTCTGTTTACCGCACTATACAGTTTTTGAGCTTGGGTCGTTATCGGAAGTACCGACTGGGTGTTGCTTTACAGCCGTATATGGCAAGCCAAAGGAATAAACAAAAAGCGCGCGTTCTAAACGCGCGTTATGTCTGCCAAAATGCGCGTCTTGAACGCGAGTTTTGACGCCAAAGGGGGCAAAAACACGCATGTTCTAAAAGCGAGCATTATGTCCGCCAAAACCCGCGTCTTGAACAAGCGTTTTGGCAGACATAATGCGAGTTTAGAACGCGTAATTTTTTTATCCCTTTGGCTTGCCATAATTGTATAACGTAGACTCGCTGTAGCAGCGGCAGATTCACCAAAGAAAGCTAGAAATCCCTTATCAGAGGAATATTGGAAAAGAAAAGAAGAACGTCATAGAGCAAGAGCAAAGACCAGAGTTATTATTGGGCCTTCTTTTCCTCGCTGGAGAGCTCTTTTAGAAAGAACAGCATGAACTACGGACTCTAACCTAGCCGTGCTGCTAATGGCTAGGTAAGTAATAAATGATTTCACCAGGGTTATTGTGTTTGGTCGGGCATAAAGTTGTTATACAGTCCTGATAAAACTATTTATTCAACAAAAGTTTGTTTTCGTTGCTTTGGCTGACATTAGGAATGTAAACATGCCTCTTATGCCCCAGAGAGAGATTTGATTTTACGACAGTGACGTTACGCAGCAAGCCTCTAGAGGGCGACAGAGACCATATAACTGCAAAGTTGCGGAATGCTGCTTTAACCCTCCCGCTGTCCTATTGGATGACCCCACCAGGAAAGGTGACGTTTGAGCAGGGTGTGATTGTTTATCCCTTGGGGTCCACGTGGTGAGGACTGAGCACCACCTCACCCCTGCCACGTGGACCCCAAGGGATAAGCAATCACACCCTGCTCAAATGTCACCTTTCCTGGTGGGGTCTCCCAATAGGACAGCGGGAGGGTTAAAGTGTGGGGAAGTCATCTGAGCCTCACTAAAATAATTTTTGATTAAATTAATTTGCTTGGGGTGCAAATTGTCTTGAACTATTAAAATGTGATTAATCAAGATTAATTAATTACAAAGCCTCTAATTAATTAGATTAATTTTTTATCGAGTCCCACCCTATAGATAGATAGATAGATAGATAGATAGATAGATAGATAGATAGATAGATAGATAGATAGATAGATAGATAGATAGATAGATAGATAGATAGATAGATAGATAGATAGATAGATAGATAGATAGATAGATAATGGACTAAGAAGGGAAATACTTTGGCACATAGCCCCACCAAGCCTTTTTTTCATCAGCCAGCACTGAAAACAAACTACATCAGACCTGTTGTACTTTTACCACAAATCAAGCGCTTATATTGTCAGACGTATACTTATTTACCACGGCAACGGTGTAAAAATATAGTATTTATAGCCACAAACAAAAAGCCCTAGACATTGTTTCAGTATAAATAGAAAGAAAACACACTGATTGGTTTTGATGTAAGGGTTGTCCTCTCTTCTGACCCCTGATGAGATAATCCTGAATGGGCATGCTGCATTTGGCCCAGTCAGAGGAGGTCATCGTTGTCTGTCTTGTTCCATTCTGAAATTAAATCAAGAACATGAGAAGAGACGGTATAAAGTAGGGCACTGCCTTCAAAGGAGCTTCAGCTGCGGCCGTGCTGTGGGAGGACGCTTTTTTGATTACTGTCAAGTCCTGGTAATAGCAAGAACTGTGACTTACATAATCACACTTACAATGGATGCTTGGAACGTCAGCTGCAGCATCTCTGCTCTCCAACAAGGCTGATCATTTTAACAGCAATTCCACACGCCTGCAGGTTAATGAGATTAAAACTGATCGGATGTTAAGAATGTGTTTGTCAAGCTAGCAGTCTGTGCTGATTTCGTTCCCTCCCAAGTGCAGCAGATAGACGGAGAGTGAGATTTTGAAACTCCTATGCAGACCCTATGTGGAGCTTTAAATGTCCTAAAATATGATGATGTTTCATAAAATGTGCAGTTTTCAGACATGGTTAGACAAGTTTGTGGAGCCAAGTGTAACCTCAGGTTTGAGCCTGAAGTGAGTAAAGACAATATGTCAATGTGTCGTCTCTGTTCGTGGTCGGATGTCAGATCGTCAGCTCGATAATTAGGGCCCGAGGTGGCAAGAGATCCAATAAACGAGCTAGTAAGAAAGCTGGAGTCGTGCTATTGCGCATTAGCTCTGCAAACTATTAATAAAACCTGTCAGTCTAATTAGTGGGCATGAAAGGATGTATTCACACGTAAAAACGAAGCACCAGCAGACCGAGTTAGACAAACGTGCTCACAGGCATCCGCACAGCCAAAAATCTCACAGATCGGATCTCTTGCAGCTTTTTTTTTCTCCAAGCTTTACATCTTTATACAAACTGTCATGCAAAGAGCTTTGGGGGGAGGGACAGGGAGAAGGTCAAGAAGGTTTCATAGAGAAACTGAAGGGAAACTTGAACAGAAGCAGTAAAGGAAATGTGCAAAAATAGATACAAGGAAGGTATTCCTCTGGGTAAAGTCAATGGCAGATGCATGAACAAGTGTGTCTCTGCTGCTCAGAGAGAAGAAGAAAACAGATTGCAAAGACCTAAACTCACCCCGCTGGCATCAATTATAGAAAACCACTTTCTGTCCAGCGGGATAAAGAGGTGTTCAAGGTGCTCGGGAAAGGTTAAAAGCCATCTGATGATTTATATATATATGTGTGAGGTGAGTGGTGTCGCGTTCCATAAAAGAGGAAAAAATGCAAGCTGAATGAAGAGAACTGGTGATGGGATTAATAGATAATTTATCCTTAATGTCTCGGAGCACCAGGATTGATCATCGATTGCTTGCAGATTGCTGGAAGGTAGCTTCTCTTTTGTAGCTCTTAAACGTGAACCACAGGATTCACAAGATTTTACAGAAGGAGGGACAAGCATATACACAGCAACCCTCAGCAGAACTTCCCCTGAACTCTACACTACACCTCTATATATATTAGCAGTGCTCTGCTGCCACCTAGTGTTCAGTTCAGTACACAACATTTACAATGTTCCATGTCTATTTACACTTCATCAATAACAGCTATACTAATATTTACACATCCCAACAAATGTTAGCCTGGCAAGCCATCCTATATATGTGAATATAGTCTGGCCACGAAGCATTGATGGCCCTCAGTCGTGAGGCGAGATCTATGGTTGTCTTTCAAACTGTCAGCACGCAATTGGATAGCGCTAGGACCAATCAGAGTAACGAACAACGTGACGTAATCATAGCGACGGAAAAGAGGGAGGCAGCAATGGCGTCTAACATCAATGATTTCTGTCGTTTTTGTATGAAAAACATGTGAATATCAGGTGTACTGGGACATTGCACTACTTTGTTTGATAAAAATAAGAAGCCGCTAAGTATAGCCGACAGACTTACGCACGTTGGAGTCTAAATAATCCAATGTTGATGACAAAGCCGTTTCAAACGAACGTGGTTCCTGCGTTGCCGCCATGCTGTTTGTGTTCGTGGCTGCAGCTCTGACGTCATCGGCTACTCCCGCTCTGTGATTGGCCCACAATATAGAGTGCTGTGATTGGTCCAACCAAAACTATAGCGAGCTGTGATTGGACAGCCACAGCAGTGGATCGGGCTGCGATGGTTCCAATGAAGCGTGCCTAGACCAAACTTTGCAAAGCAAGAATTTGGTCTAGTTCACTAGGCTAGGCTAAACAAATCCTACAATGGTTACCTTTATAATGAGACCAAAGTAATCAAATAGACGTGTGGTTCCAGAAATATACTCATTAAAGTGTGGGTAAGTCATCTGTGCCTCACTAACAATATTTCTGATTTAAAAAATTGCTTGCGCGCAAATTGTCTTGAACAATTAAAATGTGATTAATCAAGATTAATATTTTTAATCGAGTTCCACCCCTAATAATCACAGAATGAAATAAAACTGATTATTAAATAGTTGTTTTATTACATTAGACCAGTGGTTCTCAAACCTGGTCCTGGAGGGCCGGTATCCATCACGCTTTAGTTTTAACCTGCTTCAACGCACCTGATTTCAATCAGCAGGTGATTAGGAGGCTTCTGCAGAGCCCGATGAGCTGCTGCACAGGTGATTCATCCACTGAATCAAGTGTGTTGGAGCAGAGGAACAAAGGAAACATGCTGGAGACCGGCCCTCCAGGACCAGGATTGAGAACCTCTGTATTATACATAAGTGTAAAAACATTTTTAAAATAGTTTCATAATTCAGGCATTGAGGGGTTAAATTTGCTGAACCATAACAAGGATCTGTTGGTTGTCTTCACACAGATCAATAAATAAGTTCACATAAGGAAACAGAATGCAAAAGTGCAAAACAAAACTTGTGGTTTTCCCTAAAAAAAATCCTACTAAATGTTTTCAGTGAGCTGCATCTATGGACGTCACTTTAACGAACGTATCACCTTCATATTCTGATATTTTCAGAACATTATGTCCATTTTCTGAGTGACTGAGTTGATGGGTATCAACACTGTGGCAGGAACACTGTAAGGTTTTCTTTCTGCAGGATGCTATCATGAGCAAAACGCACCAAAGATGCAATAAAAGCCTTTTGAAGACAAAATCTATTGAGCGCAAACAGCCATAGGCGGAGTGTGGAGCTCATACCAGAGAGGATCTGGTGAGTGAGGGGCAGGTAGCCCGACCCCAGGGACTTCTAATGAAGAGTCTTCCTGCCTCTTCATCGATCCAGTCGCATCAGCTGATCTGAAGCTCGATTGACTGGAAAAAGCTACACAAGTAGACAGAAACCTCAAGATGTGGCATAAGCATGAAGCACTTTTTAACTGTGCATGTCATAAAAACAGCCTTTCACTTGAGTCATTTATCCTTTGTNNTTAAAGGAACTAGAGGCAGGAAAAAAGAAACGATGCTCACGAGCGACGCGCCCGGCTCTGCGAGTAACTGCAGCCCAGCACGGGAGCGTGCACAGACGGCTATGTTACACAAACACAAAAATACCATTACCTGACCCTCTTCACACGCTCTCACGCCACACCTCCAATATCTCACGCTGAAAAGGCAACTCCCCGCCGCTCTCACGGACAATATTGCGGCGAAGCAATCCACGCTGCAGCCCTGATCACAGCTAATGCTACTACTGTAGCATGATCACAGCTAATGCTACTGCACGCTAGCTCTCTCTGAGTCATCGGTGAGGTCAGATCATTGTCATCATCTCTAAACACAACCTATAATGTTTCTTACCTGCTCACTAGGAAATGAGCCATGGCAGCATCCTTTTTGAGTCCCAGATATAGTTGAAGCAGCCTCCATTCGTCAATCACGTATCCGATATAGATTCGGGTCCCTGCCTGTCTTTTACCATATTTGGTTTTTGACTCACGAGATGCCGCTGAATAAACTTCCTTTGTGCCACGCTTGGTCGTTTGCTGGTTGCAGTAGAATCCATTCCCACAGTTCTTCTTTTGGAGTTTGGCGGTTGGCAAGCAACTTAAGGTGCATTAGCTCCACCTATCGATTTGCAGTGTCGAACACATTTTCTTTCTGTTTTGAAGCTGTCGTGAACGCGCAAGCAGTGTCAATTGACGCCACATCCGTAGGGCAGCGCGGGAAATTCGTGACCGAACTGCAGCGCATTTTGCAGCAAACAGCCTGTTCAAGAAAATGGAACGATACATGGGTGGCCTCATTCTTTTTGGTTTATAACGCTTCATCACCCATTAGCTTTGAAAAAATGAACATACATGTTTAATTTTTTACAGATTTTTTAAAGATCCTGCCCCATGTTCCTTTAAATGAATCCTAAATGTGTAATTAAAGATATGAAATACAGGAACAACATTCATTTTAACCATCATCCTTATTATTATATGATGATTCAAACAGTATGATTTATGCATTCAGATTATATTTGTAAAAGTATTTCACGAGTCAGGAAATATGAACTTTATTCAAGAAAAAGATAGGAAAGTCTTTGCGAAATCCTTGAGTTTCTTCCTCGAGTCGTGATGTCGCCTGCTGGATAAGCTAGCGGCACTTAGACCAAACTAAGATAGATGTCTCTGGGCAGATATCAGAGTCTCTTCTGCAGCCTTGGCGCGGTCTGTAAGTTAAAGTGTTACTAAGTTCATTTAGGAGAAAAACCAAGGGTTGATGTCGCTACAGTCATATTTAATTGCTTTCATGCAATAATATATATGTTTGATATCTCACGTTTTTAAAAAATTTACCCCTACAAAGAGTAAATAAAACCACTGACTTGCTGCTGCAAAAGAAGAAGTCTGAATCATGATAAAGGTGCAAAAAGCATGCTGTTGCAATCACAGCAACTCACAACAGTAGTGAAATCAAACGTGCAAGAGCGAATGACAATGTTAAACCACTGAGAGTTCATCAGTGATTCTCTGAAAGTGCTACTCGTTCTTCTATAACGACCAGTGGTGCCCCCAGAAATGTTCATGATGGGGGCAGAGAAAAGTTTGGGGTGGCACGCCAAGGTAATTCTGAGAGCGTTCAGCCAGTGGCATTGCATTGCTCCTTCATTACTTTTCATTAGAAAACAAAAACATCCAACACATTCACCTCAGATTTGAGAAACATAAA